>CM057455.1:1332575000-1333120000 GCA_016271365.2 Neoceratodus forsteri | reverse complement strand
TTAGGACTAGCTGGTTTGAGATAAGCCAACGTTGGACGGAGTCAAAATCCTTCTGAAGGCAGGCTGTCACAGCACTGGAGGATGGGCCAGTGGCGAACAACACCGTATCGTCAGCGTACATGTGGATGGCCGTATTTGGACAGGCTGCTGGCAGGTCGTTGAGAAATATAGAGAACAGTATTGGGCCGAGAACCGACCCTTGGGGGACTCCGCTGGTGACTGGGAGTAGGGTGGATGTAGCCGAGCCTATGCAGACAGCTTGGGACCTGTTAGTCAGGTATGAGTGGAACCAGTTATTTTCAGCAGCCGACAGGCCGGCTAGAGCCAGTTTAGCCAGCAACAAGGGGTGGGAGACGGTGTCAAACGCTTTTGCCAGATCAATAAATATGGCAGCTGTTAATTCCCCTTTGTCCATACCTGTGAGGATAGCGTTTGTGAGCCGGAGAGAGAGGTGGTGGTGGAGTGATTTTTCCTGAAACCGCCTGGTAAGGAGTTAGAAGTTTATCGACTCCAGATAGTGGTGGAGTTGGGAAAGGACCAGACGTTCTTGAAGTTTGGCCACAATGGGGAGCAGGGATATAGGGAGGTAGTTGGAAGGTGAGGAGAGGTCCCCTCCTTTGGGAAGGGGAATGACAGTGGCTTGTTTCCACTTTTTGGGGACTGCACCGAGTTTAAAAGACAGGTTGAACAGCAGGGTTAGCGGGTGGGCTATGGCAGGTGCAGAGAGCAGGAGCATTTTGGAGTCGAGGCCAGAGGGACATTTACCTTTGTCAGGGTTGAGAGACCTCAGTAGTTTTAGCACCTGAGCTGGTGATACAGGGCATAGGGAGAACGAAGCTGAGGAGGGTACAGTAGGGGGAGAGGTGGGTGGGGGAAGGGGAAGGGTAAAGGAGGAAAGAAGGGATGATGCGGCAGTGAAGAAGTAAGAATTGAATTCGGAGGCTACCATGCTGGGATCCGAGATGTTTTTCCCTGCAATGTTAAGTGAGGGGGTGGGGGTTTGGGCCGGGAGAGAGAAGGGATTTTATGGACTTCCAGAATTGAGTTGGGTGACCGAAACTATTATTCAAAGCATTTTTGAAATAATTAGATTTGGCTTGCCTTACGAGCCTGGTGCATGAGTTTCGTAGTGACCGGTAGTGGCGCTGTGCCATGTGACTACCTGAAGCCTTGAAATTTTTCCAGCCGGTCTCTGGCTCGTAGTTGCTGCATCAGGCTTGCTGTAATCCAGGGCAAGTGGGTTCCTCTAACTCGGGATCGCCTGAGTGGAGCATGGTTGTCCCAGATGGAGAGGAAATTAGAGGAGAAGAAGTGCAAAGCATCATCAATGGAGGGGGCCTTTGAGATGGAAGACCAGTCAATACTGGTAAGGTCGTTTAGGAGCGCAGGCAGGTCAAGGGACTTATAAACTCTAGTGAGGAGTGACAGGGGTGGGGAAGCAGAGGGTCGATAGATTTTACGCACCATGTAGATCATATGGTGGTCACTAAGGGAGTCTGGTAGAAGGCCCGCTTGAAAGATCCGCTGAGGGTGGGTGGTAAGCGCCCAATCCAGAAGGGTATGTTTGTTGGACTTATGGTTTAGGCGAGTTGGTTCAGCTATTTGCTGGGACAAATTTAGGGCATTTATGTGTTGCCAAGCTTTGGAGGCTCCCTTGTCTAGCCAATTGAGATTGAAATCCCCAAGTATGTGAAGTTCGCCGCCCACCATAAGGGACCTCAGGGTGCCGAGATGGTCGAGAATGTTACCAGTGGAGTTACAGGTGGGCAGTAGGATCCAGCAATATAAATTGGGATGGAATGAGTTAATGAGATTTTGACTAGGAGGGAATCAATAGGTTGTGTGGGGGCCGGCAGTGTGATACAGGAAAATTGAAGAGCAGAGGAGATGTACATGGCAATGCCGCCACCCTTCTTTCAGCCCTGTCTATCCTGGCGGATTAGGGCGAAACCAGGTATAGAGAATTCGGCATCCTGGTTGTGAGGTTTTAACCAGGATTCGGTGATAATTAAAATGTCAGGGCAGTGAGTGAGGACAGTGGTTTGTAAGGCAGCAATTTTGTTTAGGATGCTGCATATGTTTAGTTGGACAATCTTAAGTCCTTTCGGGAGGGGCGGCAGTTGTGGGGTTGTTTAGCAGCATTGGGTGCAGTTGGTCCTGGATTGCATTCAATGTCCCCGGCCATGAGGAGGAGGAGGGCCAGGGAGTGACTTAGTAGGCGAAAGTCTTTGGAGATCTCCAGTGTCGAGAGGGGTGATATGCAATACAATAGGTATAAGTGCGGGTACTTGTGGAGGGGACATAAAGAGGGCAAACCTGCGTGAGAGAGGGTGGGAGGATAGAGGCCCCAGGGACCAGTTGGGCCATGGCGACATGTTTAGCTCCACTGTTGCTGTGGAGGAGAGGGGGTGATAAGGAGGCTTTAGGGAGGTATGGCAAGGACACAGGCAGAGTGGGATGGGATGATGGTGGAAAGGATAGGGAGAGGACAAGCATAAAAATCGTGAGAGCTAAAACTGCACATTTAATACTTTGTATTCTTGCTTATTTAATTGAATTGGTTTTAGAATCACTTTACTTTGTGGAGAACGGAAACTGTGCTAGGTGGCCTCTAGTGGCTGAAGAGTATAGGGAACTAATGGGAAAGTGGGCTGATTGGTTAAAACAGCTCACGGGGTTACCACTATATAAGGAGGAGCCGACCAAGGTGGTGGTGGGGTGAGGGCAGCCTGCCAGGCGCAGGCGGGCTAGAGCCTCTGGAGGGTAGCTGAGAACAGGGATCGCTACCTGCTGGCTCCTGCAGTCTGCGCCATCCGGCGGAGGAGGGTCCGTGGCTGTGCGGAGGGCTGCAAGGTAGCTAGCCCTCGCGACCGCACTGCTGGGGGGACAGAAGAAAGGGCAGATTAAGTACAGGTAGGTCGATGGGGAGGAGGAGCTACTAACACTTCTAACCAGCAGTAAAAATGACTTACAGCAGAGAAAATCACATAAGCAGCAATTACACACAATTCGATCTTACATGAGGCTACTCATTAGAAGCAGTAAAAGCCCGAGAATCCCCGGTACAGCGTCCGATTTAAATTCAGCTGAACCCAAAATGTTTGGCTCTAACAAGAATTGCAAGGTGCACCAGCGTGGAGAACCCTAGGGGAGTTGATTTCAGTGGGTAATTTCAGTGCAGGCTGTGGCGCTCGTTTTTGCCTTCACCACTGGGCTATAACCTTGCACTTTTTAAAATCTTAATTTTTTGCCTTGAGATTCTGGTCAAGCACTCCTATGGGGTACAGTTTTTGGCGCAGGTAGGCAGAGTGCTGAAAATCAGCTAACGAGCAGCAGCTCCGCTCTACCGGGGGGCCAAATTGCTAAAGCAGTGAGCTGGCAAGTTAAGAAAAAGGCGCCAAGTTTAAAATCCTGTGGCGCAGCTTCTGGAGGGTAGCTGAGAACAGGGATCGCTACCTGCTGGCTCCTGCAGCTCCGTCGTCCACGGGGGAGGGTCCGTGGCTGTGGGGAGGGCTACAAGGTAGCTAGCCCTCACGACCGCACTGCTGCTGGCTCCTGCAGCTGGGCCGTCCATGGGGAGGGTCCGTGGCTGTGGGAGGGCTACAAGGCAGCCCTCGCGACCGCACTGCTGCTGGCTCCTGCAGTCCGGCGTCTGCTGGGAGGGTCCATAGCTGTGGGAGGGCTACAAGGTAGCTAGCCCTCGCGACCGCACTGCAAGAACAGACCGGGCAGTTTATAACCTCAGTGTAAGGTAAACCACAGCCACGTCTTTTTTTAATTGTTGGTCCAAACTACCAATGCACACATAATTTTTTTTTTTTTTTGCAGGGGTACCACTGATGATTATAAATCATGCTTTGATGCTCATATTTTAAAGAGAAGTTGTCAAGGGGACAGGAGACTGTATAACATGTGCATGCTGCTGCTGTGATAGCTAAAGTACATCAGGCAAATATGGTTAAATGAGTACCCTCATTACTGTACTTTCCTCTTCCAGGGCTTACTTCTTTAAGGTACACCGCATATGTTGCTATAAAGCACACCATTAGGCACAGCCCAGAATGCACACACTGGAGACTAAAGAACATTAGTGCTTATTGTATTGTGCCCCAGGTTGCAAAACAGTGGTTTACAGTAAGCATGAACTGTAGTATGCAGACCTGAATACCAGATGTGGTAGTTCCCCTTTAAAACATGTTATTACAACGGCTCACAAAGCTCTGAGCTTCATAATGAATATTTCTTGTTACAGAATTTTGCACCCTCACTAAATGCACACAGTAGAGTTCAGTATTTATATGGTAGGAGTCAGTTTAGTATTTACAGTAGGTAACCATCTTTGGATCCAGACAAGATGCTGGAATCACATTTGTACATAGCATCTCTTGGTTATAGGTATTTTGTCAATAAAGAAGAATAGGCAGTATACCTCCTGTAGCAAACACAATGTGTGAAACGGAAACAGCACCAAGGGCCCTGCACTGGTTCCAATGTGAACTTTGTGTGCAAAAACATTATGGTTTACTTATTGTTTACTGTAGTATAGTAGATTGTAGCAGTCTAATTTTGTTTGGTTCTAGGTTGATATCAACTGTTACTACAAATCCCAGAATCCTCTGCAGCTGACGTCAAAGCAGTAGGCAGCAGTGAGAGATTCAATAGCTTGCAGTATATGTCAGAGTTTATATAAACTCTGATCTTTTGTTTGCAGCTCCTGCTATCCTCTCTGGGTTAAGTACAGTTACAGACGACTGTACTTAGCCCCTGGAGAAAAGAAGACCCAGAAAACATCTGGCCAAGATTCGAATTACTCTGCAAACCCACTTGCACGGGCAAACAGGGTTTTGCACCAAGCTGATATTCACAAAAGCCTGTTTTTTGTACTCAATCCGGGTTTGCGCTGGGGCAAAGTGTGGAGGGGGCCGCAATGCAAGGGGGGGGGAGGACATGAATATCGGTGCTGTCCAATTCACAAAGCATTTGCTCTGCAGGGCCCCTTGTGTGGTCCCCTTGTGCAGAGCAATCACCGCTGACTGAAATCTTGCGTCATCCTGCCTAACCCTAGTGGTTGATGGATGTACTGCATCCCCCCCACTGATCGCCAGACTGATAGTTGTATATCAGTTTCCCTGATGTCTAGTGGTTTCACACACACACACACACACCCCGCCAATCGCCGGATGGCTGAGCACACATATCTTTCCCTGGTGTCCAGTGGTCCCTCTCCCACCCAATCCCTCACCTGATGTCAGAATACATATTCCCTGGTGGCCAGTGGTCCCTTCCCTAACCAATCCCTCACCCAGCTTATTATACATTGTTCGTATGGTCTAGTGGATCCACCCACACCCATGCCCGATATACAGTGACATTATCCCCAGTGTCTAGTGGTCCCTCCCCCCCACCCCATCCCATGGCCTGAGTTAGACAATATGATTCTCCCTGGTGTCCAGTGGTCCCACCCCCTGTCCGATCCCCATCCCCGTAACAGTACAAGCCATTCAGGTAGACCAACCCCAACTGCAATCGCTGGCTTGGTGTGAAGATATGCACTGCCCCGTATATGCTGATCGCTGGCCTGGCCGAAGGAAGTCACTTTTCCTAGTGTCTAGTGGGCCTCATCCCAGCAGTGCCCACCACACCGCCTCCATCCTCACCCGAGCCAGCAACTACGCGGGGGTGCCAGGTACCCAAATGGCTTGCACCATTATGGGACAGGGATCGATGGGGGTGGGACCACTGGACAACAGGGAGAATCATATTGTCTAACCTCGGCATGGGACTGGGTGGGGAGGGACCACTAGACACCAGGGATAATATCACTGTACATCAGGCATGGATGCGGGTGGGGGAGGGTCCACTAGACACAGGAGACAATGTTCAACAGGTTGGGCAAGGGACTGGGTGGGGGAAGGGACCACTGGCAACCACTGAAGAACATGTATGTGTATTGGGTGAGGGATTGGGTGCGCTATGCAACTGTGAATACAAACTTTGCCACCTGGGCAAACGTAAAGAACAACACAAAAGTTTGCACTGTGCATTGCAATTTTTTGTGAATCTAGCCCCTATCAGGGACCACTAAAGCTCTAACATGCACTGAAGGCTATTGAGTCTCCCATTGCTGCCTACTGCTCCAATGTCAGGTGAAGGGAACTCTGTGATTTGTAGCAACAGAAGATGTCAGCCTAGAACAAAGCAAAATTAGTGTGACATAATCTACTATACTACTGCAAACAGTAAGTAAACCAAAATGTTTTGTACACAAACTGCACGTTAGACCAGCTCCGCACTTCAGTGTGGGGCCCTTGGTGCAGACTGCTCCCCTTTATATACACAGCAACTACACATGTGATATAATTTTTATTAGCAATACTACTAATAAAAATTATTATTCCTTTATATTGTACCCTTTTTTTTGTATTATTCTTTTTATTGAGTTTATAAGACCGTACCGATACAATATCACATAGACAGCCGTAACATAACAATACTTGACACCTTTGATAGGCATAGAAAAAAAACTGTCGAGGTCCATCTGAGACTCACTGAGAGGCCGACTCCAAACTGTATCTGTACTAACCTAGAACAATTGTTTTTCTATATGTATTCATAAGGAACCAAAACTAAAGTTAAATTACATACAATAAAAAAACACCCTAACAATCTACATATAAACAAATAGTTGGTCCAGCTAAAAGAAATTATATCTAAGACCTATGTTTATTTCATAAGTGATAAAAACCTATTACATGGCAGAGATAGCACTCATATCAGGGAAGCTCATATCCACAGGCGACTACCCACAAGGGGGATATTCTACCCTTTTTATAACACAACTCAGGGTGCATCACAATATATGAAACAGCATAGACAAGTCAAGGTAAAAACAGCTTACACAGCATGTAATCTCATGTACTGTGCCCTTCAAAATCCCCATCAATGGCTATGAAATGTTTTAATACAGTAATAATTAATGTTGCAATTATTGCCATTCAAGAGATTTTTTTTCTTTTGTTCCTTAAAATATGTTTACCCATGATAGCCCCATGCAGATGACGAATTTCATTTCCTCTTGGATCTTGCTTCTACCCAATTGTACAACTGTGGTGAATGAAACACAAGGAAGACAACTAATTTGCTCATGGCCACCCCGAACCAATGGCACTAGTGGGATTTAAACCTGCAAAGTCCTGGTTCACAGTTAGTACTGTGTTCCAACTGAGATACTTCAATGCCTTCCCAAAAATGTACACTGAGCTCTGCTGTAAACACCAGAGAAATCATTTTTTATTGCTTGGTGGTATAAGTGATCCAGATACATGTAACATACAGTCTATTTCAGAACAAACTACTATAGCTTATGAGACAGAGAACGAGCAAGAGCTCACAGAACTTGCCTCCTATGAGAAATGATTCAAGTTCTCTGGATTTTTAACCCCACCCCACCCACAACTGGCAATGCAGCCTAGTGCTTAGAACATAGCCTTACAAGGCAGGGG
Source organism: Neoceratodus forsteri (assembly GCA_016271365.2). Classification (NCBI taxonomy): domain Eukaryota; kingdom Metazoa; phylum Chordata; order Ceratodontiformes; family Ceratodontidae; genus Neoceratodus; species Neoceratodus forsteri. The sequence continues at coordinate 1,333,112,498 of CM057455.1, read as the reverse complement.
TCACAGGTTCTAATTTCACAGAGTCACCTGCACTCTGTGATCTTGGGCAAGCCACTTAACCTTTTATGCTTCAGTCCCCCCACAAACACATACACACTGTAAATGTGGGTACAAGCGAGACCACACTGAAGAGATACTGAGCTATCTTCTTGGGTACATCAATTTATTTTAAAAAGAAACTGCAGAACATTTCTGCAATGGTGGGCAGAACCAACTGAACAAAATAGTCCCACTGCTAATACTGAGGCATCTGATATTTCTGATCTGTGTAAACAATGCATGTTTATATATAGTTTTATCAAAAGTACACAGAGAACTGCAGTTGCTGTAACTGAAAAGAACTGATTATATGGTAAAGACACTACTGTAATACTAAAGAAAAACAAAACACAGCTTTTATTTGAGAGGACAGGAATCTCCTGTTTTAGAATTTAATTCTGAATCCTGGATGATTGATACATTGTGTATGAATGTAACACCAATTCTGTTATTTATTTTTTTTTAACTCTATTTTTTCACCTGTCTCTTGGAACTCTCTCAGGCATCATCCAGTGCCCCAACTCTACCTCCATGCTCGTGAGGTCTCCTATTTCCTGGCACCAACCTGGCTATCCCCCCGGCTGCACGCCCCCCCGGAGGCAGGGCCGCCCTATCCGCAAAGAGCGCTCTATCTTAAGTTCAGGCCAGTCTGGGCTCGGCCCAGGATAGGAGTACGACTGGCGGTGGAGTGTGGAGTGTGGTCGGGAGGTGGATGTGCCGTCACCTATCCACTAGATGGGGGGGGGGGATTCTGTGTAGGCTTCCCCTCGAGAGTACAGCGTGCAATGACGTCCGTGCACAGCTGCCCTGCTGACATCAGCTGTACTCCCACCCCTATTGTTCCGGCTGGTGCTCCTGCTGTACCTCCGATCTCCATCGGGGGTCACGAAGGCACCGAGCAGCCCTAGGATCCCTCCCCAGGAACAGGACAGCTGCCCTCCAGACACTTGATCCTCTCCCTCCCCGCTGACCCCCGGCTCCCCGAGTCCGTCCCTGAACCCAGGTCACCGGCGTGGCACGAGGTGTGGCGTCCAGCACCTCAACCCTCAGAGCCACTGGGCCGGGCAACAATTCTGTTATTAAACACACCCATACATGTTTTGTTTCAATTTGGGCACAGACAGTCATCCTGATGCAGTCACAAAAGTACAATATTTAGCCTTATTTTAGCACATGTAACCCCTTCTCACAAAGTGAGGGGTCTACCTACCTTAGGCTCTGCGGAGCTCAGCCCAGGCTACCACCACACCAGCTCTCTGATTCCTCAGGACCACTGACAGGGACTGGGAGTGAAAAGGAGTGCAGCAAATCTTTGGCACCTCCCATGCCGCTTGTCAAAGGCAGTTCTGCTGCTACAGCCAATGAGCGTGTTAGTGCTTGGAACAATCAGAGACCCCCTCTGATCACAGCCGCAGATGAAGTGGACACTAAAACATGACTGCAAAAGCACACCAGGAGGCACCAATATTTATTTCAGGGTATTTATTTATTTATTTGCTTTTGGTAACCGGGTAAGCACACTAGACAGCCAGTGCCTATTTTCAGGTGCGACCTGGGAGAGTAACAGGGTAATTACAAGGCAGAGGATACACAGACAACAATTACAATCAGGAGCATTGGAGAACAATTACAATCTGGAGTGGGTATAGTCCAACAATGAAGCAGAATAAAGGTTACAGAGATAACATTTTGTCAGAAAGCATTACAGAATAAATTACAACTAACAGGTAGATACACAGATAGTTCATGTATTCAGGAGCAAGACAACTGTCAGGTGCGACACAGGATGAGGAGAAGCTGTGGAATGGTATGTGGACAACCACAGGGTACCAACATAAAGACCTAGGGGCAACAGGGTGGTGAGAGATGCCCCCCCCCGGGGTGGAAGGCAGTAAGTGGCAACCAGGCCCAGTCGAGTACTGCCCTTAGCCAGCCGCAAGGGAGGGGGAGAGAGCTAGGATGGGGAATAACACGGCCGAAGAGGTCATGGGTAGGACCCCTTCACAAAGTAGGACTTGGGGGCAGAGCCCACGGATTAGAAAAGTGGCAGCCAATTTTTCCCTCTGACCTCTTTCACCACAGCAATGGGGTCAGAGGCCACTTAAGCAGCCAATGAGGTTCTACGAGCATGCTAGGCAGCCACAGGGAGTACTAGGGACTTTGGTTGACTTTATTATTCTTCTAGAAGTGAGGCAGATGCTGGCCTGGTGGCACTGAGGGCTGAGGCATTGGACTCCTTACCTCGCATCACACTGGTGACCCGGGGTTCGGGAACAAGCCAGAGTCATCGGGAGCCAGTCGGGGGGGGGGCAGGATCAAGCAGCCAAAAGGCAGCTCTCCCAGGAAGGAACCCTGTCGCCCACCATAATTCCACTGCCCCTGGGTGGAGGTCCAAAGGCAGTGCAGGCAGGTGGGCAGCAAGCAGAGGGAGGGCAACTCAGAACCGCAGCGTGCACATGCCTCCCCATGCATGCGCGTGGCCAAGACACGGGGCAAGGAAAAAAAAAGGGGGGTAAAATCGGGGATTAAAAAAAGAAGTGAGGCAGCCAATCGGCCATTGTATGACAAACAGAAAGATGGATCCTCCCAGAAGGTTGACAGATGGAATTAGCAAAACAGGAGTCTGTCTGCTGTTGTGCTCACTGAGGAATTTTCCAGCACATCCCCAGTCTGCCAGAGACAATGAAGGAGAGTAGACCTTTCTTCTGTAAGAGTCAGAGACTGACTGCTTCGTCAGTCTGTTGTGCAGTCTGGAGATACAGTATAGAGAAGCAGACCATTCATCTTCCTGAGTAAGAAGGACCTGTGTAGTGACTCTGGAGGTAGAAGTGTGCTCATGCAGCCACTAAGGAAAAGACTGCTACTAACAGCACACAGAAAGACTGAAACTGCACCTGAGGCCTTCAGTCTGCCAGAATAAGCAACCCTGCAGCTGAGCTTCAGTGTACAGCTTGAGAGACTTTCTTCCTACCGGTCCGGTGGGGTCTGAGCAGAGATGGAAACAGTAGGTCCTAAGGCCATCATTCTGATTGCTCCAGCCCAGTGAGCAGCAAAGGCCTGGGATCCTTAAGACACCCTGAGTGACCGGCAGAGCGAGAGCCATGATGAACCTGAATGAGGTGCCAGAAAGAGTAACTGGCAGAAGAGAGCTGAGAAGGCCACCAAAGGTGCGATATCGGACTATGGGAGGGAGTGGGTATGTTAAGCCAGTACTGCAGCCAGAGATGAAGGTTTGGCAGGCTCTAGGTGACCATGAGTAATTAAACAGGGTCCACAGGTCCTTTAACACCTATCATTTGTTGACTATATAAGGCCATGATTTGGGACTACTAATGTTTAAAAGACTAGACCATCCAGCCATGATCACAGTTTGGATTGTTTGATAGTGTTGTTTACGTTCACCAGCGTCAGCCAACCACAAACAACATCATTGGGCTTGCCACAATCCAATACCTCAGTACCCAGGATCCCCCTTGGGCTCCCAAGGATTAGGGTTAACTGATCAGTACCAGTGGTGAGTTGGGTTAGTTGCTTAACAGTCCTGTTAGGCTGAGCTCATAACCGACTGAAAGGAAGGTTGCATTATATTTACAGTTTGGGCTGTGCCTAAAAGGGCATCGGAAGTATAGTCATACACGCCAGTGTGACTGCCTACTATTTTATATGATTTAGCCATTTCCTTCCTCAAGAAAACTCATGTTTATATATGCAATTTTGTGTAGAGTACAGATTAATAGTAGAGCAATAAGATTTACATTTTGGTAAACTGTTGACTGCATTGTGTGGGAGTTGTGTGGGTTGTACCAGAGGGGAACACAGTGGGTTAGTATTGTTTCCCACCTGGCCCACTTAATCTCGCCTTGGATAGCACTGCACAGTTTACAGCTGAATACTAACTCAGCATCTTTGAGTAATGAATCACTGCATGAGTTCTTGACCCAGGCCCCTCAACATTATTTGAACCTGTAAGGCGTGGGTTGTGTATTGCCACCTATGACAACCTGATATACATCTAAAACATTTTTAGCCCTGGCAGTTTCCTAGGGATATAATAGCTCAGTCACGCAGTCTGAAGTGGATTGCAGCTTGTCACCATTGCAGTAAGTAGGGTACAATTCAGCACTCTCAAGTTCTCACAACAGTAAGCAAAACTACACCTAACACAATGTGCATATTTTAAAGTTTTTGGGTAACAGCTAAAATAAGTCAGTCAAATTATATGAGAACGAACAAGTTAAAATATATCTCTAGGTAGTACCCATTCTCTGTTTACAAAGTGTGAGAAGCTGCACACCTGTTAACAACTGACTTTACAACTACAGTGTTTGTGAAATCACAGTATGTCCCAGTAAGCCACTGTTACGTTATATCTAACTGTAACACAGCAATAAATGTTCCGCTATAATGAACTATTTAGACTGGTGGAAACACAACACATGACACAAGATGAAGCGGGGATTAATTCCCTAATAATGCCCACTTGCCATCGGGTGCATGCTTACTAAGAAAGACACAGACACGAAAGAATCACTGCATCTCCCACATCTCTTTGTGCTATTATTTCTGTCTCTCTGTCCCTCCCTATAGGTGGCACTAGTCTATGTTGTGACACCGAGAGACAGACAAAAAGCTCCTCAATGTAATGGATTTCTCCCTCCTCCTTGAGTCCTACTGTCTGTTTTCAGAGACAGAAAGTTGCCAAAGCAGCAGTAATACTTCTTACCCACCCGCCAGCCTGGGGGATCTCAGAGAATAGCACGACCAGTTTGACTCCAGCAATCAGTGAAACACATAGTGCATGGCGATCGAGCCACAAACTCAGACAGGGCACAGAGACACAGACAGAAAGAGAAGAAATACAGAACACAGCAGTGATTGGTATGTATGGGTCTCTGTCTGTGTCAGTGTGTCAGTTAGTAGTCGGCAGAACTTCTATATGTGTTCCTTACTGATGCATCTCAAATTTCTGCCATCACGTTACTATTTTCCCAGTGAAGAAAATCCTGCACTTACCCTAACCCATGATGTCTTCTCAATTATGCAGTATACAAAAAAGAAATTAAAGAAAAACATGTTACAACTTTACATACACTCCTTCCATTCATAAAAACAGTGTTTTAGCAACTCGTCACCTTTTTTTGCTTTTTCTTTCCATGCACTACTGCATTATGGTTAAAGTCTGAACATTTGCATATCTCTCTGTTATGACTAAGAGATATGCAAATATTTGTACTTTACCCATAAGGCAGTACTAGATGTAAAGAAAAAACAAAGCTGACGAGTTAAGAAAACAGTTTGATTAACAGAGATAAATGTGTTTTGCCTTTACATTGCCTTGACATTACTGCAGAAAGCAGAGTGCGCAAACTCTATAAAAACTACACTCACCATGTTAATGTATATAGAGTACTGAACGTGCACATACACACAGTCGCACATATATGTAGCCTATGAAACATTTAGAGTGGAGCAGGATAAACAATTTCCTAAACTAATATTGCTATTTTCTCCTTCTGTATCACACTTAGTGAACTAAAAAACAATGTTTGGCTTGCGCTTGCCATGTTACAGGCCATTAAGCCACTTAAAAGGAGGCTTGTACTAGGAAATTAATGCACGGTTAGGTGGTTGGGGCACGAGGCTGCCAACCCCACCCCCCAAACCATGCATTAGTTCCCTAGTAGAAGGCTCCTTTATCGTGACTTAATACTTACATGTGCTGTAACATCAGAAGAAATCTCCCAGAAGCTGTTTAAAAAGACTTCGAAAATAAACTGCTCAAATATACTGTAAACCATGGGAAGGATAAATGAAAAACATAAACTATACATTTTCTAGAAAATTATAATACTGTAAAAAGTGATGGGTATGAAAGTATAAAGTGGGTTGTATACCTGCTATCCAACTCTGCTGCATAACAAAACATCTCTATTGCAAGTTCGGGTCTCACTGCTAAAAGAACTAATTTGAAACATTTCCCTAAGAATGTTTGCACATATTTTTTTATATACAGTATCTATCTATCTAGCTATCTCTCTCTTTCTTTCCCCCTCTCTCTCTCTCTCTATGTATATATATATATATATATATATATATATATATGAAATCTGTAATATAGTTTGTTGCGGGTGTATGGGGGAAGCCTTGGTACGGACATTCTTACAGTAAGTCTCCACTTCAGTTAGCTGAGGGATAGGAAGAAATTCTCAGTGTTCGCTTTCATTTTATGCTGTAGACCACATTTCACTTTCTTCTGCAAGCCTTAAAGGTTGCAGGATCAACTTCAATATAGACAAAATAAAGTTATTAAATGTTCTCCTCTGTAATGCAATGAGTCAAAATCAAACCTCGCAGTAGGCAACAGGAACACATCAGCATTCAAAACCCACCGAGTGTAAAATGATTTTGCCATTACTCTTCAAAGCAAATCTAGGACAATAAGCACAGGAACACACGCGCACAATGACTTCAGCAAGTACAGTACTCTTCAAAGCCAGCAGCTGCTTAATGGATTCAGCTAGTACATCATTTTCCTTTTAGTAATAGTCAAATATGTACCATTTTCTAAGCATTACTCACCTTGGTTTCTTGAAGGATTTTCTGTCTCTGTTCAAGCAGAGTTTTGTGTGCAGTCTCTCCCTGGCTCACCCTCTCTTTGTACTGTGCCACTTCATTCTTTAGGTTGCCAACTATACTCTGAACATTTTGATGTTTGAACTCGACGGCACTGAAGTCGTATCTTCAAAGGGAAAAACAAATAAAACAACTGTTGGCAGTTCGAAAGGAAGTCAACGTCATACCATCTACCTTTGTTTAAAAACATTGTTAGGGATATTAACAATGTACTTTCATCATAATTCACAAATGAATTGAATGTAGTATTGTATATGCAAAGTTGCACACATTTTGGATTTTAAACCCCAACAATTATTTAGAGTTTTTGTTTTACTTCTCAAATAAAGACGCAAAACATGCCTACGGTCTGGAAAGGATCCTAACAATATAGAGGATGTATTGTTTTTGTTACTCTCAGGAACTACTGTGTGCTGTACTAGTGTAATACACCCCTTTTTTCTTTTTTAGATGCAGTATCTTATCTTTGGCGTGGGTTAAGTGATTTGCTCAAGGTCACATGGGAAATAAGCAGCTTTGATTGTATCTGAATTTAGATTCTGCTCTGTCCTGTGACAAGAACGACTTCCCCTTCTGGGAGTTTAGCATCACTCCTATGTACTGCAGACACTGACATGGAGTCAGCTGAGACTTGGAAAACTTCAATATCACACCTTTCATAGAAATATAGAACATAGAAGTTGACGGCAGATAAGGGCCACAAGGGCCATCCAGTCTGCCCATTTTTTCTGCCTTATGAATGTGCCATAGGCCTTTACTCTGCTAATGGCCTATCTATTCATACTCATCTGTACTGCTCCCTTATGCCTATCCCATGCCTGTTTGAAGCCCTGCACTGTATTCATATCCACCACTTCCTGAGGTAGGCTGTTCCATGCATCCACCACTCTTTCTGTGAAAAAGAACTTCCTCACATTACCCCTTAATTGGCCTCCCTCTAATCTCATGCTGTGTCCTCTTGTCCTGCTATTTTTCTTATATTGAAACATGTTAGACTCTTTCACCTTGTTAATGCCCTTAAGACAGCGGTTTTCAACTGGGGGACCGCGGCCCAAAGGGAGTCCGCAAGAGACCACTGGGAGGGCCGCGGATCACTCGTTTAAAATCATTGACGTTCTAAAAATTCATCAGTGAATATTTAATTTCTGATCACAGTGCTAGTAAAGTACGAACATCGGTCACATGCAGTCATACTGCCTATTAGACATCACTGTGAGTGCATAACTGGTAACAGCCATTAACTCCACGGTATGCTAGGAAGGTGTTAATAGCTTTGATTATTGCACCCGAAGTGAATGGTAACAGCACAGCTACTTCTCCCCTGCTTTTAAGTCTCCAGTTAACTAGTAGCTGTGCCTGATCTGATCAGAATCTTCCAGTACAAGTGTGATTCTTGCCTGCATTCATACCCGGTTCTCCGCTCAGATTCAGCCCACTTCAGCCTGCTTCTATCCAGCCTCAGTGTTTGGAAAATGGCATACTCTGTGCTTGTCTCTCACTGCCCTCTTCCCGTGTTTTAAACAGATTAATTTCAGGGGATGAGCAATGTAGAGCAGTCACAGAAAGTTAAGATGTGAGATTCGCTTGCCACCGGTCCTCCTTCTTAACATTTTCGGAACAAACTGTGACTAAGCATAGCAGGAGACTTAAATTCACCTCAGCAGTCAAATGTTTGCTAGCTAATTTGGTAACGTATTTTTGTATGAAGTGGATGCTGGCAGTCCCACCACCACCACCACAACAGACTGTGCTTTTGAGTACTGAGCTTGATTTTTGCTGGCTATCAATGCATTGCTAGTCCCCACCTGCCCAGTGCCACTGAATGCAACTAGTATAGTGTGTCACATTAATCTCTGCAATGTTATTACTGAATCATTTTACTTAATAATAACAATAAAAGCTTTTTACATTAGTTTATAATTGTTAATAAAATCTTTTTAAACTTAGTTTACAATTGTTTGCATTTTTCTTTGGCTATCATGTTATAAATATATGTATAATGGCAGTACAAACACGCAGTGAGGTATGAAATCAGCAGCCGGTTTGTAGGGGGTTCCCGGCATGGCTGGCGCTTGGCCAGGGGGGCCTCGGACCCAAAAAGGTTGACAACCACTGCCTTAAGATGTTTGAATGTTTCAATCATATCACCTCTCTCCCTCCTTTGCTCTAGGGTATAGATATTGAGCTCCGTTAATCTGTCCTCATATGTTTTCTGATGCAGTCCCTGCACCATTTTGGTTGCCTTCTCAGGACTGCCTCCATTTTGTTAATGTCTTTGTGCAGGTGCTGCCTCCAGTACTGCACGCAATACTCCAGATGGGGCCTAATCAGTGTCTTGTAAAGAGGGATTATTACCTCCCTCTTACGACTTGTGATACCCCTACTAATACACCCCAACATCCCTCTAGCCTTACCTACTGCTTTAGTGGTCTGCTTGGATGATTTCAGGTCATCTGTGATGATGATGCCCAGGTCTCTCTCTTCCCTTATAATTGTCAGCAACTCCCCTCGCAATCTACAGGTAGCTTCAGGGTTTCTCTTCCCTATGTGCATGATCTTGCACTTGTTTGCGTTAAACTCCAGCTGCCACTCTTCTGACCATTTTGCCAGTTTATCCAGATCTCTTCTCATTTTGCCCGCTCCAACTGGATCATCTACTCGATTGTAGATCTTGGTGTCATCTGCAAACACACAAACCTCACCCTCCAGTCCCTCTACAATGTCACTGATAAAGACATTGAAGAGGACTGGCCCCAGGACAGATCCCTTAGGTACCCCACTTGTGACTTGCATCTCTTCTGACTGTATACCGCTTACCACCACTCTCTGATTTCTGCCTGCCAACCAGTTTGCCACCCAGTTGACCAACCTCTGACCTACTCCGAGCCAACCCAGCTTATTAATCAGTCTTCTATGTGGAACAGTATTAAAAGTTTTAGAAACATAGAAATTAACAGCAGATGGGGACCAAAAATCCATCTAGTCTGCCCTGAACCCTACCCCCCTCTTAAGGATTTCTGTGAGACAATCCCCTTATGTCTGTCCCAAGCTGCTTTGAATTCCCCTACTGTTTTGGAGTCAATTACTCCAGCCAGTAGACCATTCCATGGATCAACTACTCTCTGTGTGAAGAAAAACATTTGCATGTTGCCCCAGAATCTTCCTCCCCTCAATTTCATCTCATGTCCTCTTGTCCTACTGGTGCTATTGACCATAAAGAGCTCCTGGGTGGAGACTCTGTCTATACCCTTCAGAAACTTGAATGTCTCAATCATGTCCCCTCTATCCCTGTGTTGTTCCAGGGAGTACATGTTGAGTTCCTGTATCCTGCTTTCGTATGGCAACTTATGGAAACTGTGTATCATTTTTGTTGCCCTCATCTATACTGTCTCCAATCTATCTATGTCCTCCCTGAGACAGGGTCTCCTGAACTGGACGCAGTACTCAAGGTGGGGTCTCACCAGGGACCTGTACAGTGGCAGGATCACCTCCTTTCTTCTACTTGTGATGCCCCTTCCTATGCATACCACCATCTGCTGGCCTTCTTTGCTGCCTTTTCGCATTGTCTGCCTACCTTCAAATCATCTGATATAACTCCTAGATCCCTCTCCTGATGGGTGGTTTCTAGCTTCTCCCCTCCCAGGTAGTAGTCTGTCTCTGGGTTGCTTCTGCCCAGATGCATAACTTTTCACTTTTTTGCATTGAATTTTAACTGCCACAAGTTAGACCAATGTTCCAGCCTGAGTAAGTCACTTTTCATTTGTTCTACCCCCTGTGCAGTGTCCATCCTGTTGCACAGCTTTGTGTCATCTGCAAAGAGGCACACCTTCTCACTCAACTCCTCTGTGATATCTCTGATGAAGATATTAATGAGTAATGGTCCGAGGACGGACCCCTGTGGCACCCCGCTTGTCACCTCCCTATCCTCTGATGCTGCCCCATTTACTGTCACCGATTGAGTTCTCTGTTCAAGCCAGCTACTCACCCATGCTACCACCATGCTTCCTGCCCCACTCCTGTATGGTTGAGTTTGTTTATCAGCCTTCTGTGTGGTACAGAGTCGAAGGCCTTGCTAAAGTCAAGGTAGATAACATCGACGGCTCCCCCCGATCCACAGCCCTAGTAGCCGAGTCAAAGAACTTGATCAGGTTAGTCTGGCAGGACCTTCCCATTGTGAAGCCATGCTGCTTGGTATCCAGTTGTCCAGATTCCTCCAAGAATGCTAGTATCCTTTCTTTGAGCAGCAACTCTATCATCTTACCCACCACCGAGGTGAGGCTGACTGGGCAGTAGTTTCCTGTCTCCTCGCTGCTACCACTCTTGTGTATGGGGACCACTATTGCTCTTTTCCAGTCCTGGGGAACTGATCCTTCTCTCAAGGATCTGCTAAAAAGATCAACTAGTGGTGCTGCCAATTCATCACTAAGTTCCCTCAAAATTGCTGAAGTCACGGTAGACGACATCAACTGCACCCCCTTGGTCCACCACCACTTTGGTTATCCAGTCAAAGAAATCTATGAGATTAGTTTGACAGGACCTTCCTATTGTAAACCCATGCTGTCTTGGATCCTGTGCTCCTATGGATTCCAGGTGTTGCACTATCATTTCCTTAAGGAGTGCCTCCATAATCTTGCCCACTACTGAGGTAAGACTGACTGGTCTGTAGTTCCCTGCCTTCTCCCTACTGCCATTCTTGTCTATCGGGATCACATGAGCTCTTCTCCAGTCTTTTGGGACCTCTCCTGTGCTCATAGACTCACTAACAGTTCTGATAATGGCTCTGCTGGTTCCACCCTTAGTTCCTTTAGTAGCCTAGGATGTATGCCATCCGGTCCTATTAGCTTGTCCACCCTGAGCTTAGCAAGCTCTTGTAGGACCCTTTCTTTTGTGAAGGGACTTGTGTACACCTCCATCCCCCATGTCCATGGTGCTGAGCTGTGGGCCCTGCCCCACCTTATCCTCAGTAAATACTGAGCAGAAGTATCTATTTAGGATAGATGCTTTTCCTTGGTCCACCTCCACACACTCACCTTTATCGCATCTGATCTTACCAATACCTCTTCTGGACTTTCTCCTTTCACTAATGTATCTATAGAAAGTCTTGTCCCCTTCTTTTACTATTCGTGCTAGTGTTTCCTTGGTTTGGGCCTTTGCCTGTTTTACTGCCTTCCCTGCTTCCCTTAGGGAAGTTTGGTATGCCTCCCTATCTTCATCCCACTGCATCTTCTTATATTTCCGGAAGGTCAACCTTTTGGCTCTGATCTGTTCTGCTACTGTTTTTGAGAACCAAAGTGGTTTCTCCTCCTTCTTTTGCTCTTGCTTTTCTCCCTAACACAATGGGATGTTGCTTCAAGTATTGCATCCTTAATGCTTGCCCACTTTGCCCGTACCCCTTCACCTGTATTTCTTTTTGCCAGGGCTAGCTTCATTCTGTTGGCCATCTTATCAAAGTCAGCTCCTCTGAAGTCCCATATTTTTGCCTTGTAATGGGATGATTTAGTTCTAGTGGCCAAACTGAACCATACCATGTGATGGTCACTGGCCCCCAGGTGACCTTCTACCTGGAGATCTGTGATCCTTTTCTTATTAGTCAGTACTAGATCTAGGATAGCCCTGTCTCTTGTGGGTTGTTGTACTAATTGTTTGAGGTGCTCTCCTGCAGAGAATCCACTATGTGTCTAGTTCTGGCAGATGTTCCTGCTGGTATTGACCAATCTGTATCTGGCATGTTAAAGTCTCTCATTATTAGAACCTCCCCTTAACTGTCATGTTTTGTATGTCTTTTAACAGTAACATGTGTATGTCCTCCCCCTGGTCTGGAGGCCTGTAGACAACCCTCAGTTCATATGGCTGTCCCATTTTCTGTTTCCAGGGTGACCCACAGTTCTTTTGGCTTCTTATGTGTATTCTGAATTTCTGTAGCTTTGATATTTTCATTGACATAAAGAGCCACTCTCCCCCCCCCCCCACTTTGGCACTTCTTCCCCTGCCAAAAAAGAACCACAGATGAAAGAAACGAGGTAAGAGCAGAAACAATCAACCAACAACAAATGTAGTAGCCCTGAAAGCTTAGCCTACTGATAGATAAAACAGTAAAACCTGTAAGTACCGCCTGTAACAATTTCACGGAAGATATACCCTGCAAAAAACACTTTGCTACAGAGAAAAATAAAGCAGTAACAGAAAATATACCTTGCAAAAAACAATCTTAATCAGAGAAGATTACAGCAGTAATCTGTAAGCACAAAACAATAACAAACCTATAGGCACACCCTGTAATAATACAGCAGAAAGTATACCTTGCAACAGCAATTTGAATCAGAGAACAATAAAGCAGTACAATGTAAGCAAAAAAACAGTAACAAAACCAGTGAGCAGAAAACAAAATAGTAACACATAATAAATCTGCCTACACAAAAGAAGCCTTAATCTTTTTCCTTGCTCTGATAATGTTGTTCCTTGCTCTGTCCTTATAAGCAAACCTAGAAGAAAAGAGCTCAGGTGAAGCTACAGTGGTGTGAAAAAGTATTTGGCCCCTTCCTGATTTTCTCTATTATTGCATATTTGTCACACTGGATGTTTTCAGGTCTTTAGACAAAATGTAATATTAGATAAAGGGAACCTGAGTGAACAAATAACACTTGTTTTTTTTTTTTATTTCACTTATTTAACGAAAAAAGTTAACCAACACCAATTGGCACTGTGTGAAAAGTAATTGCCCCTTACACTTAATAACTGGTTACTCCACATTTAGCTGCAATGACTGCAACCAAACACTTCCTATAATTCAATATCAGTCTTTCACATCGCTGTGGAGGAATTTTAACCCACTCTTCCTCACAGAACTGCTTTAATTCAGTAACATTTGGTAGGTTTTCGAGCATGAACTGCTTGCGTTTCAGGTCCTGCCACAGCATCTCTATCGGATTTGAGTCTGGACTTTGACAAGCCACTCCAAAACTTTAATTTTACTTCTTTTCGCCATTCTGATGTGGACTTGCTTTTGTGTTTTGGATCATTGTCTTGCTGCATGACCCAACTACGCTTCAGCTTCAGCTGATGGAAGGATGACTGGACATTCTCCTTAAGAATTTTCTGGTACAGAGCAGAATTCATGGTTCCTTTAATTATGGCAAGTCATCCAGGTCCTTAGGCAGCAAAGCATCCCCACACCATCACACTACCACCACCATGTTTGACTGTTGGTATGGTGTTCTTACTGTGGAATGCTGTGTTTGCTTTACGCTGAGACATTATGGGATCCATGTTGTCCAAAAAGTTCCACTTTGGACTCATCTGTCCATAGAACATTTTCCCAAAAGGCTTGTGGATCATCCAGGTGCTTCTTGGCAAATGAGAGATGAGCATTTATGTTCTTCTTGGTTAGCAGTGGTTTCCGCCTTGCTACTCTCACATGAAGCCCATTTTTGCCCAGTCTCTTTCTGATTGTGGAGTCATGAACACTGACCTTAGCTGAGGCAAGAGAAGCCTGCAGTTCTTTGGATGTTGTTTTAGGATCCTTTGAGACTTCTTGGATGATTTTATACTGCGCCCTTGGAGTAATTTTGGCAGGCCGCCCACTCCTGGGAAGGTTCACTACTGTTCCAAGTGTTCTCCATTTGGAGATTATGGCTCTCACTGTGGTTCGATGGAGTCCCAGAGCCTTAGAAATAGCTTTGTAACCCTTTCCAGACTGATAGAGGGCAACAAAATGTTTTTCTGATCTTTTCAGGAACTTCCTTTGATCATGGCATAATGTGCTTGTTGAATCTTTGTCCTGACAATGTGACTCTGATGGTAAGGGCCAAAATAAGTGAGGTTTATATTGAGCAGGGCTGGCTGTAATCAAGCCTGGCTGTGTTCAATCAATGACTCTAATTATCCCTTTAATTGGGTTGATTTAACTAGGGACAATTACTTTTCACACAGTGCCAGTTAGTGTTGGTTAACTTTTTTCATTAAATAAATGAAATAAGTAAAAAAAAAAAGTGTTATTTGTCCACTCAGGTTCCCTTTATCTAATATTATATTTTGTCTAAAGACCTGAAAACATCCAATGTGACAAATATGCAATAATAGAGAAAATCAGGAAGGGGGCAAATACTTTTTCACGCCACTGTAGGTGCCTTTGCCAGCAAACCTAGTCTTCAGTTAAAGAAAGTTGTTTATTTACGCTAAGCTTGATTCCATCGGCTTCCCTGGTGGGCTCTTTATGAGCCACGTCATCTAGATATGGGAACACATGGACTGCCTTCTTCTGGTGATGAGTTGCAATTACTGCAAAGCACTTTGTAAAGATATGTGCCACCAATGCAAGTTCAAAGGGAAGCATTCTGAACTAAAAATAATCCTCCCCAACTCAACATTAGAGGTACAGTACAATTTGCATTAAACTGTCACTCAAGTTGGTTTTGCATTGTTTTTAAAGTTGGCAATACATTGGCAACTCACAGTGTGTTGTTTTTCAACACTTAAGCAGCTCCAGAGAAACTTTTATAAAATGTTTTTGCAACTCAAATGAAGTGAATCTGCAGTTCTAGCACTATTCTATGCAAAACTAAGTTGCAACTCAAGTTTGTGCAAGGCTGTGAGCTGGATCCAGCAACACTTATGCAACCCACTGAGAAATGCTAAAGCAACTAAATGGTGGGGAAGTTTAATTCAAATTGTACTGGACCATGATATGCTGATAAGCATTCTTCATCTCTAGGGAGTCCAGCCAGTCCTGAGTCTTCAGAAGTGGAAGGAAAGAGCAGTGATATCATCATAAATTGTTTCTTTGAAATAATTTGTTTAGGTGTCTTAAGCTCAAGATGGGGTGCAGACCTGTATGTTTGGGAGCTAGAAACATTCTGAGTAAAGATGTCCACTTTTTCCTGAATCTGGAAAAGGATCTACTGCTCTGTTTTTTTAACAGCCCTACCACTTTTAGCTTCAAATATCCATTCATTTTTCCCTGAAGGTGACGTAATCTTTCTAGTAGTCACTTTGGCCCAGACAAATCTAAAATCTTACTGTGAACGCGCTGTCCTGCTCACTAGTGTAACAAGTCTGGTCAGTGCCAATAGGGTTGCAGGAGAGAAATCTGGGTTAAAAATACTGAAAATTTTATACTTTTTAGTAGTTTTACACCAAATTTTCAACACAGTCTTGTGATGACCCTGCCTCATAAAGAAGGGCAGAGAAAATGTTCAGCTCCTGGCCTAAAGGTGATGTCATGCAGGGACTGCAAAATCAACTATTGGGCTGCAAACACACTTGTTGGGCAGAAGTTGAAAAATGACAGCTGGCACATTCATGAGCTGCTGTATCAAAATGGCTCTGTTGAAAATTTGTGGTAAAAATGTGAAAAAATTACTCACCTGTAGTAATCTGGTTTCTTCCAAAGGGATCCACTAATATTATTACCCTTGCAGTGCTCCATTAAGTCAGCACTGCCCCAGAGAGAATAGAATGTTATGCTAATCATGGAATGTTTAGCTCGTGCATCTATTTTCAAACTGCCCAGTGTCAACTGCCTACATTCTACCTCAGATTTCTTAGAAGCCTGCAAAGAGGCCATAACAACATGTGAATCACTATTTAAATAATTATAGAAAAATAATGCTCAACTGGGCAAATAACGACATTAACCAAAGGACTAGTATAAATAAATGTCCCCTTTTTTTCTGAAGTCAGATATGCCTTTAGACAAGAACCTACAAGTTAAGACATTACTGGAAGGTGCCAGCAGGTGGCATGCCACTCCAACTATACATCTTATCAGCTGTGGAGAGGATTTTTCTTGTTACTTGATTCTGAAAGGGGAAGGAAAGGAGGGGAATAGTAATATTAGTGGATCCCTTTGGAAGAAACAAGATTACTACAGGTGAGTAATTTTTTCTTCTAACCCCAGGAATCCACTAATATTATTACTCTTGCAGACTATGTAGCAGTACCTCAAGGAGGTGGGCTAGAATCTATTTAGGAAAAAGACTCTGCAAGACTGCTGTGCCAAATCTGGGATCACTCCTGGACTGGGTGTCCAGGCTATAATGCTTAGTGAAGGTGTGGACTGACCTCCAGGTAGCTGCTTTACATATTTGCATTAGAGGTACCTCTTGGGCAGCTGCAATAGTGGCAGCTGTGCCCTTTGTACAGTGGGCCCTAAGACCAGAGGGAGGAACCTTGCTTGCCTTTGAGTAGCAAACCTGAATATACTGGACTATCCATCGAGAGATAGTCCTCTTTGAAGCAGGAGTACCTTTACCTACTTCCCCATAGGTGAGGAACAGTTGTTGTATGTCCTGCCTATGATATTTGGTGTGAGTCATGTAATAACTCAGCGCTCTTTTTACATCCAAGCTGTGTAATCTACGTTCACCTGAGCTAGAGTGTTCAGTAAAGAAAACTGGCAATGTTATAGACTGGTTCAAATGGAAGTCAGAAACCACCTTGGTGAGGAACTTTCTATTAGTTCTCAACACTACCTTGTCCCTGTGGAAAGAAACATAGTCCTTTTCCACACAGAGGGTCTGTAGCTCGTTTATCCTTCTGGCAGAAGTGATTGCTACCAAAAAAACTACCTTCCAGGTAAGAAATTTAAGCTCTGCAGATTCCATAGGCTCAAAGGGCGGAAACATAAGCTGGGAAATGAAAATATTAAGGTCCCATGCTGGCACTGGTTCCCTGTGAGGGGGAAACAAATGAGAGAGCCCTTTAAAGAATCTTTTGAATAAAGGGTTTGATGCCAGGGAGGTATCCTTTCTAGCTGAAAGGTATTCTGAAACTGAAGCCAGGTGCACCTTCAGAGTTGAGTGCTGCAACACCAGGGAGTGCAGGTGAGACAAATAATCAAGAAGGGCTGGGATCGGCCTGGGCTGGGACTATACCCTTGTCACTGCACCAAATGGAAAATCTTTTCCATTTTGAGGCATAGGTTTTCTTGGTGGAAAGCTTCCTGTAACCCTTAAGGACTTCTAAAACTACTTCAGAGAATTGGCAATCTGCATATCCTAAGTCCTCAAGAACCAGGCCTTGAGGTTGAGAGACCTGAGATTGGGGTACACTACCCTCCCCTGAAAGGAAGTCAGTAAAGTGTACCTCTGAGGGAGGTGAATCAGTTTACTCACAGACATTGAGAGCAGCAGGGAGTACCAAGGCTGTCTTGCCCAATCCGGGGCTACCAGAATCATCGAAGCTGGTTGTGACCTGAGCTTGATGAGCACCCTGAGTATCAGAGGAAAAGGAGGAAAGGCACAGAGGTACCTGCCTGTCCAATCCAGAATCAGGGCATCCATTGGAACTGTCCCCTTCACTGGGGCCCTGCAGCAATAAAGAGGTAAGTGGTGATTTTGGTGGAACGCAAAAAGGTCTATTTCTGGGGTCCCCCACCTCCTGAATAGAGCATTCACCACTTGCTTGTTCAATGCCCATTCATGATGGGCCTGGTTTATTCTGTTCAAGGCATCTGCCAAGGTGTTGTCCTTGCCTGGCAGATGAACTGACTGTAGAGAGGCATTTAGAGAGTAAGCGAGGCTCCATATCTTTATTGCCTCTATATACAGAGGAGTGGACCTTGTCCCTCTTTGTTTGTTGATGTAATACATTGTTGTGGTATTGTCTGTTCTGACTTGTACCACCTTTCCCTGTATGAGATGAGAGAAACCCTGAAGGGCCAGATAAACAGTTCTTAACTCCAGCAGGTTTATGTGCAGGAGTGAGTCTGCACTCTCCCAAGTACCGTGGATGGTGTGATCCCCTAAGTGAGCACCCCAACCATGCAGGGAAGCATCAGTCATGAGAACCAGGGAGGGAGGCTCCTGCAGAAATGGAACCCCTTCCCTTAAATTTTCTGGTTCCCTCCATCATTGGAGGGCCTGTAGTTACGTTTGTGTGACTGGTACTGGCTTTGAGAGGGGGTTCCACCTTTGGCACCAGTGTGCTCTGAGGTAGAAGTGAATACCTATCATCTGAAACCTGGCACCTATGACTGTGCTTGTTGCTGCAGCCATGTGCCCTAACAGTTGAAGAAACAGTTTTGCTGGCTTTGGCCTGCCCAGGGCAAATGAGCCTGCCAGAAGCTGAATGCTTTCTGCCCTCTCCTGAGAGAGAAAAGCTCTTCCCACTACTGTATTCAGTTCTGCACTTATGAACTGCAGAACCTGCACAGGGTCAGGACTGACTTTTTTGTATTGAGAAGGAATCCCAGGGAAAGCAGCATATCCTGGGTTACCTGAAGGTGGTCTGACACCTGTTGGTGGGATTTCCCTATGATAAGCCAATCATCCACATAAGGAAAAATTGTGACACCCAGTCTTCTGAGGTGTGCTACTACTACTGCTATGCATTTATTTTAGTTTTTTTTTGTTGACCGGGTAAGTGCACTAGACAAATCCTGCCTATTTTCAGGCACGACCCGGGGGAGGGGGATACAGATGAATGCCAATTGACCTTGAACCAGATTAAGCTGTTGGTGGTATTTTTAGTGACTGAGGGAAATTTGGCCAGGACACCGGGGAAATTCCCCTACTCTTTTCGATAAGTGCCATGGGATCTTTAACATCCACCTGAACTACCACCAATCCAGGCAGATGGGACCTCGGTTTAATGTCTCATCCGAAAGACGGCACCTCAGAAGTGCAGCACCCCTCTCATGCTGCACTACAGTGTCAGTATTGGGATATTAACCCAAGTGCCAGATGTGGGAACTGAACCCGCAGCCCTCTGATCTCCCGGCCTCAGAGGCGAGTGTGCTACCTACTTAGCCACTGACACTGCACTTGGTAAAGACCCTTGGTGCAGAGGTAAGGCCGAAGAAAAGTGTTGAGAACTGGTAGTGGCCTGAGGGGAGTCTGAATCTGAGATACTTCATGTGTGACTCCCTTATGGGAATATGGAAAGATGTGTCCTTTAGATCCAAGGAGGCTAGCCAGTCCCCTTTTTGCAGAGTTGGCAAAATCATGGCCATTGTGACCATTTTGAAACTGGGCTTTACCAGGTATCTGTTTAGCAGTCTGAGGTCTAGTATAGGCTGCCACTCTCCATTCTTTTTTGTTGTTAGGAAATATCTGAATAGAACCCTTGCCCTCTTTGGTTGTGGGGGACAGGCTCCACTGCTTTTGTCAGCAGTAGGGCCTGCACCTCCTGCTCCAGCAGTTTTCTTTCTGAGAAGTGAGCTGGTGCAAAATGTTTTAACCTTGGAGGAGGAAAGGACCTAAAGCAAAAGGAGAGACCCCGACTACTAATTTCCAGGACCCACTTGTCTGTGGTTATTTTTAACCATTCCTGGAAATAGTGGTTGAGTCTGCCCCCTACAGGATGTGGAGAGGCAGCCTGAAGGGAAAAGTCAGGGGTTCTGTTTTGCTTGCTGCTGAGGCTGAGCAGATTGGGATCCTCTCCAAGAACCCCTTCTACCTCTAGCTCTGTAAATTCCAGGCTGCTGTGGTTGCTACTGCTGCTGGGAAACAGCCTCTACTTGAAAGAAAGGCCTCCTAAAAGAGGACCTCCCCCTGCCTCCCCTAGAATAAGACGAAGTTGAAGTAGAGGTCCTGTCTCTGGTCGTGTTGCTCCTAAAAGTAGCTTTATATTCGTCTACTTTTTTCATATGTGCCTCAGTCTGGGCACCAAAAAGAGAGAGGCCTTTGACAGGAAAGTCCATTGCCTTAGTTTAGATGACCTGGGTGAGGTTGGTAGCCCTCAGCCAGGCAAATATTCTTAGAGCAATGGTACCAGCCATCCACCTTGCAGCTGTATCACTGGTGTCAGCTGCCATCTGAAATTGGTATTTGGAAGCCTCCAAGCCCAATTTTGCTGTGTCTAGCAGCTCTGACACTATTAAAGAGGGGTTAGCCTCAGCATTGTCCACTACTGACTGCCAGAGAGCTTTCTGATAAAGGGCTGCACAGGCCTGGTAGCTGGCTTGATGAATTGCCAGGGATGTCGAAAGGTACCCCTTTTTTGCCATGCTATCCCCCTTTCTCGAATCCTTCTCAGGGGGATGAGAGGATAAGGGAGTTTTGGTTTCCTCACAGGCAGCCTGCTGTACAATACCCTGGTGGTCTGGGTGACTAAAAAGAAACTCAGCACCAGATCTTTCTAACTGATACTTCTTGTCACACTTTTTGTCTGTGGGTGTGAGTGTATTGGGAGCCTTTTGGATTTCTAAAACATCCTTCTTAAAGAATTTGTAAATAGGCAAAAGAAGCCTCTTTGAGGGTGTCAGCCACATAAGCTCCATGTATTGTGCCTCCTTTTCATCCTGAATCTCTTCAGCTGTTTGCAGATCTAAGGTCTCTACCATTTTCTTAACAAAAGAAAAATGGGAAGAGAAATCCTCTGAGGGTCTGGGAGGGAAGCCAAAATCCTGTTCTGGTGGTATCTCGGGTTGAATTCCCTCTTCATCTTGGTCATCCTCCTCATATGCCACTGTAGCAGTAGGCAAAAGAGGGGTAACAACAGTTGCTTTTTCAGCAGTAGTAATCACAGGCTGCTGAGGGGGTTATAAACCTTGCAGCATCTGTAGTAAGGCGAAAGCCTGTGTCAACTCAGCAGGAGAAGGAGCATTAATAGGCACCTGAGGGACCCCTTGAGGCATTTCAGCCGGGGTATCAGTGTGTTTGGTTTTCTTTAATTTTTTGGCAGGCACCGGAGAGTCAGCTGGTTGATTGCCTCTCCTGCCAGAGCCCTCACCCATATCAGGGGTGGATTAGAGGTTCTGGAAGGAACTGTCACAGTCTTAGAGGGGGTAAACTGGTTAGAGCCCATGGACCCCTCCTCTAGTTTTCTTTTAAGCCTCTCCCTGCATTTTCTACTGTCTTAACAGGGAAGGACTTACAAATAATACAGTCTTCATTGAAGTGCTGTTGCCCAAGGCAGATCAAGTAAAGATCATGCTTGTCTGCCTTGGCAAACACCTCTGCACACTTCAAGCAATTCTTGAACCCAGGGGATGCTGCTTTCTTTTTAGGCTTATCTGACATTATAGAAAACAGGAACCAGTAACCGACCAAAAATTAGACTAAATTTAAATACTTGCGGTCGGTTTCAATAGAATAAC
This sequence comes from Neoceratodus forsteri, assembly GCA_016271365.2. Taxonomy (NCBI): domain Eukaryota; kingdom Metazoa; phylum Chordata; order Ceratodontiformes; family Ceratodontidae; genus Neoceratodus; species Neoceratodus forsteri. The sequence goes on along the minus strand of CM057455.1, from coordinate 1,333,090,789 downwards.
GGTCGGTTCAGGAACCAATAAAGTGAAAAAACTATTGGTTCAGATCAGATCCAGAACTGAGAAACCACTGAGGAGAACCGATAAACCTCGGTTCAAAAGCTGTTAAAATTAAATAAAATTAAAGAATAAAGTAATTGGAACCCTCTAAAAAGGTTCCAATTAAATAAAAAAAGAAGGTTGTTGCCCCTCGGTTCAAAGGAACTGCGAGGAACCGATAAACAAATTTAAATTTAAAACTAATGAGGTACAAAACACTAAAGAACAATGACACTAGGTAGTAATGAAAAATAAAACAAAAATACTTCAATGTTTTTGCTCTATGCACTATAGGAATCTGTCTTTGTTGAGAGAGATCTCCAGGGCATCTGATCTTTGCAGCAGAGAGAAGAAATCTGAGGTAGAATGTAGACAGTTGACACTAGGCAGTTTGAAAATAGATGCACGAGCTAAACATTCCATGATTAGCATAGCATTCTATTCTCTCTGGGGCAGTGGTGACTTAAGGGAGCACTGCAAGAGTAATAATACTAGTGGATTCCTGGGGTTAGAATGAATATTACCAATGTTATGAGTCTGCATTTGCAAAATTCAACATAGCCTCATAACTAGGTGAACATATTAGAATCATAGAACACAAGAATGTGCAAAGTATAATACCACCCCATATTAAATTTATTCAAGGCCAGGGAATGCATTGCTAGTCTTTTTTTGCCATTGAAAAAGTTTCACTTGGTCCATGGAGAGGAAATTTGGATACAGCTTTACTTACCCAAGCCCTAAATATCACGATATCATGGCAGAAAGGGGGTTAGGGTGCACTTGGATGGAAGTGGTACTGTAGTCTATAAAGACCCTGCTGAAAGAATGCAACACATTTGTTAAGTAGAGAAACACCAGCTTGGCACAGATACTGAATTCTTTGGTGCAGTCTTATACTGCAGCAAGATGAATTGTGTCAGTATTCATTTTTGAGTGGGGGATTGTGAAAAATGTCAGATGGCTGTCAATTCCAGTAACCAGTGGAGTCCCGTAGGACTCGGTGCTGGGACTAGTGTTGTTCAATGTCAATAAAATTGGGGATGGTATTAAGAGCAAAATGTGCCTATTCGTGGATGACATCAAGCTCAGCGGGAGAGTGGACACAGCTGAAAGGATACAGGACCTACAGGATGATCTGGAAAAGCTGGGGAGGTGGTCCAGGATCTGGCAACTTGGCTTCAATGCCAAGAAATGCAAAGTTATGCATACTGGAGGCAAGAATCCCAGGACAAAGTACTACCTGGGTGGAGTCCGAGTATCTGCATCAGAGGAGGAGAAGGACCTGGGAGTGATGACCACTAGTGATCTGAAGCACTACACACAGTGCAAGAAAGCAGCAGCAAATGCAAACAAGATGCTGGGATGCATATCTAGAGGGATCAGTAGTAGGAGAGAGGAGGTTACACTGCCCTTGTACAGGTCACTGGTAAGGCCAAATTTTGAGTATGGAGTTCAGTACTGGTGCCCACACCTCAAAAATGACATTAACCTGCTGGAGAAGGTCCAGAGGAGGGCTCCCAAGATGATAGCAGGTCAGCAGGGTAAGGCATACGAGGAGAGGTTGAAGGCACTGAACATGTACTCCCTGGAAGACAGGGGAGAGAGAGAGGGGACATGACTGGGACCTTCAAGTACATGAAAGGGATAAATAAGGTTGATAAGGGGAGTCTCTTTAAGCTGAGTAGCAACCATAACATGGGGGAGGCATAGTCTTAAGCTGGAGGGTGGGAGGTTTAGGAGGGAGGTCATGAAGCACTTCTTCACATAGAGGATGGTGGACACTTGGAATGCGCTGCTGGAAGAGGTCATTTCATTGGAGACAGTGGGCAACTTTAAGCGAGGCCAGGACAGGCATAAGGGGAAGGTAAGGATCATGGGTAGGGAGGATGGGAGGAGTGGGGAGGGATGGCAGGGACAGTAGTTCAAGCTGTGGACCCTGCAATACAAGCAGACTTGATAGACTAAATGGCCTTCTTCTGCTGGCTTCTTCGTATGTTTGTATGTACTTCTGACCCACCTTTCTTCTTCCTTGATGACAAAACTGCTGCTTTAAGAAAATGGGCTCTGTAGACCATTATGATCAATCATATTTTAAATAACCCCAACTCTTTACACCCTGTGAGTCATTGTCCCACATAGGAAAACTGACCTTCTCACTCCTCTCTGAGTACAGACCAAGCCCTCCTTTTTGTGTTGACAAATTTTCCTCCCCGTCTGCCACCTGCTTAGTGGCAGTGAATTTATGTAGCATTTTTTAATTCTGCATATCTATGCAGTCGCATAAAATGCCTACTGACATCTTTTGTAAGCTTCCCTCTGTCAGTTTCTTCATATTTCCTCCAGTGTTTACATTTACTGCAGCAGTAAAGAAAATGTGTTCAGTACTAAAAATAAAAACAAATTTGCTGGTGAGCTTTCCGTTTAGATATCACTGTTATGGTGAAGATGCATTTTCAAAACAGGAATACCTGGAAGGATCTAACAGATAATAGCCACATTTATGTTTACTAGTAGTTGTTATGGTCTTCTCCCTGTAGAACAGCAGGCTGAGATGGGACATGATCTCAGTCTTCCCATTCTCAGGGGTATTGACAGGATTGAATATATGGATATGTTCTCCAGAAGGACACAGGGACATGCTCTGAAGGTCACAGATGGCAAATTTAGTGGTAATATTAGGAAGCATATTTTGTCCCAGAAGGTGGTGGCCTTCTAAAATGACCTGCCAATAGAGTCTGTGGACATGAAGACAGTAGAGTGGTCCTCAGTGTTGCCCATCCCTTAGCTTTTACCAGCACTGAAACCATCAGTGGGAGAACCCTGCACTGTCCCTGCCAACGCTGTACCTACCCCATGTGGATAAGCAGAGGGCTTCAGCTTCTAGTGCTGTCAGTCTGCCATATTTCATCAGCACTATATCTATCACAGTGTGGAAACCCTGGACTGTCTGCTCTACACTGTATCTGCCCCTGTGGATTTATAGAGGGCTTCAGTCTGCAGTGGTGCCAGTCTCTTACTGTTCACCAGTTACATACTGTACCTGTCACTGTAGACAAACCAAAGGCTTTCGTTCCCAGTTCTGGCAGTCCCTCACCATTCACCAGGACTAAATGCAGACAGTGTGGAAACCAAACATTGTCCCTTCCCCCACACTGTAGTTGTCTCTGTGGATTAGTCAGTCCCTTACCAGCACTAAATCCATGTGGGTAAGTTTGCACTGAGCCTGCCCCACATGGTACCTGTGGATAAACTGAGGGCGTTATCCAGTTTTTACGAGCACTAAATTCATCACAGTGGGTGAGTGAGTGGGGGAAGCCTGCACTGTACCTGTCCCTGTGGATAAACAAAGAGCTTTAATTTACTGTCCAGTGCTGTCTGAGCTGTACCTTTTATGAGCATTGAATACATCAGAGTGGAAAAGTCAGCAGTGAACCCGATTCTGTGGATAAACAGAGTTGTTGTAAGCCCCACCTTTCACTAGCACTGGATGGCAAATATACAAAGGTTGAATATAAAAAAACAGAAGAAAATGGTCTCAGATCCTAATCCATACCTCTCAATTATCCCTGATTTTCAGGGATGTCCCTGATTTTGCCTCAGATATTTCTTCTGTCCCTCCTAAATTTGGCAATTCTGTCACTGAAAAGTAACACAGAAACATAGACTTTGATGGCAGATAAGAAACACTTGGCCCAACCAGTCTTCCCATTTCCCTACCTACTGGATAAGCTGCAGAACCTAGTTAACCAACAGCTTACTTCTTTGTAACCCCCACCAGAATTGCCTTATGTCTGTCCCATGCATTCTTGAATTCCCCCACTGTTTTTGACCCCATGACCTCCTCATGAAAGCCATTCCATGCGTCCACCACCCTCTCCGTGAAAAAATATTTCCTCACGTTGCCCCTGAGCTGTCCCCCCTCTGTCTTCAAATTGTGCCCCCTTATTCTTGCACATTTCTTTTTCTGAAAGATGCTACCCTCTTGGACTTTGTTAATTCCCTTGAGGTACTTGAAAGTTTCTATCATGCCCCCCTCCTTTCCTCAAGGGTATACATATTAAGCTCCTTTAGTAGGGATTTGAATCACAAAACAATGCCAGCCATTGGTGTTACAGTCTAGTTCATATTAAGAAAATGCTGTTCACACTAAGAAGCATATCGTACACAGCTTCTGGAACTAATATTACCATTTTTTCAGATGTGTCCCTGATTTTGGTCATTTGTCCCTGATTATTTCATTTTAAGCCTTGTCCCTGATTTGTGATGAGGGAGGTTGAGAGGTATGAGCTGGACTGTCTGTAATTTGACACTGTAGTCTGCCTGACTGCTTCAGTGCTTCAACACGGGAAATTCCAGAATGCTTGGAGATAATGAGTTAACCGCTAGGCTGCTGAAAGAACTAGAATGAATCTATTTGATTGAGCTGGACAGATGCTCAATCTGCAGCCCTGCAAGGATGACAATGAGGGGCAACACAGAGCAGCAAATTGCAAAATCAGAGGGGAAGCTCACTATTTTGCAATTGTGGACCGATACTTCCAAAAGTCGAAATAGGAAGTTCCATGGTAAGCCATTTTTAGAGCTAGTGCAAGAGGGCTGCAGGCTCTGCCTACCTGCAACCCTAAAAAGTGCAGTTATAGCTGGCCCGGTGGCGCTGAGAGCCGGCCCGGTGGCGCTGAGGGTTGAGGCGCTGGACGCCACACCTCACATCACGCCGGCGACCCGGGTTCGGGAGCGGACTCGGGCCGTCGGGGGTCGGCAGGGGGGAAGGAGGATCGAGCGTCCCAACGGATGCTCTCCTCCTTCGGGGAGGGACCATGGGTGTTTAATACACCCGACGCTTGAGAGAGCCGGTGGAAGCACCGACTGGTAACGAAGGGCTTCCTAGGGCAGGAAGCCGGGAGGGAGGACGCCTTCGCACTTGGCAGGCGGAGTAAGACGCCCGCCCGAGCCGGTGTCTCGGGGTGAGAGGGGAGGGACAGAAAACCGGAAAACAACCCTCGGCACTCCGGATGACGGCAGCTCCGGCCACCCAGATGACACAACACGGGCAGACCCCGCTGTGTAAGGTGCTAAGGAGGCAGGTAGGAGCACCTGAGACACTCTAGGGGCAGACTCAGTGGGGGAGTCTGGAGGGCATTGAGACAGCCCGAAGGAGGGGAGTGCAGGGGGCGTCCAGGAGGGGATAAAAAGAATTTAAAAAAAAAGTGCAGTTATGTAAGAACTTACTGTAACAGTAGATGTTTGAGAGGATCTCTTGCAGCGGGCCATCAACGGTAGGACTCAGTCATCAGGCGCTAGGATCACACAGAAACCTTTCTAGCTAGCAGTCTACCAGAGGGAGCCACCCACCTCTGACATTAACCGCCAACATCAGCCTATCCTATATAAGGTGGGCGGCTCCGAGCCCTCCTCAGTTCTCCCACTAGAGACCATAAGCAGGATACTGGAAGGGGACAGCCAAGGAGAACTTCGAGGAAACCCTGAAACAGAGAAGAAAGCAGAAGGCTCTTCCAGATGGAGGGGGAGAGACAGACACAGGAAAAAACAAAAAAGGGTCAGGAGGGGCCAGCCCGGTGGTGCTGAGGGTTGAGGCGCTGGATGCCACAACTTACGACACGCTGGCGACCCGGGTTCAGACGCGAGCCCAGGGCATCGGGGGTCAGCAGGGGAGGGATGAGATTGAGCATCTGGAGGACTGCTCTCCCATCCCGGGGAGGGATCCAGGGAACCACCGCTCTGTAGCGGCCGGCCCCTGGTGATGAGAGGGGGCACTACTAGAGTGGTGCAGCAAGGGGTGGAGTGCGGCAGATGTTAGCACACTTGTGATGTCATTGCACGCTCACACTCCAGGGGACCAAAATAGGAAGGAAGATGGCAGCACAAAGCCCACGGCAGCTTGATAGCCGCAGCCTCATCGGCCGGCGAATACCTGGACAGTGGCATGTGCCAGTAGTGGATCCTGGCTGGGTGCGGGGGCATCGGAGGGGCCCATCTTGATGGTACAGATGCGTATGCCAGCTGGGCATGCACAACTCTGGGGTTGGTGGTGAGGAGAAGTGGTGGCTGGAGGTAGGCAGGGACGGTGGCTGCAGGAGAATAAAAATAGAGGAGATAAAAAAAAGGGGGGAAGGAGGGAGGGAAAGCAGAGCCTGCTGAAAGAGATCCTCTTGAAGATCTACTGCTACAGTAAGTTCTTACATAACTGGACTATCTTACTTTGAGGGTATCTCTAGCAGCAGGCCATCACCGGTAGGACTGGGTCCCAAGGAGTTCTGGTACTACAAACCTTCAGATCGGGCAGCTGGCTAAAAAATAACAGCCTAAGAAAGGAGGCCTTGGAGGACAGCTAAGCCAAAGTTGGCCCGACGCCTAGAGGCAATGTCCAGACTGTAATGCTTGGTAAAGGTGTGGACAGTACTCCAAGTGGCAGCCGCGCTGATGTCAACAGCTGACACACTATGAAAACAAGCCTCTGAGGTGGCCATACCTCTTATGGAATGGATCTTAACCCCTCCAGGAAGTTCCTTGCTGTACTTCTGGTAACAAACAATGCAGTTTGCTAACCACTTAGACAAACACTGTTTGGACACTGAAGCCTCCCCTCTCCTGGAGGCAAACAAAACAAACAACTGGTTGGAATTCCGAGCGTACTTAGTCCGGTGCGTATAGTACCTCAGGATGCTATGCACATCCATGATATGGAGCAATGCCTCCCCTTGATTGGGATGCTCTGGAAAATAAACAGGCAGGTGGATAGACTGATTCAAAGTAAACTCTGACACCGCCCTAGGAAGACACTTAGGATTGGTACGCAAAGACACCCTGTCTTTGTGAAAAACTAAGTAAGGCCCCTTACACATGAGGGCTTGAATCTCTGAAATCCTTTGAGCAGAGGTAATAGCAACTAAAAATAATGTTTTCCATGACAGAAAGCACAGCTCGCAAAACACGGCCGGTTCAAAGGGAGGCAGTGTAAGCTTCTCTAAAACAAAATTAAAGTCACAAGATGGGAAAAGGTCCCTGAGTGGGGGCTTCAAATGCAAAATGCCCCACAAGAAGGTGCAGGACATATCGAGTTGGGCAAGTGAACGCCCATCTACAGGTACGTGATATGCAGAGATGGCAGACAGATGTACCTTAATAGATGAGTACCATAAACCCAAGTCCGAGAAAGGCAGAAGGTACTCCAGGACCTGATCCACTGGACACATAAAGAGATTCAACTGCTGTGAGGCAGCCCAAAGAGTAAAACGCTTCCATTTCATGGAGTAGGTGGCCCTGGTGGAGGGTTTCCTGGCCACCACCACCAAAACATCGGCCAATGTGGGGAAGACCCCGAATCTGGCTATGGCTATGTCCTCAAGAGCCAGGCATGAAGTTGGAGTGACTTGAGGTCTGGATGGACCAGGCTTCCCCAGTCCTGGGAGAACAAGCCTTTGCACAGGGGCAGAGACAGCAGAGGTTCCACTGCCAGTTGCTATACTAAGAGGAACCAGATCTGATGAGGCCAGGAGGGGGCGATGAGAATCATTGTAGCCTCTTCCATCAGGAGTTTGATCAAAACTCATTGAATGAGTGAGAAGGGAAGGAAGGCATACTAAAACATCCATGTCTAGGACAGGGACAATGCATCTTGCCAGAAAACTCCAGGCCTTGTATCTAGTGAGCATAAATGCGGCAGTTTTGCTATGAGTGCGGATGCAAAAAGGTCCAAATTGGATCGACCCCATCTGTCAAAGAGCTCTTCTTCCACTGAGGTCAGAAGTTCCCACCTGTGAGCTCTGGACTGTGAGTGACTTAGGCTTGGGGAGGATGTGAAAAATTACAGCTGTATACTATTCATGAGGAGGTGTGGAAAAGGGTAATGTTGAAAATCAAGAGGGAAAATATGAAAAATTGGCAAAATTACGAGCGCGAACAGAAACTGCACTACGCATGCTCTTAACGTGGCCATGTTTGGGAATTTTTTAACCAAATTTTTAACATGGGCTTTCTGGGAAATCCCCTCATGAACATTGGCACTGTGATTTTGTTAATCCATCCCAAAAGTTGATTTCGCACAGCTACCGTGCCATTGTGCACCAGAAATGTGAAAACACATTTCAGGCAGGATGTGAGAAATGACAGCTGTACTGTTCATGAGGAGATGTGAAAAAATTGCAATCTGGAAAATCTGGAGTGAAAATATTACAAATTGGTGAAGTTACGAGCGTGCATAGAAACTGCACAACATATGCTTGTAACACGGCCGTTTTATGATTTTACCAGATTTTCAACATGGGATTTTGGGACCTCCCTCATGAATATTGGGACTGTCATTTCGTTAATCGGTCCCAAAAGGTGATTCTGCACAGTGACAGCAAAATCACCTTTTGGGACCATGTAACGAGATGACAGTGACATTGTTCATGAGGTGGGTCCCAAAGACCCATGTTGAAAATTTGGTGCTAAAATCTCAAAATAAATGGCCGAGATATCCACATTTAAATTCTCTGTTTATATCTGAGTCATATGAAATAGGATTTTAGTTTGTATGACAAGATACGAACTAAGAGCCTACATCGTATGACTCAAGAAGGAGGATCCTAGTTCTTATCTTGTCATATGAACTAAGATCCTACTTCATATGACACTGATATGAGCAAAGAATTTAAATGTTAAATAACACATATTGTAAAGGCATTTTCCAAACAGTAAAGTGCAGAATGCACCTAGGGGGTCACAATAAGCAAGCTACATGTGTTGGTTCCTCCCCATAATATAATTTTGGGAGGTTTCCAAATCTGAATTTCAGGCAAACTGGAAACAAGATGGCAGCCGTACGAAAGAGGAATTTTCTCATACAATGTAGGATTCCTCTTTTATATCATACAGCTATACTGAAGTGCCTACTGAGCATGCTCAGAAGCAATTTTTTCAAATTTTAAAATTGCAATAAATGAAAATTACGTACCTACCGTAATGCTTGATCTTCTTGGACGAGTCTCCACCACTCATTCACACTAATGGGAACTGCGCCAGAGGCACACTAGGACCCAGCGGGAGCAAACTTTTTTGCTGGAGGGCCGGCGCCAGAGATGGAGCCGCCAGGAGCGGCACCGTGAGCCTCAGCTCGTGCGGTAATGACTATCTCGGCGTCGACCCTCCAACTGCCTCAGTACCTTTTTTACCAAGGAGGTGCAGCGTAACTAACCTTGAAGGATAGCTTAACCAAAAACCGGACATAAGATAGTCCGAGCGACCCGTATAAGAAGGGTCAACAAAGAAGTCTTCACAGCCTAAAGATTTGAGGGAGTGAAGACCAACAACAGAGGTGAGCTCGGAGGATGGAGGATGGGCGAGTGAATGAGTGGTGGAGACTCGTCCAAGAAGATCAAGAATTACGGCAGGTACGTAATTTTCATATCTTCCTGGACATAAGTCTCCACCACTCATTCACACTAATGGGGGAGTACCGAGCTAATAATCCCCCGAGAGGGCGACAGGAGAGATCAAGAGCTCACAGTTTTAGGACAGAAGTCCAATAAGGATGGTTCTGCCAAAGGAAAGATGTCGTCTGGCATGGACATCCAGGGCATAGTGTTTAACGAAAGTATGCACTGAGCTCCAGGTAGCCGCATTGCAAATATCTCCAATGGGCACGTTGCGGATTTCCGCCAGAGATGCCGTGACCACCCTAGTAGAGTGGGCGTAAACTCTGCCTTCTAGCTTAACCTGCGCCATGGAATAACAGTGGCGAAGACATGCCACTAGCCATGCTGAGATACATCTGATAGCGACAGGTTGACCCAGCCGGGTCTTGCTGAAGGAAACAAACAGTTGCTGAGCTTTACGAAAGTCTTTTGTTCTATCTAGATAGAAACGTAAAGCTCTCTTAACGTCCAAGGAATGAAGAGAACGTTCTCCTTCATTTTGGAAGTTCGCGAAGTAAGAGGGAAGGACCAAAGGTTGGTTTAGATGGAATTCCAAAACAACCTTAGGAAGAAATTTAGGATGGGTTCTAAGGACTACTTTGTCTTTATGAAACACAGTATACGGAGGGTCTGTGACCAAAGCATGTATTTCAGAGACCCTGCGGGCTGAGGTAATAGCTACCAGGAACGACGTTTTCCAGGTGAGAAATTTTAGCTCACAGGTAGCCAGAGGTTCGAAAGGTTTCCGAGTGAGCATGTCTAGCACAAGATTAATGTCCCAGACTGCAACTGGACGTCTTGTAGGAGGTCTGGTATGCAGAATTCCCTTAAGAAACCTCTTAACCACAGGTAGCTGAGCCAGTGACAAGGAAAGTACCGGCTCATGATAAGCTGAAATGGCACAAAGGTGAACTTTGACTGTAGAGTACTGCAGACCTGAATTTGAGAGGTCTAAGAGGTACTCCAAAATTTTATCTGGTGGGCAGGAAAAGGGATTCAAGAGAATTTGCACACCAGAGCGAAAAACGCTTCCATTTGGCTGTGTAAGTTTTCCTAGTGGCTGGCTTCCGCGCAGCCAGGAGAATATCTGAAACCCTGCGAGAGACATTGAACCTGTTCACATCTACCTCTTCAGGAGCCAAGTGTGAAGGTGAAGTGACCTCAGATTGGGATGAACAACAGGCCCCTGAGTCAAGAGGTTCGTCTGAAGGGGGAGTGGTTTCAGCGGAGCTACCGACATATTGTTCAGTAGTGGAAACCATATCTGTCGAGGCCAGAAGGGAGCAATGAGGATCATTTTGTCTCCCTGGGATTCGAACTTGAGAAGTGCCCTCTGAATTAGAGGAAGAGGCGGAAAGGCGTATAGAGTTTTGTCCACTGCAGCCTGAACGCATCCTGACAGAAAATGCCAGGCCCTGGATTTCTGGAGCAGAAGAGAGGCAGTTTTGTGTTAAGTGGGGATGCAAAAAGGTCCAGGTCTGGAGTTCCCCACTCCGCGAATATTGATTGAACTACGGTTGCGTCGAGAGACCATTCATGAGGATCTGTCTCTGTTCTGCTGTGGCGATCTGCCAGTTTGTTCTGCACTCCTGGCAGGTAGACTGCTAGGATTAGAGACTTGTGCTGCAAGCCCCATTCCCACACTCTCATCGCTTCTCTGCATAAGGGGTAAGAGTGAGCGCCGCCCTGTTTGTTGATGTAATACATCACTGCTTTGTTGTCCGTTTGAAGGAGAAATGTTCTTGTGACACAGAATGTCCTTCAGCATCGGACCCGCATAAAGGGCGGCTCTCATTTCTAAGACATTTATGTGAAGCTGGGACTCGACCTGAGTCCATGTACCTTGAGTGTGGAGAGCCTGACAGTGAGCTCCCCATCCCATCAGGGACGCGTCTGTGGTAATGGAAATCTGATGTTCCAGAGGAGCAAAGGGATACCCTTCTAGGAGATTGTTCTCTTGCGACCACCAGGTGAGTGACCTCTTTAGGGGTTCCGTCACCTTGATGAGAAAGGACTGCGGGTGAGTGGTTGGGGACCACTGAGTACTGAGCATCCTCTGAGAGGTTCTCATGTGAAGGCGTGCCAGGAGTACAGTGAACACCGAGGATGCCATGAGACCTAGCATCCGTTGCATCGAGAGAGCTGGAACAGAGTCGCTCTCCTCGATGTGACGGGCCATCTGAAGGATATCGCTCCTCCTGTCCTGTGGAAGAAACGCCTTTGCACAGGAGGTGTCCAGAAGAGTTCCTATGAAAAGGAGTCTCTGGGAGGGCTGCAACTGCGATTTTTTGAAGTTTAGCAGGACTCCCATGGACATGAGAAAGCATGAAGCCATGGCTAGGGCGTCCAGAGTTCCCTGTCTGGAAGGACTTGCCAGAAGCCAATCATCCAGATAAGGGAACACCTGTATTCCGATCTTCCTGAGATGCGCTGCAAGAACTGCACAACACTTTGTAAAGACTCTCGGCGCAGAGGATAAAAAGGTCAGGACTCTGAACTGATAATGCTGTCCCAGAGCCACAAACCTCAGGAATTTGTGATGCTTTGAGTGAATAAAAATGTGCTGGTAAGCATCCTGCATGTCTAGGGAGGCTAGCCAGTCGTGTTGATGAAGCAAAGTGCAGAGGAAGAAAATTTCTGACCTAATGCTGTAGAAACCACTGTGCATAAAGCTCCACAAAATGGCTGCAGAACTGAACAATCTTCCTGAAATGGTGGCTAGTGGAAAATTCCATAGCAAGCATGTCCTTGGTGGATGGTGGAAAATGCCATAGCAAGCATGTCCTTGTAATAATGTATGCATGCCCTACAGATGATGTGGCTAAAGTAAGTTAGCATAATAATTAGCATAACCAGTCAGTAAGTGACAGCAGTGCTGTATTTAACATAGTATTAGCATAACCAATCAGCAACTAACATCAGTATTGTATGAAGTTTACTGTCCAATGAAATTGTGCCATGACACTGTTAAGTGACTAGGCAAGCGTATAAAGAAAGAAGGCTTACTATTGTAATCGGAGCTATGCAATAACAACATGGGGAGCTGGCTCTCCGTATGCATACGTGAATAAATGGTTTGAACTCTGCACAAGACTGTTTCTTTGTCTCTGTATAACAAGTAGGAAATTTCCACGACAATCGGTAACAAGGTTCCTAGAGAAATCATTTTGAATTTCTCCTTGGGCAGAAATTTGTTTAATTTTCTGAGGTCCAAAATGGGGCGCATGCCCCCAGTTTTCTTTGGAACCAGAAAGTAATGAGAGTAGAACCCTGTGTTCCGTTGATGCAGCGGCACTACTTTTACTGCCCTGTTGTTCAGAAGGCCCTGAATCTCGGCGGCAAGAAGGTCTGACTGAAGGGTTGACAGCCTGGGCTGTCGTTTGGGGGGACGATCCGGAGGGGTCTCTTCAAGATTGAGTGAATACCCCTCGTGGATTATCCGGAGGACCCATTTGTCTGAGGTTATGGACTTCCATTGATTGTAGAAGTGTGACAGATGACCTCCCACCGTTGAGGAGGAGTCCACCTTGGGCAGCTGAGGTGGGACTTGGGCCAACAATTCATAAGGTGGCGCTGGGCGCTTTGGGCCCTTGCACCTTCTGTTGCATTTTCTTTTGAGGCTAGGGAGTTTGATTTTTATGAAAACTTCCTCTGCCTCTGCCTCGAAAGGACTGACGGTTATGGAATTGCCATTTATTAACACCCCCTCGAGAGGGGACAGGAGGAGGTCGAGCCAACTTAATGGCTGACCTAGTCTTTTGTGTAGCTTCTAGAGCCTGTTCTACTTGAGGGTCAAGAGACACACCATCGTGCAAGGCAACGCCATTACCTGCTGCTGTGCTGCCATTCGGTGAAGCCTGACGTGCGCAGCCAGGAATGACGGTGGGTACAAATACCAGCCGCCTCCGCCCGTGAAGCAGTGTCGAAATCATCCATAGCTGCTTTAACCTGCTGGTTGTTAGATTCGATACCCCTGGTAATGGTTTGAAGAAGCTCTGGCTTTGTATCTGATTCTGGTAGAGCTTCAACCATCTGTTTAAGAGAGTGCCAAAGGATATACTCATATTGAGAGAAATAGCCTTGGTAGCTGGCAATATGCATACCCAGGGTGGAAGCAACAAAGACTCTCTTACCTAAAGTGTCTATCTTACGAGATTCTTTGTTAATAGGCCGAGCTGTAGTAGTTTGGGGAAGAACGACCTTATTCTCTGCCAATACTACAATAGGATCCGCAAAGGTTTGAGACGCCAAAATGGGTCGATCCTTGGGGGCTGAGTATTTCCTATCTATGGATTTAGCCACCAAAGGAATGAGAGCAGGATTATTCCATACCATTTGAGATAGCGTCTCAAAGGAGGGTTGTACCGGAGGAGTCAAATCCGTAGGGATCTCCGGAATATGGAGGTAGTGGAGTCTTAGCAATTTCCAGGATCGATGTCTGTAGTTTGGAGAGAAAGAGTGGAAATCAAGTTTTTCAGCAGGGACTTAAAGGACAGGTCCTCGACCACAGGCTCTGCAGCAGGAATAGATCCTGTTTCATTCACTTCATCACCCAGTCTAAGGTCTGGGTCAGGCTCAATGTCATCTCCTGATAGTCCAGGAGGGACTGTATGGACAGGAAAGGAGTGAAAATCAGAGGAAAATGAAGAGGGAAAGGAGTTAAAGGAGGAGTCCTGAAAAGTGGATGACACCTAAGAACCCCAGCGCGCCAAGCTTTCAAAACAGCCAAGGAGCCGCACAGTGCCGAGAAGCCTGGCGACGAACCCGGTGCCGAGAGGAAGGACGGTGCCGAGAGGCCAGACAGCACTGCAACACCACATGGTGCTGTGCACGATGCCGACAGAAGCATCAGCGCCATGCACGGTGCCGACACACGCATTGGCGCCGAGCGTACCATCGAAGCCGAGGGCACCGAAAACACCCCAAGACTCTGAAAAACAGGATTTGAGGGGAAGGGAGGAAGAAGAGCAGGAGATAAAGGCATCGGTGTGGCCCCCTGCGCCGCAGCCATGTGAAGGGGAACACCTAAGCACGGAGTCGACGGCACCGAAGACGGTGCTGCATGACCAGGGAGGCTCAACCACCCTGCCTGGTCTCCCAAGAAGCCCGAAGGCCCCTAAGTGACTGGGCCAGGCAGCTGGACCAACCTCCGAGCCCATTGATCCATAAGAGTGGCCCACTGATGAAACTGCTCATCTGAAGACCTACCAGAGGGCGGGGTAGGGCTCTGATGTCGAAGACGTTGGCTACCGGAAACAGAGGCAGGTGACTCCGAAGGAGGAGACCGGCAACTAGCCCCAATAACCGACCGTCTACGCGCAGACATATCAGAGGGCGACCTCGAGTGATGCCTTCTCTATTTTGACCTGTGGGCCGAAGAAGAGCTCGAGGCCAAACGGTGCCGAGAATGTGACCATTTATTTTTATGCTTCCAAGGAGACCACCCGCCCCCTCAGGCATTGGACTGACTGTTGTCAGACCCCCCTTCCGGAGAAGGCAGCGGACCGGACCCAGCCCGACTGACTGAACAGCTTTCATACGAAGTCTCCCTTCCGTCACCTGACCTGCTCATGGTCGACTCCATCAAAGTAGGCTCAGACTTCTTTTGTAAATAAGAATAAACTTAAGCGATACTTATTCGAGATATTACTACAAAATAACAAAACTGAAAACTAAGCTGCTAGTTTGAAGTTTGACTCCCGGCGGGCGAGCAATGTCATCACTGAAGCGCACTCGATGGCGGGAAAAAAGGAACTAAGCGGTTGGAGGGGTCGACGCCGCGATAGTCATAACCGCATGAGCTGAGGAAACGCAGGCCGCCTCCTCAGGGGCTCCATCTCTGGCACCGCCCTCCAGCAAAAAGTTGCTCCCCGCTGGGTCTAGTGTGCCTCCGGCGCAGTTCCCATTAGTGTGAATGAGTGGTGGAGACTTATGTCCAGGAAGATCTTAAAAACAGCTTATTGTTTTTTCTCCAGACTAGCAAAAAGCACATCTGTGGGGATGCAGCCTCCCTACTGGAAATATTGTCGATATGTTTTGTTTAAGTGCCAATTGACCCAATAACATCATTAGTGGCTAAGCTATGAGTGATGTAATTGGGTCAATTGACACGAGAACAACAAATAACGACAACATTTCCAGTAGGGGGGGTTGCATATTCCATTCATGCCATACCTTCAAAAAGTGAAAAAAAAAATAGTAATTTCTTGCCATTTTTTGCTAATTATAAAGAAATCTAAAAGACATATATAAATGAAACGCTACTCATTGTGTAGATATTTTTGTCCTGATCAACATTTGTGCTCAAGCTAGTACAATGCTATCATTTTTTATTTCAAAGTTATCTGCATTTATTTGTTGCAAAAAGTGAAAGAAATTGAATATTCTGCTGTTTTTTGCTAGCTGTAAAAAAAACTACATGGTATCTATAAATGAAACACCACTCATGTTGTAGATATTTTTGTGCTGAACAAAGTTCATTCTCAAAGTACCATGCTATCATTTTTTGTTTTGAAGTTATTTCCATTTGTTTGTCAAAAGAGTTGCATTTTATTTGCTGTTTTTTTAACTATATCAAAAATTAAAAGTTAGCCAAAAAAGAAACACCACTCAATTTGTAGATATTTCTGCGCTGAACAACTTTTGTGCTCACAGTACTATGCTATCATTTTTCTTTTTAAAGTTATTCGCATTTGAATATGGTTAGTACTGTTACTAAGGTTGAATATGCAAATAAGTTCTGAATGAGCCAATGCAGACCTACTATAGGTATATAATATCTGTTTTCCCTTTTTTCCCCGTAGGGAAATTATGGCATAATCTGCCGTAATGAAGGAGTGTTCATTACCACAAACATGTGCACAGTTTCCGTCACTCTGCGCATGTGCCTGCCTCAGCTCATCCTTTAGACCGCTGGCCACAGTCAACTTTATCCCAGGAGACTGAACTGCCACTCTCAAACAGACTCGTTGGTAAGGCGTTTCCAATGTAAACATGCTACCATAGAGAAAAAAAAACTTATGTAGGCTGCTGACGGGGTACAAAGAATTACAAAATATTTAAATAAATAAGGGTGCCTGCAGAATGTGCTGAAACTGGACCACGGTAGCCGGCAACATTTTATTTTATATAATTGCTGAGGCGAAAAAAGTAAAACCCAGCAATTATGTAAAATAAAAAAATTGGTCGGTGTGTGTAAACTCGAAGTTTACACACACCGTCGGGGTTAGGTGCTTGTAATAAACCCCTCGAGCTTCCCTCTTGGGGTTTATGTAACATCTTTGAGTAAACTTCTCGTTACACACACCAATCCATATTTTATTCTATATATAATTAATGGCTTCCATTTTTTTCAATGTAAAAATCCGTGTGTTAAATACCGTAACACCTGAGTAGGTGTTACGGCATTCACTCGCTCTCTTCCCTTATGAATGCACTTGAGACACTGAACAAACACAGCTCGAGCTTAAAACGCTCCGTTTCTCTTCACACACTACTGATCACAAAAACCTCGGGCTGCTTCTTCAGCGGGTCGGGAGGCGGGAGGTATTCTCACAGTGGAAGGGAGTAAAAGGGAAGATGGCGATGCGAGGGACAGCCATACGGGCACGATGTGGCTCTTCAGTGCTGCCGTCAGGGGATCGAGTTTAAACTAAACCTCTAAAAGAAAAAAACATTGCCCTTCAATTATAAATAATAAAATATGGGGTGCAGTGTGTTTTGCTTGAATTTCTCACACTCCCGAGTTGTTGGAAAGCACATAAACCCCCGACGGCGTGTGTAAATTCTCATAACACACTGCACCCCATACTTTATCCTATATATAATGTATGGGGGGCATTTATTATTAACTGAAATTAAGCAGATTGCAACTTTGTTATGCCATCGTTATGACATCACTCTGTTAACCCTTTTTGAGTATGTCATATCAATGGTATAAAAAAATGGAATGCTCACAACAATCAGTGTTCTAACAAAACTGAATGTTCACAACAATCAGTGTTCCGTAAAGTAATTCAGTAAAGTAAAGTAATTCAATCCACAATTACACAATCTCGGTAGCCTGTACACTATAAAACATAGCCGGCCCGGTGGCGCTGAGGGTTGAGGCGCTGGACACCACACCTCGCACCACGCCGGCGACCCGGGTTCGGGAACTAGCCTGGGTCGTCAGGGGTTGGCAGGGGAGGAGAAGGATTGAGCATCCGAAGGGCTGCTCTCCTTCTCCAGGGAGGGGGGGGTGTGCTGCTGTCAGTGTGCTGGTGGCCTCTGGCAATGGCTGGAGGCACTGCAGTGCACAGGCAGTCTCTGGGTATGTGCTAGGGCCAACACCGGGAAGGAGTGCCTGTGGTAGCGCATGCGCTCCTGTCCACTGGCGTCATTGCACGCCTCACACGCCAAGCAAGGGGAGAACAGGGAAAACTGGGCACCAGTCGCAGCAGCATGATGGCTGTCTCTGAGGGGGACTCGCTCGGTTCCGAGGGTGCACAGCAGTACTGGATCCGGTCCTGGTTGCAGAGCAAGGGGGGGCTCTCCACTTCCTCGCCGCGAGGGGAAAGCTGTGGGGGTAGCTGCGGGGCCCAAATTGGAGTGTAGGAGTCCTTAGGACGGTGGCCAGAGACCAAGAGTGAGAGGATGCCTGGACCAGAAGTAAGGCAGACTGGATGCCAGGGAAAAAAGTACTAACAAAAAAATATAAAAATAAAATATAAAGTATGGTCTTTAGTTAACAACCACGCTGAAAACACTTCTCGAGGTTGCCATGACATCTGAAAACCTCTCGAGCTACACTCTCAAGGTTTACAATGATGTCATGGCAACCTCTCAAAGTGTTTACAGCGTGGTTATTAACCAAAGATCATACATTATCCTCTATGTTTGGACCTACAGTGAAAATATTTTTGATATTTTCACTGTTGGTCCCTAGCAAGCAAAAATACCACTGATATTTGGATAGAAATATACTCACAGGTATGGTATATTTAGAGAATAATGGATAGGTGAGTGTGTGTTATGGATTTTTTTCACACACCAGAGGTGTGTGATGACCCATAAACCTCGAGAGTGAAGCTCGAGAGGTTTATGTGGTCATCACATATACGAACATATGAAGAAGCCAGCAGAAGAAGGCCATTTGGTCTATCAAGTCTGCTCGTATTGCAAGGTCCACAGCTTTAGTGAGGGTGTGTGAAAAAAAATCCATGAACACACAGTCACCTATCTTTTATTTTTTTATAATTGCTGGTTCATGTACAGCGTGGAGCGGAGGACGAGTGACTTTCAGTTTCCATGAATAGGTAGCGTGACCGAGCGGTATTCGATCTCGTACGCATTATGCCCCCAAAATTGCTGAAAACAGTAATCTCTACCTCTAAAATATGCTAGCAGCATTTCTTAATGTTACTTTTTCTTCTCTGTTTAAAAAGGAGCCGCCGATTGTTAAGCGCGAGAGCGAGTGACTCGACAGCTTTAGAACACTGCACGGAAGCATCCGCGCTGATGCTTGCATGCAGTTTTCTGAAGCTGTTGAGCCATTCGCTCTCGCACGTAACTCTCGGCAGCTCCTTTCTGAACAGAGAAGGAAAAGTAACATTGAGAAATGATGCTAGCATATTTTACAGGTAGAGATGACTGTTTTTCAGCAATTTTCTGGGCATAGTGTGTACGAGATCAAACACCGCTCGGTCATACTACCTATTTAGGGAAAGTGAAAGTTGGTTGTAGAGCGCTGCCATAACTGCATTTCAGGTTGTTATGGCATCAAACATCGTAATAACTGGATTTCAGGTTATTACGGCATTTGAGAGCAACCATAATCAGGCTGATAAATGTGGTCACCAGTAATAATATATATTTAATATATAGATTTCGATTTTAATAGCACACTAAAACATACAAAACATTATTGATAATAGTATCACTCCCAGAGTGATAATACCACACTTCAGGAGTGATAATGCTATCATTCAGGAGCCGTAATACTATCATTCGGGACCTGAATGATAGTATTATCAGCAAAAGACAACAGCACAAGCACAACTTTCCCATCTGACGTCTTCCAAAGCATGCCTTCCAAGTGGCCGCTTTTCCTGTGTAGGCGGGCAGAACAGCGTAGAAAACATGGCGGATCTCTCGCTCGCTTAACAAGAGAAATTCCCGATGCTATGAGCAGTGGTTTGTTTTTTTTTTCCCCTCAGATCCATTGTCCAACTTTATTTGTCCCACTTTTAGTCATGGATGAATCAGCCACCTGCCACTTTTTCCTCTTTACGGCCACCGACATGACGATCTGGAATGCCGCCCCGCAGTCGTTTTCTCCTTACTCATCATCCTGAATCCTGAGCTGGAAACCACTTTGCCTGCACTGCGGTCATTGTAAGTTTTACATTGCCCTCCTACTCCATACAAAAAGGGAACATTTCCAAATTGGATCCATATATTAAATAAAATAACGGATAAGGCTTCCACAGTTCTTCAAATTAAAAAAGTACATCGCTTCCCTACAATCACAGAAAAGGCACTCAAAACTCATCAGTAATCTAATAAGAGAGAATGTGTGGAGGCTAACGCTGATGTTATTGCTGCTTGCAGGGAATATCCATCCCAATACTGGACCCCAACCAGGTGCCTCTTCTCCATGCAGAAAGGAAAATTACGTACCTACCGTAATTCTTGATCTTCTTGGACGAGTCTCCACCACTCATTCACACTAGTGGGATTAGCGCCGGAGGCACTAAGACCCATCGGGAGCAAACTTTTTGCTGGAGGGTCGTACGACAGGCGCGCCATGGAGACACAGCGCCATGAAAGCAGCGCTCGAGCGTAATGACCATCTCGGGCGATTTTACCCTCCAACTGCCCTTGTAGTACCTTTTTACCACGAGGTGCAGCGCAACTAACGAAAGAGTAAACTAACATTAAAAACGGACATAAGATAGTCCGTATGACCCGTGTAAGAAGGGTCAGCAAAGAAGTCCTCACGGCCTAAAGATTTGAGGGTGAAGACCAATACAGGTGAGCTCGGGGATGGAGGGGGTAGAATGAGTGGTGGAGACTGCCCAAGAAGATCAAGAATTACAGTAGGTACGTAATTTTCCTATCTTCCTGGACATAAGTCTCCACCACTCATTCACTAGTGGGAGAGTACCAAGCTGATAATCCCCAAAGGGTGGCAGGAGAGCCAGAGCTCACAGCGTCTAAGATAGAAGCCCATTAAGGACAGTTCTGCCGGACTGGGAATGTCGCCTAGCATGAACAGCCAGTGCATAGTGTTACTTGAAGGTATGCACTGAGCTCCAGGTGGCGGCATTGCATATATCTGCAATTGGAACATTGCGAATTTCCGCTAGGATGCCGCTGACCGCCTAGTAGAGTGAGCATACACTCTACCTTCTAATTTAACTTGAGCCATGGAATAGCAATGACGAAGGCATGCCACTAACCATGAAGAGATGCATCTAATAGCGACAGAGTTGACCCAGCGGGTGTCGCTGAAAGAAACGAACAGTTGCTGAGTCTTACGCGAACATCCTTGGTTCTATCTAAATAGAACCGCAAGGCTCTCTTAACATCCAAGGAATGAAGAGCCTCGCTCCCCTTCATTTTGGAAATTAGCTAAGTAAGCTGGAAGTACCAGAGGTTGGTTTAGATGGAATTCTGACACAACCTTGGGAAGAAATTTAGGATGAGTACGGAGAACTACCTTGTCTTTATGGAATACAGTATACGGAGGGTCCGTAACGAGGGCATGTATCTCAGAGACCCTGCGGGCTGAGGTAATGGCCACCAGGAAGGCAGTCTTCCAGGTAAGAAATTTTAGCTCACAGGTAGCTAAGGGTTCGAAAGGCTTCCGAGTGAGCATGTCCAGCACCAGGTTAATGTCCCAGGCCGCAACTGGATGCTTAACAGGGGGTCTGGTATGGAGAATCCCCTTAAGAAATCTCTTCACCATAGGTAACTGAGCCAGAGTTAAGGAAGAAACTGGCTCATGGAACGCTGAGATGGCACTAAGGTGAACTTTAACTGTGGAGTACTGAAGACCTAAGTTTGACAGGTCCAAAAGATACTCCAGAACCTTGCCAGGAGGACAGGAAAAGGGATTCCAAGAGGATTTTGCACACCAGAGAGAAAAACGTTTCCATTTGGAAGCGTACGTTTTTCTGGTGGCTGGCTTCCGAGCAGCCAGAAGGATGTCTGAGACTCTACGAGAGACGTTGAACCGATTCACTTCTATCTCTTCAGGAGCCAAGCATGAAGGTGAAGTGATTTCAGGTTGGGATGGACCAACGAACCCTGAGTCACAAGACTGATTTGCAAAGGAAGTGGTCTCGGAGAGGCTGCCAACATACTGTTGAGTAGAGGAAACCATAGTTGCCGAGGCCAGGAAGGAGCAATGAGAATCATCTTGGTCCCCTGAGACTCGAACTTGAGGAGTACTCTCTGGATTACAGGAAGCGGTGGAAAGGCGTAAAGAAAGCGTTTTGTCCACCGCAGCCTGAACGCATCCTGACAGAAAATGCCAGGCCCTGGATTTCTGGAGCAGAAGAGAGGCAGTTTTGCGTTGAGTGGGGATGCAAAAAGGTCCAGGTCTGGAGTCCCCCACTCTTTGAACAGGGACCGAGCTACGGCTGGATCGAGAGACCACTCGTGAGGGTCTGCCTCCGTTCTGCTGAGGTGATCTGCTAGGTCGTTTTGTATACCTGGCAGATAAACCGCTTGAATCAGAGACTTGTGCTCCAAGCACCACTCCCACACCCTCATTGCTTCCCTGCAAAGGGGATAAGAATGAGCACCGCCTTGCTTGTTGATGTAATACATCACTGCTTTGTTGTCCGTTTGAAGGAGAATGTTCTTGTGACAAAGGACATCCTTCAGAGCTGGATTGCATAGAGGACCGCTCTCATCTCCAGGACATTTATGTGGAGATGAGTTTGAACGAGTCCATACACCTTGAGTGTGGAGGGAGAGACAGTGAGCTCCCATCCCATTAGCGAGCGTCTGTGGTGATGGAGATCTGATGATCCGGGGAGCAAAGGGGAATCCTTCCAGGAGATTGCTCTCTGAGACCACCAGGTGAGAGACCTCGAAGGGCTCCGTCACCTTGATGGGATAAGACTGGGGTGAGAGGTTGGGGACCGCTGAGTGGAGAGCATCCATTGGGTGGTTCTCATGTGCAGTCGAGCCAGGGGACAGTGAAGACCGAGGGCGCCGCATGAGACCCAACATGCGTTGCATCGAGAGAGCTGTAACCGATTGGTTCTCCCTGATGTAACGGGCCATTCGAAGGATGTCGAGTCTTCTGTCCTCTGGAAGGAAAGCCTTCGCTGAAGAGGTGTCTAGGCGTCCCTATGAAAGGAGCCTCTGGGAGGTTGCAGTTGAGATTTTTTCAAATTCAGCAGAACTCCCATGGACGTGGAGAGACGAAGTCGCTTGCACGGCTTCCAAAGTCCCTTGGCGGAAGGGCTTGCTAGAAGCCAATCGTCCGGGTAGGGAAACACTCAAGTCCGATTTTCCTGAGATGCGCCATGAGAACTGCACAACATTCAGAAAACTCTGGCACGAGGATAGCCCAAAGGGCAGGACTCTGAACTGATAATGCTGATCCAAAGCTACAAACCTGAGGAACTTGCGGTGGGTCGGTGGGCGGGGATATGCTGGTAAGCATCCTGCATATCCAGAGAGGCCAGCCGTGCTGATGCAGCAAGGGTAACAGGGTACCTAGGAAATCATCTTGAATTTCTCCTGGGAGGAATCTGTTTAACTTTCTGAGGTCTAGAATGGGGCGCATCCCCCCAGATTTCTTTGGAACCAGAAAGTAATGGGAGTAGAACCCTGTGTTTCGCAGATGCGGGGGCACCAGTTCTATTGCCCTGTTGTTCAGAAGGCCCTGGATCTCCGCGGTGAGGAGGTCTGACTGAGAGGCCGACAACCTGGGTTGTCGTCTGGGAGGACAATTCGGGGGGGTTTCCAAGAAATTGAGAGAATAACCCTCGCGAATTATCCGAAGGACCCATTTGTCCGAAGTTATGGACTTCCACTGGTTGTAGAAGTACATCAGACGACCTCCCACCGGAGGAGAAAGTTCCACTCGGGCAGAGTGGATGCCAGCGACTCATAAGGTAGCGCTGGGAGCTTTAGGCCCCTGCGCTTTCTGCTCGTCTTCTTTGAGGTTGGGCAGGTTGGCTTTTATGGAAGCTTCCCTGCCTCTGCCTCGAAAGGACTGACGACTATGAAACTGGCGTCTGTTCACATGCCCCGAGAGGGGCAGGCGGAGGTCTGGCCAACTAATGGCCAATCTAGTCTTCTGAGTGGCCTCTAAGGCTTGCTCCACCTGAGGGCCAAAAGAAAGAGCCATCAAAGGCAGCGCCATCACCTGCTGCTGAGCATCATTCGTGAAGCCAGATACGCAGCCAGGAATGGCGCCAGTACAAATCGCGGCTGCTGAGCGAGAAGCAGTGTCAAAAGCGTCCCATGGCGGCTTTGACCTGTTGGTTATTGGACTCAATACCTCTAATAACGGTCAGAAGAAGCTCTGACTTGGAATCCGAATCTGGAAGAGCTTCAACCATTCTTTTCATAGAGTGCCACAGGATATACTCATATTGAGAAAATAGCCTTGATAACTGGCAATACGCATACTTAGAGTGGAGGCAGCAAAGACTCTCTTACCTAATGTATCAATCTTACGAGACTCTTTGTTAATAGGTCGAGCTGTAGTATTTGAGGAAGAACGACCTTGTCATTCTCTGCCAGGACTACAATAGGATCCATAAAGGCTTGGGATGCCAAATGGGACGATCCTTGGGAGCTGAATACTTTTATCAATGGATTTAGCCACTGAGGAATAAAAGCAGGATTATTCCATACCATTTGAGACAGCGTCTCAAGGAAGGCTGGATCGGAGGAGTCAAACTGTAGGGATCTCCAAGCATGAAGATACTGAGTCTTAATATCTTCCCAGGATCGATGTCTGTAGTCTGGAGAGAAAGAGTGGATCCCAGGTTCTTCAACAGAGACTTAAAGGACAGGTCCTCGACCACAGGCTCTGTAGCAAAAAGATCCTGTTTCCTCACTTCATCACCCAACCGAAGGTCTGGGTCAGGCTCAACATCATCTCCTGATGGTCCAGAAAGGACTGTTTGGACAGGAAAGGAGTGAAAATTAGGAGAGGAGGAAATAGCAGAAAAACAAGGCGAGTCCCAAGGGCTGCGGCGCCGAGACGCAAAACAGGCTGAAGATGGCACCGAGGCCACGGCGCCAAGAGGCATGCAGCCCACAAGCACCCCCGGCGGCGCGACGACGGCAGACGGCGCCCGCTATCCAACGGCACCACCGCGGCGCCACGAGACTCCGGCGGTGCCGGATGGCGCCTGCAAGACCCAGCGCATCGAAACGCCGCCGACAAGCCAACAGACCCTGTGGAAGGCGCGGAAGAGCCCCAGGAACCTGGAAAGCTAGAGAAGGAAAAACAGGAGATAAGGGCATCGGTGAGGCCCCTGCGCCCGCAGCCATGTGAGGGGAAACACTTACACGGAGTCGCTGGCACCGAAGAAGGCGCCACGCGACCAGGAAGGTCCAACCGCCTACCTGATCGCCGAGGGGGCCCGAGGGCCCGAGGCAACCGAGCCAGGCAGAAGAACCAACCTCCGAGCCCATTGCTCCATAAGAGCGGCCCACTGATGAAACTGCTCATCTGAGTCCTACCTATAGGCGGGAGGGGCTCCGATGTCGGAGCGGCGATTACGGAAGTTGGCGACTCGAAGAAGGAGACGGCAACTAGCAATGATAACCGGCGTCGACGCGCAGACATACCAGGCGACCTCGGTGATGCCTTCTTTTTGACCTGTGGGCGAAGAAGAGCTCGAGGCCAGTGGTGCCGAGAATGCGACCATTTATTTTTATGCCGGCGGCCCGCCATCCCCGGCATCGGACTGACCGCTGTCGGAACCCGCTGAGGAGAAGGAGGCTGACGGACCCAGCCCGGCTGACTGAACAGCTTTCATCACGAAGTCTCCTACCGTCACCTGACCTGCTCATGGTGGACTCCATCCAGTAGGCCGAGACTTCTTCAAGTAAAATTGAAATATTAGAAAATTTAACGAAAATAGAATAAAATTAAGATACTACGTATCGTGATAAAGTTACAAAAAACAAACTGAAAACTCATGCGCTAGTTTGAAGTTTGACTCCCGACAATGACGGCGTCGTCACTGAAGCACTTTCGTGGCGGGGAAAAAAGAGAACTGAGGCGGTTGGAGGGTCGTCGCCGAGATGGTCATTACCGCTCGAGCCGCTGCTCGCGGCGCTGTGTCTCGCGGCGCCGTCTCTTGCGCCGACCCTCCAGCAAAAAGTTTGCTCCCGATGGGTCTTAGTGCCTCCGGCGCTAATCCCACTAGTGTGAATGAGTGGTGGAGACTTATGTCCAGGAAGATCAACTGGGTCTCTCACAATCACCTCACTTAATATATGTAACCTCCTCCACGAAATGGACATCATGAACGCCTGGATCCAACAACATAATCCTGACATACTCTCCGTTGTCGAGACATGGCTCTCCCCGAACATAACTGACATCTCTGTTTCAATCCCGGGCTATACGGTTGTTAGAGGAGACCGGTTATTGAAGTGTGGTGGAGGATGCGCGATCTACCTAAGGGATACTGTATAGGGTTTAGTCCAGCCATTGCCCAATTTGGGTGACCACGTACGAGCGCTAGGTATAAAACTGCTCCTTGGCGCTCATAATAAAACCCTTACAGTCACGTCAGTCTATATTCCCCATAGGCATACGTCCATTGGCTTTGATGCTTTAATGGAGTGCTTAGACTCACTGAGTCTCAACACTGGAACTTTACTCCTTGGGGACTTTAACGCCAATTGGCTCTCCCCAGAGGCCAAGGCTTTCACAGATGCAGTCACAGCAATCCACCTCACTCAACTGGTAGACACACCGACCAGGGTTAACTCCACTACTGGTACCAGCACCCTACTTGACTGGGTACTGTCTAACCGCCCTAACCACCTATCAGAGATCACCATTCTCCCTGATGAACTCAGTGACCACTCACCTGTTCTGTTCCAGTGATCCAATAACTTCACCAAACCCCCTGTGAGAACAGTCACTAACAGGGTTCTTATAAGGGGCTGACTCGAATGACTAAAAGCGGATCTTCTTCATCACGAATGGTCTCTAGTCTACAATTCCAGTAATGTCAACTCTGCTCTTGACCACTTAATTTGCCGCTTTAATGAAATATGTGATCAGCATGCCCTGTTGAAAACATAGAACGTCAAAGGCCACTGCAACCCTTGGTTCTCCCCTGACCTTCTTGACCTGTTGAAATCTAGGGACCGTCTATAGCTATGGGCACGGGCGTTTGGTAAGCAGGCTGACACACGAAGCAATAAGAAAGCACGTAATGACTGCACATGGTTAATACAGGCTGCACAAAATCAGTACTATAAGACAGCCCTCTCCAAAACATGGAGTGATGGCAGAAAATTTTAGAATAACTAAAGGGAAGTAACTGGGAAAAACAGCAAATCTGTCCCAACCATGTTCAGTATTGATGGCATACCCACCCTGGATCCCAGAATAATTGCAAACTCGTTCAACAATGCCTTCACGAACATGAGTGGGGTACTCCCCCAGATTTCTTCAGCCCGTCTGACATGGCTCCCACTAGAGAGAAAAATGCCCAGGCCACCTCCCACCCACCTTTCTATTT
Organism: Neoceratodus forsteri; assembly: GCA_016271365.2. Taxonomy (NCBI): domain Eukaryota; kingdom Metazoa; phylum Chordata; order Ceratodontiformes; family Ceratodontidae; genus Neoceratodus; species Neoceratodus forsteri. The sequence continues at coordinate 1,333,063,608 of CM057455.1, read as the reverse complement.
CAAAACTATCTCAGCCAAGGAAGCTAGAAAATACGTCCAAAAGGTTCTGGGCACACCCAGGTACAGCAGTGACACCGTGGACCTGAAATTTGTTGAATTGACCTTGAATGAAATACTGGCTCCACTTACACATATTCTCAATGCTTCACTCAGGTACTCACGCTTCCCCGTAAAGTGGAAATCTGCAGTTGTGACACCAGCCTACAAGAGTGGTGATCGGGCACTAAGTGGCAACTATTGGCCGATTTCTATTCTACCGCCACTCTCGAAAGCACTTGTGAGAATAGTTGCGGACCAGCTTGGTGAATACTGTACCTGGAAAAGTATTAGCTGCAATGCCTGTAGCAACATGGATTTAGAAAAGGTCACAGCACCACTTCAGCGCTACTTGAATGTTTTGGTAACATACACAATTCCCTCGACCAAGGTCTTCTTGTCGGTGCAGCCTACATTGACTTATCTAAAGCATTTGACATGGTGAACCATACACTACTCATCAAACAGCTTGAGATCACTGGTCTCTGTCCTGACATGGTGGTGTGGTTTACCAGCTACATGCAGAACAAGACTCAGCAAGTTAAGATTGGTGATACCCTATCCGATAGTTGACCAGTCAATTCTGGGCCCACATTTATTCAGGATCTTTCTTAACAAACTCCCAACCAATTCCCAACCATTTGCCAGTGTCGTCAATTATGATATGCAGATGACGCTGTTCTGTTTGACAGTGACTCACACTCCCTCGCCCTTGAACGCAAACTCCAGATCAACTTCTCAGCTGTAGAAAGCTGGTTCTAAGGACAGAAATGTGCGATGAACTATACAAAGATGAAAATCATGATGTTCTCCACTGCCAAAAATCAGTTCAGGACCCACCCATTTCTCATCACAAATGAGGTGGACTCTCCACTGGAGCTAGTGCAACATTTCAAATATTTGGGGATCACATTGGATAGCACAATGTCTTTCGACCTCCATATCAATAAATTCACTAAGGCCGTCAATACTCACACTGGACTGCTGCACAGGCACAAGCACAGTCTAACCCCCGAGACTCTTAAGCTAGCTGTGCAAAATTCCCTGGTGACCCTCATTGAATATAGGCTGGTAATTTATGGCACAGCTACAGATACTGCCCTTCGCTGCATAAAAGTAGCATTAGATAAAGCCTGTCGACTTGTTATGGGACCCAAATGTCTGATGTACATGTGTGACCTGTATACCCAGACTACCTGGTTACAGTTTTGAGGCAGACTTCTTTACCAAACCTGCTTACTAGTGAAAAAAGTCAGTCTTGGCCTGGTACCCACCGGAGTCCAAAATCTTCTTTCCCCAATGAGAACCGTCGCTGCACTCGTAGCTTGGATAGTTGCATCTTTAAAATTCCCCACTGTTGCACCTCCTTGGGTCAAAGGTCCTTCACCTACCATGCCCCTGGATGGCTGAACTCGCTACACACTGACATATCATCCATAATGTCGATCGGTCACTTTAAAAGAAAACTGAGACAACAGTTAATTGTGAATGCCAGCTGTGACTGTTTTCAGTAACCTACTGTTCCACATTTCTAGAGACTGTTCCTCCAGCCCTGAACCCCGTCCTATCGCTGGTCCACTCCTATGCCATGCCTATACTGCACCTATCTTGTCTTCCATCGGCTCCCACTCTGCCTGGTATCTAATCCCCTTTCCTTAGATTTTCCCTAATGTACTCTGTCTTTGCCTGCCTTCCTCCCACCCTACCCATTTCCCCCTCATCCCTCCACCTTTAATTTTATTAGTTCATCCTCCCCCTTCTCTTATGCAGGCTCAGTAACCAGCACTCCCCTCTGCCTTCACCCCGCAGCATGAAATCAATTGCCAGAGGAACTGGTCTCCATCCATCAGATGTAGCCCACCGGGCTTATCCTATCGACTTTCTCTACTCCTTCCTTACTTCACGTCTTGCCTGTTTTCTGTCCCTTACCCATTGTAATAATTGCCTATGTTGCGTAACTGACTTTGTCTATTTTGTACATAGCCTGTGTATTATTGCCTAAGTTATCGTAACTGACTCTGGCTATTTATACATAGCCCATGATTGTGACTTTACCTGTAACAACCATTCTTTGTACAATTGTGCTGATGTTTGCTTCTCCCTACTCTGTACTACATTCTTATTGCTTGTTTGTCCTGGCGTGGAACCTATGTAATGAGCTTGTTCTCAAAAGTGTTAATCCAAGATTTCAAATAAATAAATATATAACTAAATAAATAAGTTATTGTTTATTACCGGTGAGTCCTACCGTCTCAAGATTTGGATACACTGGAATCTCTCAATGGTATTGCACCCCGTAATAAACAGTAACCATTATTATATATATATATATATATATATATATATATATATATATATATATATATATAAACAAATCTAGAAAAAAAAGTTAAATAGTCTCACTACCTATGGGTGCCAACAGGGGTATCTGACAGATTTAATAACACATTTGTGGTCTGGATGATTCTTGTTCTGTTTACAACCTCCCCATCCTTTCCTTTTTTTGTGTGCTGGAGGGGGGTAGATTCCAGAGAAATGTGAGAAAGTACTTCTTCACAGAAAGAGTGGTTGATTCCTGAAACAGTTTCCAGTTGAGGTGGTGGGGTGAAAGAAAAAATTACTCACCATAGTTATATTATTTCTTCAAAGGGATCACTCATTATGATTAAACTGATGCAGTCAGCCACCCACCTGTGTTGGACTTCCTGGAGAGATGGAATTATATGCAAATGAGGGAACTCTCAATTGGCTCATGCCACTTTCAAACTGCTGCCCTAGCAACTGTTGTACTCTGAGTGCTTCAGATTCTTACGTAGCCTAAACTGGGTGTAAGACCCACTAACCAGAATAATATTTCTATAAAATAATTTTTGTCCTCTCAGGCCAAAAAAAAAATCCCAATAAATAAACCTAAAAAACTTGAGACCACAAGGGAACCAACTGGTTAACAAAAGGTGAGTCTCTAACCTGACCTATATGGAAAAATATCCTAAAACAGGGATGCAGAACAACCTTCATAGGTTTTTTTTGGTAGGGGAGGCAGGGTGGGTGCTTTAATCATAATGAGTGATCCCTTTGAAGAAACAAGATTACTATGGTGAGTAATTTTTTCTTCTAACCCCAAGAATCACTCATTATGATTCAACTGATGCAGACTACCAAGCAGTACCTTTGGAGGTTGGGCAGAAAACCTATTTAGGAACAGGTTCTGCAGCACTGCTGTACCAAACTTGGTGTCACTTCTGGATTGCAGATCCAGGCTTTAGTGCTTTGTGAAGGTGTGTACTGTTTTCCATGTAGCTGCTTTGCAGATTTCCAATAGTGGAAGGTCCCCTGAAGCTGCCACTGAAGCAGCTGTGCCCCTGGTGGAATGTGCTCTGAGGCCCAGGGGAGCCTGTTTACCCACTTTACTATAGCAAAACTGAATACATGCCACTATCCAGCGAACAATTGTACATTTTGTGGCAGGTCTGCCCTTACCTTCCTCTCCATAGGTAAGAAAGAGCTATGTCTGACCTGGTCTGTAAGACTTAGTTCTGTCAATATAGTGGCTAAGTGCCCTTTTGACATCAAGGGAGTGATGCCTCCTTTCTGGAGAACTGGAGTTCTCTGTGAAAAAGACAGGTAAGGTGATGGACTGATTTAAATGGAAATCAGACACCACTTTGGGAAGGAATTTTCTATTGATCCTGAGGACCACTTTGTCGCTGTGGAATGAGATGTAGTCTACATCTGTGCACAAGGCTTGTAACTCACTGATTCTTCTGGCTGAAGTAATAGCAACCAGAAACACAGTTTTCCAAGTGATATACTTCAAGTCTGCTGTTGCCATCAGTTCAAATGGGGCGTCCATGAGCTTGGCAATGCATACATTCAGATTCCAGGCCGAAACTGGTTCCCTCAAAGGAGGGTACAAAAGATTAAGACCTTTAAAATATTTCCTGAAGACTGGATGAGAGGCCATGGACCTCTCTTTACCAGCTGACAGATAAGCTGTAACTGAAGCCAAATGAACCTTGAGTGTCGAAGGCTTCAGAGCCAAAGAATGCAAATGTGTCAGATAATCCAGGAGAATGGCTAGGTCAGCCCTGGACGGGTCAACAACCTTACCTGCACACCATATGGAAAACCTCTTCCACTTAGCAGAGTATGTCTTTTTAGTGGAAGGTTTCCTGGAACTCCTAAGCACTGTCAAAACCTGTTCTAACAGTTTAAGATCTGCATACTCTAAGTTCTCAAGAGCCAGGCCTTGAGCCTTAGTGATTTCAGGTTGGGGTTCAGTGTCCTGCCCTGAGAGGAAGTCAGCAGGTTGTGCCTCCTGGGCAAATGAATTGAAGGCACCACTGACAGAGCCAACAGAAATGAATACCAGTGTTGCCTCGCCCAATCTGGTGCCACCAGTATCATTGTTGCTGGTTGGCACCTCAATTTCAGCAGGGTCCTGAATATCAGTGGAAAAGGAGGGAAGGCATACAGAAACTTCATCGTCCAATCCAGTGCCAACGCATCCAGGGGTAGTGTGCCCCTGAGAGGAGGCCTGCAGCAATATATTGGTAACTGGTGATTTTCTGCAGCGGCGAAGAGATCTATCTCTGGAGTGCCCCATCGTCTGAAAATCGAGATGAGAATTTGAGGATTCAGTCACCACTCATGGTGGTCCTGACTTATCCTGCTGAGGGAGTCTGCCAGTACATTGTCCTTTCCTGGAAGATGTATGGCTGAAAGGGATACCTTCATGGAGTAAGCCAGGGACCACAGCCTCATTGCTTCTGTGCACAGTGGGGTTGACTTGGTTCCTCCCCGTTTGTTGATGTAATACATAGTAGTGGTGTTGTCTGTTCTGACCTGCACCACTTTGTTTTGAAGATGTGGAGCAAATGCCTGCAGGGTTAGGTACACTGCTCTGAGCTCCAGAAGATTTATGTGCAACAGGGATTCTTGAGGAGACCATGTGCCACTTGCTGTATAATCCAACATGTGTGCTCCCCAACCCAGAAGGGATGCATCTGTTGTGAGAACTAAGGAAGGTTGTTCCTTTGTGAAAGGCACACCTACTTGAAGGTTTTGCTCATCCAGCCACCACTGCAGTGCCTGTAGGAGACTGTGGGCGACTGGAACCAGTTTGGACAGAGGATCTGTCCTCTGTGACCAATATTGCCTCAGGTGGAACTGGATGTCTCTCATTTGGAATCTGGAACCCAGTACCACTGGAGTGGCAGCTGCCATGTGGCCCAAAAGCCTGAGGAACTCTCTGGCTGGTTTGGGTTTTCCTGGTACAAATGAGCTTGCAATCCACAGAATGCTGCTTACCCTGTCCTGTGGCAGAAAAACTCTGCCCAGACTGGAGTTTAGTTCTGCTCCAATGAACTCCAGTACCTGAACTGGTGTTTGCTGAGACTTCTGCTTGTTTATGAGGAAACCCAGGGATTCCAGAGTAGACTTTGTTAGTGCTAAGGCCTGCTCTGTAAGTTGTAGAGATGGACCCACTATTAACCAGTCGTCCAGGTAGGGAAAGACTGACACTTCTTATTTTCTCAGAAACTCCACCACCACGGCCACATAATTTGTGAATGCCCTTGGGGAAGAAGTCAGACCAAAAGGAAGGGCTGCAAACTGATAATGGCCTGAGGCCAGTCTGAACCTCAGGAACTTTCTGTGAGAAGGTCTGATGGGGATGTGAAAATAAGCATCCTTTAAATCTAGGGAGGCTAGCCAGTCTCCCTTTTGTAAAGTGGGAATGATTAGTGCAGGAGTGACCATTTTGATTTTTGGTTTCAGAATGTGTCTGTTTAGAAGTCTTAAATCCAGGATAGGTCACCAATCCCCATTTTTCTTTTTTTGTAAGGAAGTATCTGGAGTAGAAGCCTTTGCCCCGCTGGTTTAGGGGCACCAGCTCCACTGCCTTGATTGCTAGCAGATGTTTTACTTCTGCATCCAGTAGGATTCTGTCTGCAGATGTAACGGGTGCAAATGTTCTTGCTCTCAGCTTGGGGAGAGATTTGAAGCTGAGTGCCAGACCCTGGCTCACCACCTCCAGGACCCATTGGTCTGTGGTGATGATATACCAATCCTGGAGGTAATGAGCTAGTCTGCCACCCATTGGTGGATTTTTGGCAGGGTATGCAACCTGTACTAGCTCGTCAGGGGTTCTGAGTGGGCTGTGCTTGAATCACTTGGGAGGGAGAAGCTCTCCTCATGACTCTCCTGCCCCTTCCTTGAAAATATCCTCTAGGCTGTTGTTGCAGCTAAGAGGCCTAAGCCTGGAAAAAAAGGTCTGGGATTGGATCCGGTACCCCTGCCTCCCCTAGTCTGGGCCTTAAAGGATGGGGAAGGCCTATCCTTAGAATTACTTCTGAAGGTGACCTTATAATCTTCTACCTTCTTCATATAAGCCTCTGTTTTATCCCCAGACAAAGAATTTTTCTCAAAAGGAAAGTCCATCGCCTTGGCCTGGGTGTCCAGGGTCAGGTCTGTGGCCCTAAGCCAGGCAAATCTCCTAAGGGAGACAGATAGTGCCATCAACCTGGCTGCAGAAACATTAGTGTCCACAGCCATGTGGAACTGGTATTTTGTGGCATCTAGAGCAGCTCTTGCTGTATCCTGTAAGTCCACTGCCACCTCACCAGGCACTCTGTCAGCCAGAGCTAACACTGCATTCCAGAATGTCTTCTGGTATTGCACTACGTAGGCCATATAATTGGCCTGTCTAAGGATGAGAGAAGCAGCCATATACCTTTTTTTTCCCATTGTATCCATCTTCTGAGAATTCTTATCTGAAGGATGGGTAGCCAAGGGGATTCTGGCTTTGTCGCAGGCAGCAACCTGCACAACTCCTTCAGGGTCAGGGTGACTGAATAGAAAATCAACTGTTGTCCTATCAAGCTGATATTTCTTATCAGCTTTTTTGTCAACTCCTGGAATAGAACTGGGAGTTTGGAATACTTGTAATGCTGCCTTTTTTAAGGACTTATGCATAGGCAGTAGTAAATGTTTTGTGGGGGCTAGCCCCATCATATCCAAGAATTCTGCTTCCTCCACATCCTCCTCTGTCTCCTGCAGAGGGAGGTTGAGTGTTTCTACCTTGCTTTTAACAAAAGCATAATGTGAGGAATAATCCTCAGGGCCCCTGGTGGGGAACCGAACTTCTGTTCTGGAGAAACCTCTGCATCTATCGGTTCCTCCTCAAAATCATCATCATCCTCCTCAGAAAAGGAAGCCTGTGGTTCCTGAGAAGGTGGAACTGGCACAGGAACCGGGGCAGTCGGTATTAGAACCAGGACTGCAGCTTGCAGTGCTTGCAAGACCTGTAAGGCCTTGGCAATGTCCTCAGCCGAAGGCATACCAGTTTTGTTAGCTGGGAGCTCCTTAGCCTTCTCGGCCAGAGGCGCAGCAACATGCTTTTCCTTACATTTTTTCTTAAGTGGCATAGGTTCAGTTTCTGAGTCCACTGGCCTTTTTGGCTTACCCTGCTTAACTTTATCTGATCCTTTATCAGGATCCTTAGCTTTACCTCCATCCTTTTTTGTGCCAGAAGTGGCGGAACCACTTTCACCAGTATTAGTAGAAGCAGAGGCCATTTCTTCCAAAATTTTGGACCTTTTTTTCATAGTTTTAGGGCAAAATGTTTTATAAATGTCACAATTTGCAAAAATATGGCTAGTGCCCAGACAAAAAATACACAATGAATGTCTGTCTGCTTTAGCTATGATCTGACCACAAGACTCACACAATTTGAAACCAGTGGGTCCTGTACATTTTTTAGGCTTAACAACAGGAGCCTCTGACATTGAGCAGGAATCGTTAAATAAATATACCGAATTATTGGTTCCTTAGAACCGAATATTTTAAGTATAAACAACTGTTAACAGTTCCAGGAACCGAGCGCAACTCGGTTCCTGACACAGAGAAACTAACAAATATAAATAGAATTAAAACAAGTATATGCGGTTAGGAACCAACCGCAAAAAATTATCAAATATATATAGATTGAGGTAAAACACTCACTAGAAATAGCGGAACCCTTGGTTCCAAGGAACTGTGAAGAAACCGCTAAACACAATAAATATTAACACAATTTACAAAATAAACTAAAACTAAGGCAGCAATCTGAAATATAAACTAAAAACACTACTTATCAACCAGGTAAATGGATTTTGAAGAGGTTGAAGGAGAGCTCTCCGGGACATCTTCACTAGGCAGGCGGAGTAAAGAATCTGAAGCACTCAGAGTGCAACAGTTGCTAGGGCAGCAGTTTAAAAGTGGCATCAGCCAATTGAGAGTTCCATAACTTCCATCATTTGCATATAATTCCATCTCTCCGGGCAGTCCAACACAGGAGGCTGACTGCATCAGTCTAATCATAATGAGTGATTCCTGGGGTTAGAAACAGTGGTGGGGTTCAAGAATGCATGGGATAGCCATAAGTGAATCTTAAGGAAAGGGAAGGAAGGGTGGGTGAATGGGCCAGAGATCAAGTAGGCTCTGCAGTGATACTATAGGTAGGGGAAAATGTGCAGGCTAGGTAGGCCAAGCGGTCCTTATCTGCCAGCAAATTTTATATTTCTATATACTGCTTTTTTTGATAATGCCTGCCCCCCTGCTGTCATGCTGTATATTGTTTGATCCAGTATATACTGTAGGGAGCTGAAAGGAGGGAACAGTCCTGGTTCTCCACCCCCATATTATGCCTTGCTTTTCTTATTTTAATTTTCCTTGAAATCATTTCAGCCATTTTGGTCTTTCATCAACAACTCAGATAAGTGACTAAAAAAAGAATCTGCACAACTGTTCTAGGAAGTGGAGCGGGTAGACGGCAAGGCTGTAGCAAGACCGCAATTGCCTGAATTTCTTGTCGGCAGCATGCTACCACACGTGGTAGTGAGATTTGTTAAAGTACCACTAGTCTGTCTGGTCAGGCTGACTCGGTGAATGGTGTGGGGACAAGTTGAGGCAGAGGTTGCCAGCGAACGGCTGATGGGTGGTCAGGATCTTACTATTGTATAGACAGGATCTTTACTTTAGAACAAATTAGGATTTTCTTTAAAAGTTTAATGCTTTCGTTTGTTGTGCTTTGGGACTGTTGACTTGGACTGTCAGGATTGGTACTGGAGCAAGTAAATGTGCGGTAGCAATACATGGCATTCATTTTTTTTTTCATTCTAAAGGCAAGCACACTGGTATTTTTTAATGTTCTGTGCCCTGTTTGGCAGGATTGTTTTTTTACAGTGCATTATGCTCCCATAATGCACTGGTCCTGGACAATCAGGGTTCTGAAAACCCCCTACTCATTTTGTGACTTAGAATGTTTTTCAAAGGTGCCCTCAGTACTATGGTGGTCTCAAACCACTGGCCATTCCAACGGTAGATCCATGAGCTGAAAAGACCAAGTGGACCCAGGACCTAGATTTAAAAATGTTCCAATTATAGTAATTAAAAAATAAATTGTTATTTTGAATAACAAAGAAAAAAAACAATCTTTAATAAGCTCAAGCATTTAAACAAACAGTTGATTCTGAAGAACCAAATTTACTTTATTTATTTATTTATTTATTACAGTCATTTAAAGTTCTGTGACTAGGACAGGCACACTGAGCTGGAGCTTGTTTCCAGGTGCATGCTGTGGGAAGGGGGGGGGGGTCATAAAGTCACATCACCAGCAACAGCAAACATTTTACAGGTACAAATGTACATTACAAGTCATTATGCAGTAAACAGTGCAGGAACAAGAGGTACAGGGATAACAATCATGGGAAAATGAAGCAACTATTCACAAGGTGCAAATGTCACTTAAATATAATAATTGTAATTACTTATCCTACCAAGGTGAGGCAGAGAAGGGTTGTTCTGACTCGTAATCATCCACATCCACTTCCAAACACCCACCACAAGAAAAGCTATTGCTATGGTGAGTAACTTACTTCTAGCAACACGAATGTGAATTGCACAGCCAAACTTATGCAAACTCCAAGCAGTACCTGGGGTTGGATGGGTTTGAGATGACTTAGGAATAGGTTCTGAAGGAGAGATATTCCAAAGCTAGCATCCTGTCTTGCATGGATATCTAGGCAATAATGGGATGCGAATGTGTAAACTGTGGACTAGCTAGCAGGCTTGCAGATTTATGTTAGTAGCACACTTCTTTATGCTACTAAAGCACCTGCACCACTAGAGGAATAGGCTTTAATTCCCTGTTTTTTTTTTCCCTGCACTATTATAACATATAGGATAGTGTATGTTTCACTATACACAACAAGACTGTTCTCAACCGAGTGCTTACTATGCGGACTGGATGACCTCGAGAGCAAAGCTCAACAGGTCTCTCAGTCGGCATAGGAAACAACACGATGTTGAGATTAGCCCTGTTGTGTATACTGAGTCATACACTATTCTATTTAGTGTATGGTAGCTTCCCAAATAATAAAATAAAGTTTGATCATGTTGTTTTTTTTTTGTTTTTTTTATAAAATCAGTGTTTACTGTCCAGCGTTACCCCAGTTTGAGATGATCGTTGCGTGGTTGCTAGGGCCCTGGTGTCCTTATGCTTTAATCATGAATTTCTATTGGTTAGCTCTCAGGTTTGGGTGGGGTTTTAAAGAAAAAAAATGAAGGCTGTTCCTCTCGCTCACAGAGAGGAACTTCATTGTGAGGAATGGGTGGAAGTATTTTTACTTATCTGGTTGATCCTGCTGCATAAGAACGATCATATCTGGTTGATCCTGCCTTTTTCTATGGTATCTGTATGTATGTACATTCTGTCACCGCTTCCTTCAGCGCAAGTGACAAACTGATTTGCTGATGTCACTACTGCAGCAGAACGAAACGTCATTCTGCTACAGTACGGATGTCATTAGTGCAGCAGAACCACATTTTACACAGCATGGAAATCCATGCTAAACTACATTCTACCATACACTATAGAAATTTATAGATACTATCCACCTTGGCTTTCGACTTAGTTGATGATTTGTTGTTATGATTTCTCTCTCTCACACATAGTCATTTTTTTCTGAAGATGCCATCAATTGGTTCAGGGGCTATCTCTTGGGCTGTGAACATATAACCATCAAACAGAACTATTCAGTTTTCTTAAAGTCAGTTCTGGTGTTCTGCAGGGTAGCATTTTCAGACCTAAACTTTTTTCACTTTTTTAAATGACCTGCTCTTTTTCTGACCATCACCTCAAATGCTCCTTTATACAGACGATGCGATCATTTTCAAGAAGGGAAAGAATTTAGAGGTCCTTAAAGACACTCTGCAAAAATAATCTAATAATCTTCAGTCATGGTACTGTGCATGAGGGGATGTTCCTTAATACACAGAAAACCAAGGCCATGATTTTCAGCCAAACTAAGAAATTTTGAAACAGTGTCTTCTCACTGAAAGCCCTTGATGGCAAAACCTCTGAGAAAGTTAATCGCTTTAAATACTTAGATAACTAAAGGAGAGAGGGTCCCTAGCTTTGAAGTCAGTGCTCAGAAGTCTAGTAATGCACAGAACTACAAGCAGGACTCCGCACTCATCCCACATTTAAAGCAATACACACCACACCTAAGTGTACTTGGCAAACTGTTTTATTCAGTGCAAAAAAGTAAAAAAAAAAAAAAGTAAACAGCATGTTACAACCGACCTCAAGAGGGAAGACCCACTAAATGCCCAGCGTTTCAAACCTATGTGATGTGGTCTAGAAATGTTAGGCATTTAGTGGGTCCTCCCTCTCTTGAGGCCAGCTGTAACATGCCATTAATTTTTTTTTATTTTTTTTTGCACTGAATAAAACAGTTTGCAACATACCCTGAGCTGCAGTGTGTATTGCTTTAAGTGTGAGCTGAGTGCAGAGCCTTGCGTGCAGTTCTCTACTTAGGGGATGCCTTGGGACAGCACCCTTACTTATGATACACATGTTGACTCTATCGTAAAATTAATTCACCAGCAATTGAGTTCTCTATACCAGGTGTAGCAACATCTCCTGCCTGAAGCTCGTGTACTCTTGATTATGAGTCTGCTTCTCCCCGGTATTGGATCATGGCTATATATGCTATTCTGGAGCAGGAAGTGGGGTGCTGTCCAGGGTAAAAGTTGTACATAATTCAATCTGCTGATTCATAACTGGTTTATCTCTGCGTACCCACCATTATCTGTTGCAGCATGCAGCACAATTACCCTCTCCTGTTTTGATGACCGTGTTAAATCTAAAACTTCAACTTTTTTTCATAAAATTATTTTGAGTATGGTTCCTAATCCTGTGGATCTGTAAAATGGTTATTGTGCTGTAAGAAAAAATTACTCACCTTAGTAATATTGTTTCTTCCAAGGTATTCTTCTATATTCATAACTCTCTGCAGTCAGCCTCCTAAGCCGAGCTGCCCGGAGATAATGGAATTTTATGCTAATGATAGAACTATCATTGGTTCATGACACATATTCAAACTGCTGCCCTTATCAGCTGCTATGTTTCACCAATATATCAGATTTCTAAGGAGCCTACAAGGTAACCTATACTATCTAATATACCGATCTAATGTAACACAAGAAAAAATTACTCACCTTAGTAATTGTGTTTCTTCTAATGGAGCCTTGCTGTATTCTGACAGTATGCAGGTAGCCCCAGCACTTGAACTGCTCCAGAGATGAAAGAGTTAACTCTATGCTAAGAGCATAGAATGCTGAGCTCATGCTCGGTTCAAACCTCTGTCTGCTACACTTTCAAGTGTAACCGTCAGATTCTTACGAGCCAAGACTAACTAAGTACACCTATAATGTGGAAATTGCAAAAAAAACACTATCCATAAGGGCAACCAAAAGTTTTGGAACCCCAAAGACTCAAGTCGAGAACCCCAAAACAAAACACTCAGGTAGTGAACTTAACATAACTTTATAAATAACAAACAATAGAGCCACTATGCACAGCTCCTCCCAAAGGAAAGGGAGCCAATGCACCTCTGGGGTGCAGCACTGTACCTGCTAGTCTACTTCCAAAAACCATGTTCTGAGAGGGGAGGCGGGGGGAGGTCAGAATACAGCAAGACTCCATTAGAAGAAACACAATTACTAAGGTGAGTCATTTTTTCTTCACACAACATGACGTCTTGCTGTATTCTGACAGTATGCAGACTACCAAGCAGTACCTCCCAGGAGGAGGGTACAGAATCTACTTAGGAAATAGGCTCTGCAGCACTGCTGTACCAAACCTAGCATCACTCCTAGCCTGGATGTCCAGAGAGTAATGCTTGGTAAAAGTAGGAACTGTTTTCCAGGTGGCTGCCTTACAGATCTCTAAGAGGGGTATATCTAGGCTGCAGCCAGAGAAGCAGCTGTACCTCTGGTAGAATGAGCCCTCAGGCCTGAAGGGGGTATTTTGCCTAGCTTGCCATAGCAGAATTGTATACAGGAAACAATCCACCTTGCAATAGTTCATTTGGTAGCAGGTCTACCTTTCTCCACTTCACCATAAGTGAGGAACAGTTGGGAAGAGCCAGATCTAAAATCCTTAGTATGTTCTAAGTAGTAGCTAAGGGCTCTTTTAACATCTAGGCTATGCAATCTCCTTTCCCCTGAAGAGGAATGATCAGTGAAAAAGACAGGAAGGGACATGGACTGGGTTCAGATGAAAATCTGACACCACTTTGGGTAAGAACCTCCTATTGGTTCGAAGGACCACCTTATCTCTATGGAATGAAACAAAGTCAGGCTCCAGTGACAGAACTTGCAGTTCACTGATTCGTCTGGTAGAGGTAATAGCTACCAAAAAGACAGCTTTCCAAGTCAAGTACTTAAGGTCTGCAGAGACCAAAGGCTCAGAGGGTGGTTGCATAAGTTGAGCAATGCAAACATTGAGATCCCAAGCAGGAACAGGTTCCTTAAAGGGGGGGGGGGGTAGTATGAAGTAGCCCCTTAAAAAATTTATAGAACACAGGGTGAGAAACTAGAGAAGAAGGCTTCCCCACTGATAAAAATGCAGAGACAGCAGATAGATGCACATTGAGGGTAGCTGGTCTGAGGCCTAGGCTATTGAGATGAATCATACAGTCCAGAACTGCAGACAAGTCAGCAGAGTCTGGTGATATCTGTTTACTAGAGCACCAAATACCAAACCTTTTCCATTTGGAGTTGTAGGTTTTTCTAGTGGCAGGTTCACAAGAAGCCTTGAGGATGTCTAGAACCCCCTGAGACAGATTCAAATTTGCATGTTCTAGCTCTTCAAGAGCCAAGCTTTGAGACTGAGAGACTGAAGATTGGGATACCAAATTCTCCCCTGAGAGGAAGTTAACAGATTGTGATTTCTGGGGAGAGACAATGGAAGTTGGACCGCCAGAGACAGCAAGAGAGGATACCAAGGCTGCCTGGCCCAATCTGGAGCAATCAGGATCACTCTGCAAGATTGTGACCTTATCTTGACCAGAACTCTGAACAAAAGGGGAAAGGGGGGGAAAGGCATACAGAAATTTCCCCGACCAATCCAACAGTAGAGCATCCAGGGGGACTGAGCCCAATACTGGGGGTCTGCAACAGAAAAGAGGAAGCTGGTGATTGTCTGGGGCTGCAAAGAGGTCTATCTGAGGAGTGCCCCATCTTAGAAATATCACTTTTAGCAGTATGGGATCCAGGGACCATTTGTGATGGCCCTGAGAAATCCTGCTCAAGGCATCTGCCAAAACACTGTCCTTCCCTGGAAGGTGGACTGCTACCAGGGATGTCTGTAGAGAATAGGCCAGAGACCAGACTTTCATGGCTTCCATGCACAAGGCTGTCGACCGAGTGCCTCCCTGCTTGTTTATGTACCACATGGTGGTGGTGTTGTCTGTCCTCACCTGAACCACCTTGTTTTGTACTGAATTCGCGAAAGCCTGTAAGGCTAAGTATACTGCCCTGAGTTATAGAAGGTTGATATGGAGAAGAGACTCCTGAGGGGACCATACTCCTTGTGCTGTGAGGGTGCCCAAATGAGCTCCCCATCCCAGAAGAGAAGCATCTGTGGTCAAAACCACAGAATGAGTCTGATATATGAATGGGACTCCTTGTCTAAGGTTGTCCTGATCCAACACCACTGGAGGGCATGGATCAAGGTCTGAGTCACTGGAATCAGTTTGGTGAGATGTTCTTTTTTTCTGGGAACAAAAAGCCCTCAAGTGAAACTGGATGTCCCTCATCTGAAACCAGGCCCCTGGAACCACTGCAGTGGCAGCCATGTGGCCCTATAGTTGGAGAAAATGCCTTGCTGGGCGAGAAACCAGGAGATGAAATGAGGAAGCTAGGTCCGTAGGGGCCCTTACCCTTGACAAAGGAAGAAAGGCCTTTGCCTGGATGGTGTCCAACTCCACCCCCATGAAGGTGAGGAGCTGCACTGGTTCGAGAACTGACTTTGGAGGATTGAGGAGGAATCCCAGGAAAGTGAGCACTTGCTGGATCACTTGTAGATTTGACTTTACTTGGTCTGGAGACTGCCCCACAATGAGCCAGTCATCGAGATATGGGAAAATAGAGATGTTCTGCCTCCTTAAAAAAGCTACTACTACTGCTAGGCATTTTGTAAAGACCTTTGGTGCTGATGTTAGCCCGAAAGGCATTGCCCTGAATTGATACTGGCCTGAGGGCAGTTCGAATCTGAGATACTTTCTGTGGGAGCACCTGATCGGAATGTGAGAGTAGGCATCGTTGAGGTCCAGGGAAGCTAACCAGTCCCCTGGCCTTAGAGAGGGAAGAATTATTCCCAGAGTCACCATTCTGAACTCCGGCTTTAGTAGATGCTTGTTTAAGTATCTTAGGTCTAGGATGGGCTGCCACTCCCCTATCTTATTTGGGGTAAGGAAGTATCTGAAGTACAGACCTTTGCCCCTGAGGGTTGTAGAAACTCTCTCTATGGCTCTGAAAGCCAACAGAGAGGAAACCTCTGCCTCTAGGGCAATGGTTTCAGAGATGTTTGCAGGTGGAAAAGATCTGACCCTCAGCTTTGGAAATTTTTTGAAACTGAGGGCCAGTCCCTGGCTTACTACCTCCAGTACCCACTTGTCTGAGGTAACAGACTTCCAGACCTGGAAGTAGTAAGTCAGCCTGCCTCCTACAGGGATTGGGAAGTCGACCCGGGCTGACACCTCGGGGTGTCTGCTTGGCAGGAGCCTTAGGCTGACAGGTGGATGCAGCCCTGCTCATCCCCCTTCTGCCTCTCCCTCTAAAGAACCCCTCTGGGAAAAAGAAGAGGAGGCCTGTGCCTGGTAGAAAGACCTGTGAAAAGGCCTGCCCCTAGCCTGCTACTTCAGAGGAGTTGACTGCCTTTCCTTGGCTTGTGCACTCCTATAGGTGGTCCTGTACTCATCCATCTTTTTTCATGTAGTTCTCTGTCTGCTCCCCAAACAGAGAATTACCTACAACAGGGAAATCCATGGCCTTAGCCTGGGTATCCTGCGAAAGGCTAGTACATCTGAGCCAAGCCATCCTCAGAAGAGCCACAGATGTAGCCATGACTCATGATGAAACATCATTGCAGTCCACAGCAGCATGAAACTGAACCTTAGATGCCTCTGTCCCATCAGCAGCCACCTCCTCCAGCTCCTTGGCTAGCTGGGGGGGGGGACGCCTGTTTAGCCAGATCCAAAACAGACTCCCACCTGGACTTTTGGTATCTAGCTGCATAGGCCATGTAATTAGCCTGTCTGAGTCCCAGAGAAGATGCCAGGTACTGCTTCTTAGCCATGGCATCTATCTTCCTGGAGTCCTTATCTGGTGGGTGTATGGCCAAGGGTATGCTAGCCTTGTCACAGGCTGCAGCCTGCACTACCCCAACATGGCTGCAATTCTGGTACAGGAACTCCGTAGCTGAGCCTGACAGCATGTACCTCCTGTCCATTCATTTGTCCACCGGAGGCAATGAATTTGGAGTTTTTAAGAGCTTGTGAGTCTGTTTACCAAAAGATTTGTGTAAGGGAATAGACAGTCTCTTGGACTCTGGGATGTCCATCATTTCCACAACATCAGGCTCCTCCTGCTCCTCAACAGCTTCATCCACAGGGAGCTGGAGGGTATCAGCCACTTTCCTGTAAAACATAAAGTGGGAAGGGGACTCAGAAAGCCTGGGAGGGGAAACTCCTGAAGGTCTGTCTGGGGAGATGTCTGGTTCAATGGGCTCATCCAGACCTTCCCCACCGTCTTCATCCTCATCATCATCAAACTCTTCTTCCCCCTCCCATTCCGGCTCATAATATTCTTCCAAAGAATAATCGGAAACTGGTGGAACCGACTGAACCGAGTGCCTACCGAGAGGTGCCGGATCGGTCAGAACCAAACGGAGCGATTCCACAATACTAATCGCCCTGGCAATTTCCTCGGCGGTTGGATGGTAGGGATCTGAATCCGAACCGGACGACTTTTCCTTCTTCTTCTTCTTTGCAGGACCCGACCCCTCAGGGTCGGCTCTCCTCTTGCCCGAGGAAGTCTGGCCCTGGTCAGAGGGCACTCCCTCAGGTTCGGTCGGAACCGAATCAGGCTGGCCATCTGGGTCAGCGGACTTCTCGGACTCTTTCTCCCTAAGCCTGCCCAACTTTTTTTCTAGGGTGGCCTTAGGGAAATTTTTGCATATTTGGCAGTCTGAATCAAGGTGGTCAAACCCCAGACAATAAACACAGGTGGTGTGGGGATCAGCCTTAGCAAAGGCCTCCCCACGCACACTACAGTGCTGAAACCCAGTGGGCCCGGTTTTTCTTTTGGGTTTCTCAGACATGGCCACAGTAAAACAGAAAACTTACCCTTTACATGGCTTCAGGCCAGGTAAGACAAACTTATCGGTTCCTAACCGTGTCACAGGAATTGGAAAAAAACGTTAAACACGTTTTTTGGAACTGATAAGCACCGGAATCACCACAGAATCAAAAGAATGATCGGTTCAACCGAACCGACCGTAACAATTTTTAAGCTTTACAATTTCCACAGAATTTACAACAGTCCACTACCTCTTCTACTTACTGTACCACAGACAGGGATCTGAACTGAGGAAAAAGTACGAAATTTTCGGTTTAAACCGATGATTTTCACTAGCGTGAACCGAAAGCGACAGGAGAAACTCTGGAGCGACTGTTCAGTTAGGCAGAATAAAGAATCTGACGGTTACACTTGAAAGTGCAGCAGACAGAGGTTTGAACCAAGCACGAGCTCAACGTTCTATGCTCTTAGCATAGAGTTAACTCTTTCATCTCTGGAGCAGTTCAAGTGCTGGGGCTAACTGCATACTGTCAGAATACAGCAAGACTTCAAGTTGTTTGAACTAAGCTGTCCATGACAGCAGGAAACACCCTTAATATTATCATAACCCTAAACCTCCCTGAATGCCAGAATCACCTGGAAAAAGAAGGGAATTAAATATTTCCCACTAAGGCTAAAAACTATGCATGCCAGTGTTTGGGACTTTCCATTAGACTACTTCATCAGGAGTGCAGAGACTCTGGTTCTGGAGGGGAGGCAGAGTGGAAGAGTTACGAATATAGAAGAATACCTTGGAAGAAACAATATTACTAAGGTTAGTCATTTTTTCTACTAACCCCAGGTATTCTTCTATATTCCTAACTCTCTGCAGACTTCAAAGCAGTACCTTTGGAGGTGGACAGAGAACCTGCTTAGGAAAGAGGCTCTGCAGAACTGCTGTGCCAAACCTAGCATCACTTCTGGACTGTGTGTCTAAACTGTAGTGTTCAGTAAATGTATGTACTGTCCTCCAGGTACAGTAACTACTTTATAGATTTCCACTAGAGGAATATCTCTGGATGCTGCTATAGTAGCAGCTGTGCCCCCGGTTAAATGAGCCCTCAGCCCTGCTGGGGGTTCCTTGCCAACTTTTGAATAGCAAAACTGAATGCATTGGACAATCCAGCAAGAGACTGACATCTTAGAAGCTGGGGTGCCCTTACCTACATCCCCATAGGTAAGGAATAGCTGTTGTTTGTCATGTCTATGATAACTAGTAGGGGTCATATAGTAGCTTAATGCCCTTTTGACATCCAGACTATTGAGTCTACACTCACCTGAACTAGTGTGTTCAGTGAAGAAAACTGGCAATGTAATGGATTGGTTTAAGTGAAAATCGGAAACCACTTTGGGGAGGGATTTCCTATTTGTTCTGAGCACCACTTTGTTGTTATGGAAGGAAAGACGGTCCTTCTCAACACACAGAGCTTGGAGTTCTCTGATTCTTCTAGCTGAAGTAACTGCAACCAGAAAGACAGTTTTCCAGGTAACACATTTTAAGTGTGCAGAGGACATAGGCTCAAAAGGAGGTTTCATGAGCTGAGCAATGCATATGTTCAGGTCTCATACTGGAACTGGTTCCCTAATAGGTGGGTGCAAGTGGCACAGACCTTTTAAAGAACTTCTTGAAAATGGGATTGGATGCCAGGGAGATACCTCTCCCAGCAGAAATGTAGGCAGAAACTGATGCCAGATGCACATTCAGGGATGTATGTTTCAACCCCTGAGAGTGGAGGTATGTGAGGTAATCCAGGACAGCTTGAATCTCCCCTACAGCAGGAGAAATCTCTTTGGAACCACACCAAATAGAAAACCTCTTCCATTATGAAGCATAAGTTTTCTTAGTTGAAGGCTTTCTATATCCCTTCAGGATATCCAGAATGCTTTGAGATACTGTAGATTTAGGTTTGCATATTCTAAGTCCTCAAGAGCCATGCCTTGAGTCTGAGAGACCTGAGATTCTTACAGAATCTTGCCCTGGTGGGAGGTCAACTGGCTGTGCCTCCTGGGTAAGTATATTGGTTTGGCTACAGATATGGAGAGCAGTAAAGGGTACCATGGCTGCCTGGCCCAGTCTGGTGCTATCAGAATCATTGATGCAGGTTGTGACCTGAGTTTGATCAAGACTCTAAAAATGAGAGGGAAGGGAGGAAAAGCATACAGACTTCTCCCTGACCAGTTCAGCGTTAGAGCATCCAGTAGGATTGTTCCATTGGCTGGTGGCCTGCAGCAAAAGAGGGGCAGATGATGGATCTCTTGGGATGGAAAGAGATCCACCTCTGGTGTGCCCCATCTCCTGAACACTGCGTCCAGCACTTGCCTGTTGATGGATCACTCATGATGTGCTTGGTTGATTCTGCTCAGAGCATCTGCTAAGGTATTGTCCTTTCCTGGCACATGAATTGCCTGCAATGAGGCCTTCAGCGAGTAAACCAGACTGCAGACTTTCATTGCTTCTGTGCATAGAGGGTCTTTGTTCCCCCTTGCTTGTTGATATTGTACATTGTTGTGGTGTTGTCAGTCCTGACTTGCACCACTTTTCTTTGTACCAGATGGGCAAATGACTTCAAGGCCAGAAACACTGCCCTTAACTCCAACAGATTTATATGCAGGAGTGACTCTCTAATGGACCAGGTTCTATGAGTGGTGTGATCCCCTAAGTGGGCACCCCACCCTAACAGAGAGGTGTTGGTTATAAGAATAAGTGATGGGGTTTCCCTTTGGAAAGGTACCCTTTCCCTGAGGTTGTCTACTTGCCTCCACCACTGCAGGACCTGCAGCAAGGTTTTTGTTACTAGAACTGGTTTTGTCAGATTGCCTTTTCTTTGGCACCAGTGTGTCCTGAGATGAAACTGTATGTCTCTCATTTGGAACCTGGCTCCCAGAGCTGTGCCTGTTGCTGCAGCCATATGTCCCAGAAGTTGCAGAAACTGTTTTGCTGGTCGTGGCTCATTCAGCTTGAATGAGGCGACCATCTGCAGACTGCTTTGCACCCAGTCCTGAGGGAGGAAGGCTCTTCCCTGTACTGTGTTCAGTTCTGCTCCTATGAAATGCAGGACTTGTACTGGAGTGAGAAAGGATTTTTCCTGATTTACCAGGAATCCTACAGACTGTAACAGGTTTAGTGTTACCTTTAGATGGTCTTGAAACTGCTGTGGTGAACTTCCCTCCACCAGCCAGTCGTCGAGATAAGGGAAGAATGATATACCTAACCTTCTTAGGTATGCTACCACCACTGCCAGGTACCTTGTAAACACCCTGGGCACTGAAGTGAGGCCAAAAGGCAGAGCTGAGAATTGGTAATGTCCTGATGGAAGTCTGAGTCTGAGGTACGTCCTGTGAGATTCTCTTATTGGGATGAGAAAGTAGGCATCTTTTAAATCAAGAGATGCCAGCCAATCTCCCTGCTGGATTACTGGCAAGATCATTGCCAGTGTGACCACTTTGAACTTTGGTTTTATTAAACACCTGTTCAATAGTCCAAAGTCTAGAATGGGTCACCACTCCTCATTCTTCTTTTTGGTGGGGAAGTATCTTGAGTAGAAACCTCTTCCTTTCTGATGCATTGGAACACATTTCACTGCCTTTAGCTGGAGGAGGCTTTGAACCTCCTTCTCCAGGAATTTTTTCTCTATGAGGGAAGCTGGTTTGAACACCCTTGTTCTCAAGGGAGGAAAAGACTTGAAACTCAGGGACAAACCCTGACTCACTACCTCCAGGACACACTTATCTGTAGTAATGGATTGCCAAGCCTGGAAATAGTGAGTCAGTCTGCCCCCTACTGGTAGGGGGGAGGCAGCCTTGTTCATTGTCAGGGGTTATGCTTTGCTTGGGGCTGAGCTTGGGTAGTTTGGGAACCTCTCCTACAGCCCCTTCTACTTCTGCCCCTGAAATACCCAGTCTGCTGTGGGTATTGTTGATATTGCAGACAGCCTTTGCCTGATAAAAGGGGCTACTATAGGCTGCCCTTCCTCTGCGTCCCCTTCCGTAGGGCCTATAGGAGGAAGAAGGCCTCTCCTTTGAAGAATTACTTTTATAAGTGGCCTTATATTCATCCACCCTCTTCATGTATGCTTCAGTCTGTTGACCAAATAGTGAATGATCCTCTACAGGGAAATCCATGGCCTTGGCCTGGGTATCCCATGTTAGATTAGTAGCCCTGAGCCATGCCAGCCTTCTAGGGGCTATGGTAAGAGCCATCCATCTGGCAGCATTGTCGTCGGCATCTGCTGCCATTTGAAACTGATACTTGGCTGCTTCCAGCCCAAACCTGGCTGTTTCACCCAAATCGTCAGCGAGAGGCGAAGGAGCCTTCTCTGCCATGGCTAACAGGGACTGCCACAGTGATTTTTGATACTGTGCTGAGTAAGCTTGGTAGTTAGCCTGTCTTACTCCCAGTGAAGCAGCTACATAGCCTTTTTTGCCATGCTGTCTATCTTGCAAGACTCTTTCTCAGGTGGGTGAGATGCCAGAGGTACCCTCGCCTTCTCACAGGTTGCTTGCTGGACTATCCCCTGATGGTCAGGGTGAGAAAAGAGGAATTCAGCCCCTTATCTGTCCAACTGGTACTTTTTATCTCCTTGTTGTCCAAAGGTGGAACAGAATTTGCAGTCTGCAGGATTTTAAACAAATCTTTTTTAAAGAACTTGTTTTTAGGGAGTAAGATTTTCTTTGTGGGTGTTAACCCCATCATCTCCATATATTCGGCCTCTTCGTCATCCTCTATGACCTCTGTGGTAGCCAGATCAAGGGCATCCACTATTTTTATTACAAATGAAAAATGAGAGGAAAAATCCTCTGGTCTAGGAGGAGAGCCGAATTCCTGTTCTGGTGAGACAGCTGGTTCAATAGGCTCACCTTCATCAATTTCTGGTTAATCATATTCCTCAAACTCCATCGTCTCCTGAGATGGGTTTGGGTCAGAGGAGGGACCAACTGGGATTTGAACTGGTGCTGTGAGGGTTGGAGTAGGTATAATACCCTTCATGGCCTGGGCAATCTCCTCTGATGATGGCAGGCTGTGAGGCACAGATGAAACCCCTTTTGATTTATCTGCCAGGGGATCAAGATGCTTTTATTTATTTATTTTTTTTGGTGGGAACCGGGGAGTCAGCCGGATCACCATCCTTTTTCCAGTAGTTGTTTCACCCTTGTCAGGGGTGCTCAGAGAAGAGACAATGGTTTCACCCGTAGGTTTAGAGGGTGTGGGTTGGTCAGAACCCACAATACCCATCTCCAGTTTTTTATGGAGCTTTCAAGTCTCTTTTCTACTGTTTTCTGAGAGAATGCTTTGCAGATATCACATACTGTTGAAAAATGGTCATTCCCCAGGCAGACTACACATAAATCGTGCTTGTCTGCCTTTGCAAAAACGTCCCCACACTTAAGGCAGTTTTTAAACCCTGGGGGTCCAGTCTTTTTCTTTGTTTTTTTCTGCCATTGTTCAACTGATGAAGAAAAACAGAACCACAATAAAGAAAATTCTTTTTTTTTTTTTTTTTAAATGCGGTAGGTTCAGGAACCAGTGAAAGTTCCAATATTGAACCGGAAACCACAAAAATAGAACCAGGTTAGCGGTTCACAGAAACCTAGTTCGTGGTTTCAAATATAACAATTTATTAAACTAAAATAACTAAAATAAGTAGAACTAAATACCAGAGACAATAAAGCTCCAGAAAAGGTACTAAGACCCGGTTCCTCAACAGTTATACCGAACCGTGAAGAACCGAGAAAATAAACTAAAACAACACTTAAATCATGCTAACTAACTAACGTTAAGGTAATAAACAGAAAATAAAGGCAGCAGTAAGAATAATAATATAAGAATCTACTTATATTCCGTGAAGAACCACAAGGAATGACTGAGAGGGAAGTCGCTTGGGCGTCTTGACTTGTCAGGCGGAGAAAGAAATCTGATACATTGGTGGAATGTTGCTGCTGATAATGGCAGCAGTTTGAATATGTGGCACGAGCCAATGATAGTTCTATCATTAGCATAAAATTCCATTATCTCCAGGCAGCTCTGCTTAGGAGGCTGACTGCAGAGAGTTAGGAATATAGAAGAATACCTGGGGTTAGAAAGGGAGTATTTCAGAGATAGAAATACTCCCCTTACAGCACAATAACTGTTTTACCAGATCCAGAGGATCAGATTATCTCTGGCTGAAGACACACACACATCTTTTCTAAGCTGCCGCTTCTTGGGTTTGATTCCCTTGTTATTTTGGTAGCCCATGATGATGGTAACCACGACTGAATGCTTTCAAACAGAGTGACTGAATCATAGCACTTTTTCACAGGGCTACCTGGCAGGGAGGCGACCAGATAGGGGTTGGCGAATATAGAACAGGATGTCGCTATGTATACACATGCACGGGGGGGGGGACCACGTCATACGGGTGGAAGGGGAGGGAGGGTTTGTGGGTTGTAGTGCAGCACTGGGCTGCTGAGCTGGCCGTGTGGAGTGGCAGGTTGGTGGCAGGCTGGGGTTGAGAGGGTGCTGGGTTCAATCCTGGGTACACTCATGATTTCTGCGCCGGGTCGGGGGGGTTGTTTATTTTACTTTTGCATCCCCCCCCCGACATGCACCCCCCTGGAGTTGAGAATACTTAAGTAGGGGGTGCGGAGGGCACAGCCCCTGCATAAATAAATAAATCCTACTTCTCTGGTGCCATCTTGCTGTTCGCCGCAAGTCTACATCGCCGAAATTCAATTTAGCGATATAGATTCACCCAACTGGCAATCACTATTCTACGGTTGCCGTTATCACATTGAACTGTTATTTTTATCTTTCTTTAAATTTTAAGCATTTAAACCTTGTTTTTTTACATCAAAATGTTGATCCACAGCCCAGCATTCTTTAGCCACTGGTTCTAACTGGACTTGGTGGAGAAAAGATTAGTTTTAACCTCTCTACAGAATTCTGACTTTTTGTAGCTATTTTACAAAGGTGGACTGCATGTGGCAGGACTCTCTATCCTGCTTGTAGCAGTGTGTGTGTGTGTGTCTCTGTGTGTGTGTGTGTGTGTGGCAGCAGCAGAACTCTCCATCCTGCTGTTATTGTGAACTCTCTCTCTCTCTAGCCTCTCAACTAAAAACAGAGATAAAGGACAACAAAATCCTGCCACCCCATACAGGTGGGCTGGAAGTATTACAGCAGATTCCACTCATTGTTATTGACAGCCCTTTTAAGGGCTACTCAAGCCAAATCCTTTTAAGGGAGATTTTAGACAGTGTCTACAAGTAACACAAAGGCAGATTGAAGCATTTTAGTTTAAAAATAAACTTTGCTAGAAACCATTGAACTAGAAGAGCATGGAATGTCAATTCCGTCCTAGCTGTATAAACAGCAGCACCAGTGTGAGCGTCAGCAAGCATGTGGCAGAAGCCAGGAGGCCTTAGAATTCAGCACCACAGCCTACAGACTATGGAAGTAACTCCCAAGTTCATAAATCTTCCTGGGAACACTGTATTACTAGTTCAAAACATGGCATATAATAGCATCATGTTTGTGGGATGGGAAGAAGGAATGCAATGTACATTATGTAACTTAACACCACCTCTATCCCCAGAAACTGTGAACTTGGCATTCATTTAACAATAAATTTATGTCAGTGTTTGGAATTCAACTTGTTATTCCTATTGTAAAACATTTTATAAGACATTAGACTTCTACCTATAATTGTTCAAAATACTGGAATTCTCTACCTATCTGTTTACACTGGTTCTATGTCATAATGGTGATTGCAGAAAAGTGATCACCATTAGGGTGAGTGTACATCGCCAAAAAAGAATTTTGGCGATGCATACTTGCAGCAAACAGCAAGAGGGTGCCCGAGATCTAGGGGACTTTTTTAATGCGGGGGGCTGCACACCTCGCACCCACCTACTAATGGATTCTCAACTCCAGGGGGTGCATGTCGGGGGGGGTGAAATACATAGAAAATAAAAAGCTGCCTACTGGCAAAAAAAAAGTGACACGCCAGACCCAAACCCTGCACCTCCCAACCGACCACCCTCCCCACCATGCTAGCAGACCAGCTTGGCAGCTGCCTGCCACACCCCCTCCAACATATCTTCCCTCCCCTTCCTCCCCCCCTCGGCGTGTGCATGCACATGTACACGCATACACATAGCTTCCCGTCACCCTACCTTGCCCACCCAGGTATCCGGTCGCTACCCTGCCAGGCAGTCCTGAACACAGGTGCTATAACTGAGTCATTGTTTTGTAGCCACTCAATTGTGGTCACCTTGTTCACAGGATACCGTTTACACTTTGCAGACAGCCCACTGCCCTCATTGCAAAGTATAAAAAACTGGTTTAGTGATAGTTACAATTACAAGGCCAGTTGTGATACTTGTCTACAGTCATTTTAAAGTTGTAAAGCATCTCAAAGTCTGTCATTGTTAACTTATACCTTTTATTTTTGCAAACACTATTTTTTTGTGCACACTTGTATTTATTGAAGCAATTTTATCATGCTTTAGTTTGTAACTGAAACTTGTACAGCTTTTGTGCTAATTTATCAGGAAACCATTGTAAACAAGCACAAGGTCAATTGGCTTGTTCCATCTTTTCCTGTTTTCAAATAAAAATCTTAAATCTTGAATCTAATAATGAAACAAGTAAATATGGAAGGGGGAAGTGCTGTAGTTTACAGCTGTCAACATTGCATTAGTATAACAAAACTAGGTGAAGAAATCAATACTCTTAAAAATTAACTCAAAAACTTACATGAAATGTGAAATCATAAGAATTTTGTTGACAACGTTATGAGAAATACCACAAAGTGAACCAAGCCCTAGTGGTAGAAATTTAATATCAATGGGGAAAAAAAGAATGAGCGAAGAACGGAATGATGGTACGGGTGATGAAGAAATGGACTATAGCATAACCCAGGCGATTGGCTAAACGGGGGAGAAGGGCAGGTTCTTTTGAAAAAGCGGTGTCTGAGAGCATCACATGTCATAATAGTTTTGCACCTCTTATGGAGCTAACTAGTGAACAGGAAAAAATAGACATGGAATCACATGAACAGGCTAAGGTGACTCTACAGTCCATTACACAGACAGAACAGTCTACAAAGATGATAAATAAAAAAGTCCTGTGTTTGCCTGGTGCAAGAATAAGAGATATCAATGACAGGATCAAAAGTATAGTCAGTTCTGCAGGGGGATCCAAAATCCTAATCCATGTGGGAATAAATGATGCAGGCAAAAAAAGTGAACATGAGATCAAAAGGGATTACATGCCACTGGGGAAAAACTCAAATCAATGGGTATCACACCTGTATTTTCTGAAATACTGCTCATATCAACGGCTTCCAGGAAAAAGCAATATGAAATCAGAAAAATTAACGTACGGCTGGATGACTGGACATGTAAAGAAAACTTTTACTTTGTCAGGCATTGTGACTTATTTCTCGATAACCCCAATCTTCATG
Organism: Neoceratodus forsteri; assembly: GCA_016271365.2. Classification (NCBI taxonomy): domain Eukaryota; kingdom Metazoa; phylum Chordata; order Ceratodontiformes; family Ceratodontidae; genus Neoceratodus; species Neoceratodus forsteri. The sequence goes on along the minus strand of CM057455.1, from coordinate 1,333,036,402 downwards.
CTAAAAATAAATTACATCTAAATTCAGAAGGGGCAAGCACACTAGGGGAAAGATTTATCCATGCATTAGATACACTTCATTTAAACATATAAATGGGGGTGAGAGGAAAGAATCATTGGCGAATACTAACCACTCAATAAAGGTACATTGAAAATATACCACCATAAAACTACTCTCAGATCGCAAGAAGTTTGGTCAATAAATCTGATAGCTTTACAATATTGCTTACAACCAAAACGCCCAACATTGTTGCAGCCACTGAGACATGGTAGTGCCATGATATGGAACAAAAATACAGAAAATTACCTCTTAGTCAACAACGATTGAATTGGGGGAAAAAAGGAAGAGGGGTAGCACTATATATTCATGAACATTTGAAATGCGAAAAAAAATAGATTTAAATGCAGAAGCAGAAAATGTGGAAGTAGTATGGATCAAACTAATTAACACTAAACCCTCCAGCATCAATACTGGCAACTTCTCCATCCCACCTGACTGTTTAAGGAAACCGTTATACATTATTAGGATGACTATTAGATGTTTTTGGTGCAGTATTAGCCACTGCTAAGCAATTTAAATAACAGACTATAGTGAGAAAGAAATATTGTGATCTACTGGGAATTGAACCCAGGCCCCTGGAATACCATTCCTGTATCTAACCACTGAGCTACAGGCGTGCATGATTGGACCTGGGGTCCATTCGCATAAGGTCACATTATTTCTTTTTCACTATAATTTGTGCATTATGTTATGGAAGTTAATTAAAAATCTAAAAAAAGGTAGCATCTTATTACTGGGGTATTTAAATCTACCCAAAACTAACTGGGGAAAAAAATGAAGCAGAAGGGGTAGAGGGCAATCTATTTCTTAATACACCAAGGCAGTCAAGTCTCAAACTAATTATAAGAACACCAAAAAGAGGTCAAAATATGCTAGATTTGGTTATAACCAATATTAGTAGTGCTATCAAATATAATATTCTCAAACCATTATGCATGAGTGATCATGGAGTTATTAAACTAAAAATGGAACATCCCATCATACCAAACAAAGGCAAACCGTATTTTATAAATACAATACTGGAAATGATGCCCAAATGCGATGTCTGCCATGGATGGCAAAGCACAGAGGAAAGTTGGCTAATATTGAGCAATAAACTGCTGGAATTACCGGACATACATATTAAGCATTAAAAAGTCTACAATAAAAATGGAAAAATACCTCCCTGGTCGACAAGAAAAATATCCAGCCTGATACACACTCACACACAAAAAAGAGCATACAAATTGGTGTAAAGATATTCATGCCCAAGAAATAAGGTTAAGCTTAAGACAAAAATAAAAAAAAAAAAAAAAAACTGAAAAGGGCAAGAAGAAACAATTAAACAAAATTAGCAACAAATAGCAGTAATATGAAAGCCTTCTATAGTTGTGTAAACGATATAAAAAAAAACTGTCACCATAGGCCCACTAAAACACAACAACTTGCTCATATCTAATGAAAACAAAATGGCAAACATACTTAATTATTTTCTTTGGTTTATCAGACCAGGGACAAAATGTTACCAAAGTTATGCCAAACAGGAAATGTTAAAATTATCCAAGAGGAGAAGGTATTGAATAACAGATTACTCACCTGTAACAGTAGTTCTAGGAGTGGTATATGATGTTCTTCCACAGTTGTTGGCAGTTGCCCTTCCCTTTAAGACTCCACCAGAATGCCTTCAAGCTGGCTCCTTCCACCCACCTGGGTGGTAATTCCCTTGGCTCCGCCCAATGACACCAGATCTTGCCCGCTAGAAGCAGTAGTGTGCACCACAGCCAGGGGAGGTCGGGTGAGTTCGTGTGGATGATCATATACCACTCCTAGAAAGTACACTTACGTAAAAACTTACCGTAATAGTAGATCTTTGAGGAGTGTCTCTTGCAGTAGGTAATACACTTTGGTCATCGCTAGAGGTCGCTGTGGTGCACGGTAGCTCCTCTAGCAGTCTTTTACCATGGGCTGCCCACACACGACATCAGCTTCCTGTCTGCTATATAAACATGGGTGGTCCCAGGTATCCTCAGTTCCCCCGCCGGATTCAGCTCGCAATGCAAGGACCAAAGGGAACCCGAGGTACCAAAGGTACCCTAACCCAAGAGTCACTGGACCAGAATTTGTTCTCCTAGAGAAGGAGGGGGATGGAGGTCGGGATTGGACCTATTGCAAGAGACACTCCTCAAAGATCTACTCTTATGGTAAGTTTTTACATAACTGTACCATCTTCCATGGAGTGGTCTCTTGCAGTAGGTAATACACTTGGGATATATTCCAAGCAGTATACCCGAGAGGAGTGGACCTAATGACAGAGGGCCTTGTAGGACTGCTCGGCCAAAGGCCGTCATAAGGCGTGAAGCAATATCCAGATTGTAGTGCTTCATGAATGTATGAATTGTGGACCAGGTGGCCACATTGAAGATATAAGAAATAGAGGCTCCTTTAAAGCAAGCCACAGTAGTGGCCATGGCTCTAGTGGAAAGGGCTTGGACAGGTCCTGGTAAGGGTTTGTTGTATTTTTTTATAACAAAATGTAATAGAATGTGACAATCAGCTACAAGAAAAAATTACTCACCTTAGTAATGTTGTTTCTTCTAATGGAGTCTTGCTGTATTCTGACTATTGCAGTTAGGTCCTGCCTTTCAACTGCCCCGGAGAACAAAGAGTTAACTTTCCATGACCAGCATGGAACGTTCAGTGCGAGCTCAGTTGAAGCCCCTGTCTGCTGTTGTTTAAACTCCAACCGTTAGATCTTTACGAGCAATACTCACTAGAAGTTCTGTGTGGAAACTGTAAAACTCACACTAGCCAACTGGCAACTAAATTTATTTAAAAAAAAGTGTTTTTGGGTTTCAAAGCAAAGACTCAAGTCAGGAAACCCAAAAAACAAAACACAACACACACCCAAAGTAAAGGAGGGTGAAAAAGGGGCACCTCTAGGGTGGCAACACTGCTCCTGCCCACCCACATCCCAAAAACCAGGTTCTGAGAGGCGGGGGGAGGTCAGAATACAGCAAGACTCCATTAGAAGAAACAACATTACTAAGGTGAGTAATTTTTTCTTCAAACAACATGAAGTCTTGCTGTATTCTGACTATTGCAGACTACCAAGCAGTACCTCCATGGAGGAGAGACAGAACCTACTTTGGGAATAGACTCTGAAGTACCGATGTGCCAAACCGAGCATCACTCCTAGCCTGAATATCCAGAGAGTAATGCTTGGTGAATGTATGGACTGTTTTCCAGGTGGCTGCTTGACAAATTTCTAAGATAGGAATATCCTTGGAAGCAGCTGTACCTCTAGTAGAGTGAGCCCTCAGGCCTGAGGGTGGGGTTCTACCCAGCTTTTCATAGCAGAATTGTATACAAGAGACAATCCACCTGGCAATAGATCTCTTAGTAGCAGATTTGCCCTTACCAACCTCTCCATATGTGAGGAACAACTGGAGGGACTCAAACCTGTGACCCTTGGTGTGCTCTATGTAGTAGCTGAGGGCCCTCTTAACATCCAAGCTGTGCAGCCTCCTCTCTCCAGAGCAGGAATGGTCAGTGAAGAAAACAGGGAGAGACATAGACTGATTAAGGTGGAAATCTGAAACCACCTTAGGCAAAAACTTCCTGTTAGTTCTTAGGACCACTTTATCTCTATGGAAAGAAATGAAATCAGGCTCCACTGACAGGGCTTGCAATTCACTGATACGCCTGGCAGAGGTAATGGCTACCAAAAACACAGTTTTCCAAGTCAAGTACTTAAGCTCTGCAGAGGACAAAGGCTCAAAGGGTGGTTGCATAAGCTGAGCAATGCAAACATTAAGGTCCCAAGCAGGAGCAGGGTCCCTAAAGGGGATTGGTGCGCAGCAATCCCTTGAAGAACTTACAAAACACAGGATGGGCTGACAGAGGAGAGAGCTTGCCTACTGACAAGAAGGCAGAAACAGCTGCCAGATGCACTTTAAGTGTAGCTGGCCTAAGTCCTAAGCCATTAAGATGAACCATATAGTCCAGGACTGTAGGCAACCCAACAGATTCTGGAGAAATATGCTTATTAGAGCACCAAATAGTGAACCTTTTCCATTTGGAGTTGTAAGTCTTTCTGGTGGAAGGCCTTTGAGAAGCCTTAAGGATATCCAGAACCCCTTGAGAAAGGTGCAGATCAGCAAACTCTAACTCTTCAAGAGCCATGCCTTGAGATTGAGGGATTTGAGGTTCAGATACCAAATCCTCCCCTGGGAGGATGTCAACAGGTTGTAATTCCTGGGGAGAGACAGGGGAAGGTGGACTACTAAGGACAGCAACAGTGGGTACCAGGGCTGTCTGGCCCAGTCTGGAGCAATTGGAATCACTTTGCATGGTTGAGACCTGATCTTGACTAACACTTTGAACAGGAGAGGGAAGGGGGGGAAAAGCATACAGAAATTTCCCTTCCCAATTCAGAATCAGAGCATCCAGGGGGACTGAGCCCAAGACTGGGGGTCTGCAACAAAAGAGAGGAAGTTGGTGATTGTCTGGGGCTGCAAAAAGATCTATCTGTGGAGTGCCCCATCTCAAGAAAGTCACTTTCAAAACTAGGGTATCTAGGGTCCATTCATGATGGCCCTGAGATATCCTGCTGAGAGCATCTGCTAGGACATTGTCCTTCCCTGGGAGGTGAACTGCTATCAGAGAGGTTTGCAGGGAATAGGCCAGGGACCACAACTTCATTGCTTCTGTGCACAAGGCCGTAGACCGAGTGCCTCCTTGCTTGTTGATGTACCACATTGTGGTGGTATTGCCTGTTCTGATCTGGACCACCTTGTTCTGTAAAGATTTGGAAAAAGGCTTGCAGTGCCAGAAACACTGCTCTGAGTTCCAAGAGAGTGATGTGAAGCAAAGATTCTTGACGTGACCACAGCCCTTGGGTGGTAAGATCCCCCAAGTGGGCTCCCCAGCCCAGCAGGGAGGCATCTGTGGTGAGTATCACCGAATGAGACTGAGTGACAAAAGGAACTCCTTGTCTCAAATTGTCCTGATCCTGCCACCACTGCAAAGCCTGGATCAGGGTTCGAGTCACTGGGACTAGTTTGGTAAGGGGAATCCTTTCTTTGGGACTAGAAGGCTCTTAAGTGGAACTGAATGTCCCTCATCTGAAATCTTGCTCCCTGGACCACTGCTGTAGAGGCTGCCATGTGGCCCAGGAGCTGCAGGAAATGCCTTGCAGGTCGAGACACCTGAAGGGTGAATGAAGAGGCCAGTTCCATAAGGGTCCTTGCCCTGTCCAGGGGAAGGAAGGCTCTTGCCCTTATTGTATCCAGCTCCGCCCCTATGAAGGTGAGGAGCTGTACTGGCTCGAGAACTGACTTTGGAAGGTTGAGGAAGAACTCTAAGGAAGTGAGCACTTGCTGAGTTATTTGCAGATGTGACTGGACTTGGTCTGAGACTGACCCACTATGAGCCAGTCGTCCAAGTATGGAAAGATGGAGATCTTTTTCTCCTTAGGAAAGCAACCACTACTGCCAGGCACTTTGTGAACACCCTTGGGGCTGATGTTAGGCCAAAGGGCATTGCTCTGAATTGATAGTGGCCTGAGGGCAACTAGAACCTGAGGTACTTTCTGTGGGAGCACCTGATGGGAATGTGAAAATAGGCATCTTTGAGGTTCAGGGAGGCTAGCCAGTCCTCTGGCCTTAGAGAGGGCAGAATTATTCCCAGAGTCACCATTTTGAACTTTGGTTTTAAAAGGTGCTTGTTCACATATCTTAGATCCAGGATGGGCCGCCATTCTCCTGTTTTTGGGGGGTTTAGGAAGTACCTGGAGTACAATCCTTTGCCCTTTGTAGGGTAGGAACCCTTTCTATGGCTCTGAGAGCCAGGAGGGAAGAAACCTCTGCCTCTAGGGCAAGGGTCTCTGATGGATTTGCAGGTGGAAAGGACCTGGTTCTCATCTTGGGAAATTTTTTGGAGCTGAGAACCAGTCCTTGGCTTACTACTTCCAGGACCCACTTGTCTGATGTCAGAGACCTCCAGTCCTGGACAAAGTAAGCCAGCCTGCCCCCTACAGGTATTGGAGAATTGGCCCCGGCAGACCCATCAGGGTGTCTGCTTGGCAGGGGCTTTAGGCTGAGGGGTGGAAGCAGGCCTGCTCATTCCCCATCTGCCTCTCCCTCTGAAGAACTCCCTCTGAGCATAAGAAGAAGAGGAGGCCTGGGCTTCGTAAAAAGGCCTTTGAAAGGGCCTGCCCCTACCCCTGGAGTGCTGCCTTTGAGGAGTGGCTTGCCTTTCTTTGGCCTGAGCACTCCTGTAGGTGGTTCTGTATTCATCCATCTTTTTCATGTAGTTCTCTGTCTGCTCCCCAGAGAATTACCAATGACAGGGAAATCCATGGCCTTAGCCTGGGTATCCTGTGATAGGCTAGTACATCTGAGCCAAGCCATCCTCTGAAGGGCCACAGATGTAGCCATGACTCTACATGAAACATCATTGGAGTCCACAGCAGCATGAAATTGCACCTTGGATGCCTCAATCCCATCCGAGCCACCTGCTCCAGCTCCTTGGCAAGCTGGTCAGGGCCTGTTTAGCCAGAGCCAGCACAGTGTCCCACCTGGACTTCTGGTATCTAGCTGTATAGGCCATATAGTTAGCCTGCCTGAGTCCCAGAGATGCTGCCATGTACTGCTTCTTTGCCATGGCATCAATCCTCCTGGAGTCCTTATCTGGGGGGTTGTGATGCCAAGGGAATACTTGCCTTATCACAGGCAGCAGCCTGCACTACCCCAACATGGCTGCATTGCTGAGAAAGGAACTCCATGTCTGAGCCTGAAAGGGTATACCTCTTGTCCATTCGTCTGTCCACAGGTGGTATGGAGTTAGGAGTCTTTAGAATTTTAAATGTTTGTTTCCCAAAAGATTTGTGGAGGGGAATAGACAGCCTCCTGGACTCTGGGATGTCCATCATTTCAACAAAATCAGGCTCCTCCTGATCCTCTACTGCTTCTTCCATTGGAAGCTGGAGGGTTTCAGCCACTTTCTTGTAAAACATAAAGTGGGAGGGGGACTTAGAAAGCCTAAGAGGAGAAACACCTGAAGGTCTGTCTGGGGAGATGTCCGGGTCAATAGGCACATCCAGACTTTCATAATCACCATCACCATCATCCTCATCTCCTCCTCCTCCTCCGGTTCATAAAATTCTTCTAGTATAATCCGGAACCTGACAGAACGAGCCCTGCCAGATGGTGCAGTTCAGCAGGAACAAGTTAGCGGTGCACTATCCCCTTATCGCTTTGTTGTTTCATCAACCCGTCGGAGAAAGAACTTGTGGATCTGAACCGGATGATTTTTCTCTCTTTCTTTTAACTGGAACTGACTCCTCAGAATCGGCTCTCCTTTTGCCGAAGAAGTTTCGCCCGGTCAGAGGGCACTCCTTCTGTTCGGTCGGAAAAGAACCGGGCTGGCCATCCGGGTCAGCAGATTTCTCGGCCTCCCTTTCCCTCAGTCTACCTACTCTTATCCAGGGTAGCTTTGGGAAAACTCTTACAAATTTGGCAGTCTGAATCGAGGTGGTCAAACCCCAGACAATAAACACAGGTGGTGTGGGATCAGCCTTAGCAAGCTTCCCCACACACTACAGTGATTGAAACCCAGTGGGCCCGTTTTTTTCCTTGGGTTTTCTCAGACATAGCCAATCTATCCAAAACTTACCCTTTTCTGCAATCCACCAGGCAAGACTCCTATGGGTTCCTGTGCCGTGTTACAGTCGTGGAAAAAACGTAATTAAATCCGTTTTTTTTAGAACTGATACAGACCGGTTACCACACTCTAAACAAAATTCAAAACTTTTTTAGACCAAACTGATCGGTTCAAACCGAACCGATCCAAAATTTACAAGTTCCACACAGAAACTAAATGTAAAACCTATCTAGTACTCATGGTACCACAGACAGAGACTTAAACCGACAGATTCGGTAGCAGAAATTCGGTAGAAACCGAGCGAAAAACTAAACTTGAGCAACTGTTCAGTGAGGCGGAGTAAAGAATCTAATGGTTGGAGTTTAAACAACAGCTGACAGGGGCTTCAACCAAGCTCGCATTGAACGTTCCGTGCTGGCCATGGAAAGTTAACTCTTTGGTCTCCAGGGCAGTTGAAAGGCAGGACCTAACTGCAATAGTCAGAATACAGCAAGACTTCATGTTGTTTGAAAGGGTTCTTTTGCTAACTGGGAACCCTTCTTGGCCTGAGGGAAAGGTGACAAACAACTGAGAAGTCTTTCCGAGTGTTTTTGTTCGATTTGTATAGTAACGCAATATACTATGTACATCTAAGGTATATAAGAGATGCTCACCTTGGTTGGAGTATTCAGGTTAGTATACTGGTAACTCCAGGGACTGATTTAGGGTGTGTTATAATACTACCTTAGAAGAACGGAAGGGTTGGTACGAAGCACCACTCTGTCCTTGTGAAAAAATAAGTAAGGTTCCTTACACAGGAAGGCATGAAGCTCAGAAATACTACAAGCTGAGGTGACGGCCACTAGGAATAAGGTTTTCCATGAAAGGAAATGGAGGTCACAAGTGGCCACCGGTTCTAAAGGCTCAAGAGTTAATTTTTCTATCAGAAAATTGTGGTCCCATGGGGGAGTGGGATGTCTATTAGGTGGTTTGATATGTAACATTCCTTTAAAAAACATTTTGGCTAGATGATGTTGGTACAGTAATCTGCCATCAAGAAGTTTATGGAAGGCTGAAATAGCAGCCAAATGGATTTTCATTGAGGGAGTAACTCAGACCGGACTTGGACAGTGAGGCCAGGTAGTCTAGAACTTTTGTGAGTGGGCAGAAATAGGGATCCAATGATCGAGAGGCAGCCCATATGGAAAAGCGTTTCCATTTGGAGTTGTATGTTTCTCTGGTTGCTGGCTTACATGAGGCCAAGAGAATATTGGCAACAGGAGAGGACACTTGTAGTCTATCTATGAAAGCATCCTCAGGAGCCAAGTGTGAAGGTGTAAAGCCTTCAGGTTGGGGTGTAACAGGGTCTTCTGACTTTGAGTCAAGAGGTCCGGTCTGATTGGCAACAGAACAGGTTCCTGATCAGAAAGTTGTTGAAGTAGAGGGAACAGATCTGTTGAGGCCACATGGGAACTATTAGGATCATTGTGGCGGGCTCTAGTTGTATTTTCAGTAGAGCCTGTTGCAGGAGAGGGACGGGAGGGAAAGCATATAAGAAGAGTCCTGTCCATGGCTAGGACAGGGCATCCACAGACCATCCCTTTTTTGTTCGGGATAATGGAAAAATATATGGGAAGACGGTAGTTGACTGGGGAGGTAAACAGATCTATCTGTGGGGTTCCCCAGAGGTTGAAGATGTTTTGGAGTACTTCGTCGCGAGGTGTCCATTCATGCATGGACACCTGGCGACTGAGACGGTCGGCCAGAAGATTGTAATGTCCTGGTAAGTGGACGGTTGTTAATACCAGGTATTGTCGGATTGGCTTCTTGCCAGACTGCAAGGGTTTCTGTGAATAGAGTACGAGATTTTGTACTTCCTTTCTTGTTGAGGTAGAATACTACTGCAGTGTTGTCTGATTGGATCAGCAACGGCCCTGGCTTCAAATGCCTGAAGGGCTAAGCGGACTGCTTTCAGCTCTAGGAGAGCGATGAGAGCTTGAGGGAGAGATATGGTCCACTTGCCTTGCATCTGATAAGGACCCAAGTGTGTGCCCCATCCGTTCAGGGACGCATCCATGGTTAACATTTGAACGGGAGGGAGGGACCGGAAAGGCATTCCTTGGCATAAATTGGTTCTGATTGTCCATCAAGTTAGGGTTGACTTCAGAGAGGCAGTAACCCTGAACCTTTCTTCGAACTGTCCTGTTCTTTGAGACCATTGATTCTGGAGGGTCCACTGAATAGGTCTCATGAAGGCAGGCGAATACCACCGTAGGTATGGTAGTGGCCATGTGACCCAGAAGGCATAGCATTTGTCGGGCTGTGACTACTTTCTGAGTCTGTATGTGTGATACCAGAGACAAAAGAGTGTCCTGCAGGGCATCCAGAAGGTAAGCCTTGGTGGAGACAGTATCAAGGATGGTTCAAATGTATTGGAGAGACTGAGTTGGAGTTGGGTTGGACTTTGGCCAATTGACTGTGATCCCTCGAGTGTAAAACATTTGCAGGGTGGCCTCCAGGGAGGAAAGCAGGGCTGTATTGGAATCTGCTTTGATTAGCCAGTCATCTAGATATGGGAAGACAAAGTGCCCTTTTCTTCATAAAGCTGCTGCAACCATCACTAGGCATTTGGTAAACAGCCTTGTGGCCGAAGAGAGGCCAAATGGGAGTGCTTGAAACTGGTAGTTTTGACCCAGCAGGTGGAAGCGCAGAAAGAAAACATTACTTACCATAGTAATATTGTTTCTTCTAAGGGAATCTTACTGTATTCTGACAATTGCAGTATGGTCCCACCATAGGACTGCCCCGGGGCCAAAACAGTTAATAGAACCCATGCTAATGATGGAATGTTTGGCTCGAGCTTGGTTTTCAAACCACTGTCCCCGGTTGCACTTCCTGCAACTGTCAGATTCTTACGAAGCATGTAGAAGTTAAAAATACTAAGCTAACTTAACTAATCCTAAATACCCTAACTAGGGTAGGAAAACACCTTCAAATAACAAAGGGCAATACTAAGACTCAAATAAACAGATGACCAAGAAACTATTAGGTACCCACAGGTTTCCAACATCAGTAACAGGCAGTGTGCAGTGCCCTGTAGGTCCTAGCAGGGGAAGAAGGATGGGAGCTCAGAACACAGTAAGATTCCCTTAGAAGAAACAAGATTATTATGGTAAGTAATGTTTTCTTCAAACCCCAGGAAATCTTACTGTATTCTGACAGTTGCAGACTACCCAAGCAGTGCCTTTGGAGGTGGGCAGAGGACCTTTTTAGGAAAAAGGCTGTGCAAAACTGCTGTGCCATACCTGGCATCACTCCTGGCCTAGGTATCCAAACAATAATGCTTAGTGAATGTGTGGACTGTTTTCCAGGTAGCTGCTTTACAGATTTCCAATAGAGGAATATCTCTGGAAGCTGCTATAGACGCAGCTGTCCCCCTTGTAGAATGGGCCCTGAGCCCTTGGGGGGGCTGTTTGCCCATTTTGCCATAATAGTACTGGATACATGCCACAATCCATCTTGCTATGGTTCTTTTAGTGGCAGGTTTGCCTTTTCCCACTTCCCCACAAGTCAAAATAAAGTTGGGTTTTATCCCCTCTATGACTTTTTGTATGTTCCAGGTAGTAGCTGATAGCTCTTTTAACATCCAAGCTATGCAGTCTACGGTCACCTGAAGTAGAATGGTCAGTAAAGAAGACTGGACGTGTGATGGACTGAATAATGTGAAAATCTGAAACCGCCTTCGGGAGGAACTTATTATTTGTCCTAAGGACCACTTTGTCCCTATGGAATGCCACATAATCAGACTCCATAGACAAGGCCTGGAGTTCAGTGATCCTCCTAGCAGAGGTAATGGCAACCAGGAACACAGTCTTCCAAGTCACATACTTGAGAGCAGCTTTTGCCATGGGTTCGAAGGGTGGTCGCATAAGCTGTGCTATGCAAATATTAAGATCCCATACTGGAGTGGGAATTCTGTGAGGTGGGTGCAAGTGCATCAGTCCCTTAAAGAATCTCCTGAACACAGGGTTAGATGCCAAGGATGATGTCTTACCTGCTGACAGGTAAGCAGAAACTGCAGCCAAATGCACCTTCAATCTGGAAAGCATTAAGCCTAGAGAGTGAACATGAGTAAAGTAATCCAGAACCATAGGTAATCCTTCCTGATTATGGTTCAGGTTTTTATTCTGACACCAAATAGAAAATCTTTTCCACTTGGAAGAATAAATTTTTCTGGTAGAGGGTTTTCTAGAAACCCTGAGGACCTCCATGACACTTTCTGAGAGATGCAGATTGGCATACTCTAGGTCAGTGGTTGTCAACCTTTTTGGGTTTGAGACCCCCCTGGCCAAGCGCCAGCCACGCTGGGGACCCCCTACAAACTGGATGCTGATTTCATACCTCACTTCGTGTTTGTACTGCCATTATACATATATGTATAACATGATAGCCGAAGAAAAACGCAAACAATTGTAAACTAAATTTAAAAAGATTTTATTAACAATCGTAAACTAATGTAAAAAGCTTTTATTGTTATTATTAAGTAAAATGATTCAATAATAACATTGCAGAGATTAATGTGACACACTATACTAGTTGCATTCAGTAGCACTGGGCAGGTGGGGACTAGCAATGCATTGATAGCCAGCAAAAATCAAGCTCAGTACTCAAAAGCACAGTCTGTTGTGGTGGTGGTGGTGGTGGTGGGACTGCCAGCATCTACTTCATACAAAAATATGTTACCAAATTAGCTAGCAAACGTTTGACTGCTGAGGTGAATTTAAGTCTCCTGCTATGCTTAGTCACAGTTTGTTCCGAAAATGTTAAGAAGGAGGACCGGCGGCAAGTGAATCTCACACCTTAACTTTCTGTGACGCTTCATTGCTCATCTCGAAATTAATTTGTTTAAAAATGGGAAGGCAGTGAGCGACAAGAGCAGAGTATGCCGTTTTCCAAACGCCGAGACTACATAGAAGCAGGCTGAAGTGGGCTGAATCTGAGCGGAGAACCGGGTATGAATGCAGGCAAGAATCACACTTGTACTGGAAGATCCTGATCAGATCAGGCACGGCTGCTAGTTAACTGGAGACTTATCAGCAGGGGAGAAGTAGCTGTGCTGTGACCATTCACTTCGGGCACAATAATCAAAGCTATTAACACAGCCATTAACACCTTCCTAGCATACCATGGAGTTAATGGCTGTTAATGGCTGTTACCAGTTATGCACTCACAGTAATGTCTAATAGGCAGTATGACTGCATAGGACCGATGTTCTTACTTTACTAGCATTGCGGTCAGAAATTAAATATTCACTGATGTATTTTTAGCACAGCAATGATTTTAAACGAGTGATCCGCGGCCCCCCCAGTGGTCTCTCGTGGACCCCCAGTTGAAAACCGCTGCTCTAGGTCCTCAAGAGCCAGGCCTTGAGCCTGAGGGACCGCAGGTTCGGATACAGGATTCTGCCCTGGGATGAAGTCAGTAGGTTGTGCCTCCTGGGAAGGCTATTGACAGATCCAGTGCCATGGAGTACCAAGGTTGCCTGGCCCAATCTGGAGCAACTAGGATCATTGTGGCAGACTAGACCTGAACTGGACCAGAACCCTTAGTAACAAGGGAAACGCAGGGAAGGCATACAGAAACTTCCCTGTCCAGTCTAGAACTAGTGCATCCAGTGGCACTGAACCTGTCACTGGTGGATTGCAGCAATATCTTGGGAGTTGGTGGTTGTCTGGTGAGGCAAAGAGGTCTTTCTCTGGAGTCCCTCACCTTTTGAATACCACTTGTAGTACTTTACTGTTCAGAGACCATTCGTGGTGGCTCTGATGCATCCTGCTCAATACATCTGCCAAGACATTGTCCTTGCTTGGCAGATGAACAGCTGACAACTGAATATTTAGTGAACAAGCCAGGGTCCATCTTCTCATGGCCTCTATGCATAGAGGAGTGGATCTTGTGCCCCCTTGTTTGTTGATGTAGTTCATTGTGGTTGTGTTGTTTGTTCTGACCTGTACCACATCCCATTGAAGCATGCTGGCAAATGCCTGCAAAGCTAACAAGACTACCCTGAGTTCCAGCAGACTGATGTGAAGCAGGGGCTCTTGCTTGGACCACGAACCATGGACAGTATGCTTCTCTAGGTGTGCTCCCCACCCTAGGAGATATGCATCTGTGGTAAACACCCAGGAGGGTTGCACTTGTAGGAAGGGAACTCCCTGACTGAGGTTCTGTTCTTCTAGCTACCACTGCAGAGCCTGCATGAAGGTTTGGGTTACTGGGACCAGCTTTGACAGTGAATCTTTCTTCTGGAACCAGTATTGCCTTAGATGATATTGAATATCTCTCATACGAAACCTTGTGCCTAGCACTGTAGCTGTTGATGCTGCCATGTGGCCCAACAATTGTAGGAAGTGCCTGGCAGGCCTGAGACCGTAAGGTTTGAAAGAGCTTGCCAACTGCACCAAGTTGCTTACCCTTTCCTGCGGAAGAAAAGCTTTTCATTTCACTGAATCCAGTTGAGCTCCAATGAATTCTATGAGCTGCACTGGTTGCAGTACTGACTTTTTCTGATTTACCAGAAACCCCAGGGACTGCAGGAGGCCCTGTGTGAGTATCAGGGACTGCTTGACCTGTTGAGGAGTTCGTCCTACAACTAACCAGTCGTCTAGGTAGGGAAATACTGTCATTCCTTGTCTCCTTAGGTGTGCCTCAACTACAGCCAGACATTTTGCGAACACCATTGGAGCAGAAGTGAGACCGAAAGGCACTGCCCTGAACTGCTAATGGCCTGAGGGCAGTCTGAACTGGAGACACTTTCTGTGTGACTGTCTCACTGGGATGTGGAAGCCTGCATCCTTGAGGTCCAGGGATGCCAACCAATCCTCTTGCTTTAAAATAGGCAGAATTGTAGACAGAGTGACCATTTTGAATTTTGGTTTCTGTAAATGCTTGTTTAGATGTCTGAGATCTAATACGGGTCACCACTCCCCTGTTTTCTTGATAGTGAGGAAGTACCTTGAACAGAGGCCTTTTCCCCTCTGTTGCAGGGGAACTGGCTCTATTGCCCCTAGGGATAGGAGATTTATTACTTCCTTCTCTAGCAACCGGGTCCCACCTGGGGATGAAGGCCAAAAAACCTTTAACCTCAGCCTTGGTTTTAATTTGAAACTGAGAGCCAGACCTTGGCCCACTACCTCCACGACCCACTTGTCTGTGGTAATGGATTTCCATTCCTGGAGGTAATGGGCCAACCTGCCTCCTATTTGTACTGGGGAGGTGACCCGGGCAGACCTCTCAGGGTGTCTGCTTAGGTTGGGAAGCTGGCTGTGTGCTAGGCGCAATCCGGTTGCCACCCCTTCTGCCCCTACCTCTAAAGTAGCCCCTCTGCTGCTGGTACTGGGGGTTAGCTTGGGGCTGAAAGAATGGCCTATAAGGCCTGCCTCTGTGACCCCTGGCTTGCTGCTTATGGGGTGTAGAGGGCTTCTCTTTAGCAGCAGCAGCACTTTGATAAGCTGTTTTGTACTCATCCATTTTCTTCATATATGCCTCTGTCTGCTCACCAAAAAGAGACAGAGGCACACAAGGCAAATCCATTGCTTTGGACTGGGTGTCCTGAGCCAGGTTAGTTGTCCTGAGCCAGGCAAACCTTCTTAAAAATATGGAAGAGGCCATTTGTCTGGCAGCAGTATCATTACTGTCCACTGCCATACGAAATTGCACTTTAGATGCCTCTACGCCCCTTTTTGCAGCTTCTCCTAAGTCTGCTGCCATAGAGGCTGGAATAGACTTTGTGATTTCCATCACAGTGTCCCACAAAGTCCTCTGATACCTCACAAGATAGGCCATATAAGAGGCCTGCCTTATTGCAAGAGAAGACACCAAATACTGTTTCTTAGCAATTGAGTCCATTTTCCTGGAGTCTTTATCAGGAGGGTGTGATGACAAGGGGATGCCAGCCTTATCACAGGCTGCAGCCTGTACCACTCCCTCATGGCTAGGGTGCCCAGACAAGAACTCTGCTCCACCCTTAGCTACCCAGCACTTTTTATCCACTTTTCTTTCCAGGGGTGGAATGGAAGTGGGGTATGCAGTACCTTCAGGACCTGTTTCTTAAGGGATTTATGGATGTGCAACAAAACCCTTTTAGAGGTTGGCACATCCATCATCTCCTTGTTTTCTTTTTCTTCCTCCTCATCAGTGGATTCTTGAGAGAGAAGATCCAAAGACTGAGCAACCTGTCCGATAAATTGGAAATGAGATGCAAAATCTTCGGTTCCCTTATCAGGGAAATTAGGTCTGTAAGGATCTGGGGAGATATCCAGTTCAGTGGGCTCCCCAAAGTCCTCTTCATCTTCATCATCAGCTTCCTCTTCATAATCCTCTCCATAAGTGTCTAATTCAGGTTCCACTAAACCAGGAACCGAAGCAGAACTCGTGTTAGACAGATGCGGTTGTTTCTCAACCGATACCAGACTGTCCTGAAGAGACTGAATTATACGAATAGCATTCACTATTTCCTTAGTGGCTGGAACCGATGCCTTCAGTTGCTGTTCAACCGCTGAGTGTTTTTCTTTCTTTTTCCTTTTGCCTGAATGTGCCGGGTTGGCGGCCGGTTCGGCAGGTCTCTTTTTTGTAGTTGAGGAGTCACCCTTGTTGTGAGGGCTGGTCCTCTCGGTTCCTTTGAGGCCTGCTACCGTTCAGCGGTTTTCTCAGACATTTTCTCCTGCAGTCGTTTAAGACGCATATCAAGCGTCAACTGAGGGAAATTTTTTAAAATGTCACAGTCCTCCTTGAGGTGGTCAAACCCCAAACAAATAACACAAATCAAATGATGATCTGCTTTAGCGAACGGTTCCCCACACCCTGTACAATGTTGGAAACTTGTGGGGCCCATTCGTTTCTTAGGCTGTGACATTTATCGGTTGGTTAGAACCGAAGTAAACCGAGAATTACCTCGGTAAAATTTACCAACAAGTTTTAAATAACTAAACTGCCTTACTGGATGGTAACAATGTTAAAATAAGTAAATAAAATAAGTAAATCAAAGTATCAGTTCCTTCCCGGTTGGGAGAACCACAGAGGAACCAATAAAATGGAAATTACATACCTACCGTATTTCTTGATCTTCTTGGACGAGTCTCCACCACTCATTCACACTAATGGGATCTGCCCCAGAGGCACTAGGACCCAGCGGAAGCAAACTTTTTTGCTAGAGGGTCGGCGCCAGAGACGGAGCCACGAAGAGTGGCACCGCAAGCCCCAGCTCGTGCGGTATTGACTATCTAGGCATCGACCCTCCAACCGCCTCAGTATCTTTTTTTCTGAGGAGGTGCAGTGTAACTAACCTAGAAGGATAGCCTAACCAAAAACCGGACACAGTCCAGACGACCCGTATAAGAAGGGTCAACAAAGAAGTCCTCACAGCCTAAAGATTGAGGGACTGAAGACCAACAACAGAGGTGAGCTCGGGGGATGGTGGGTGGGCGTGTGAATGAGTGGTGGAGACTCATCCAAGAAGATCAAGAATTACGGTAGGTACGTAATTTCCATATCTTCCTGACATAAAGTCTCCACCACTCATTCACATTAATGGAGAGTACCAAGCTAATAACCCCTCAGAGGGTGGCAGAGACCAAGAGCTCACAGTTTTAGGACAGGAGTCCATTAAGGATGGTTCTGCCAAAAGAAAGATGTCGTCTGGCATGAACATCCAGGGCACAGTGTTTGACAAAAGTATGCACTGAGCTCCAAGTGGCCGCATTGCAAATATCCGCAATGGGCACATTGCGGATTTCCAATAGGGATGCCGCTACCGCTCTAGTAGAGTGAGCATACACTCTGCCCTCCAGCTTAACCTGCACCATGGAATAACAGTGGCGAAGGCATGCAACCAGCCATGCAGAACTACATCTGATAGCGAAAGGTTGACCCAGCCGGGTCTCGCTGAAGGAAACAAACAGTTGTTGAGCTTTATGAAAGTCTTTTGTTCTGTCTAGATAGAAACGCAAAGCTCTTTTGACATCCAAGGAATGAAGAGAACACTCTCCTTCATTTTGGAAGTTCGCAAAGTAAGATGGAAGGACCAGAGGTTGATTTAGATGGAATTCTGAAACAACCTTAGGGAGAGACTTAGGATGGGTCCAAAGAACTACTTTGTCTTTATGAAACACAGTATACGGAGGGTCTGTGACCAAGGAATGTATCTCAGAGACCCTGCGGGCTGAGGTAATGGCCACTAGGAAGGCCATCTTCCAAGTGAGAAATTTTAACTCACAGGTAGCTAAAGGCTCGAAAGGTTTTCGAGTGAACATGTCTAGCACCAGATTAATGTCCCAGGCTGCGACTGAACGTCTTATAGGAGGTCTGGTATGCAGAATTCCCTTAAGAAACCTCTTAACCACCAGTAACTGTCCCAGTGACAAGGAAAGTACTGGCTCATGATAAGCTGAAATGACACAAAGGTGAACCTTAACCGTAGAATATTGCAGACCTGAATTTGAGAGGTCTAAAAGGTACTCTAGAACTTTATCTGGTGGGCAGGAAAAAGGATTCAAAGAGGATTTTGCACACCACAGCGAGAAACGCTTCCATTTGGCTGTGTAAGTTTTCCTAGTGGCTGGCTTGCACGCAGCCCGAAGAATATCTGAAACCCTGCAAAAGACATTGAACCTGTTCACTTCTATCTCTTCAGGAGCCAAGCGTGAAGGTGAAGCAACCTCAGATTGGGATGGACCACAGGCCCCTGAGTCAGAAGGTTCGTCTGAAGGGGAAGCGGTTTCGGAGGAGTTTCTAACATACTGTTGAGTAGTGGAAACCATATCTGTCGAGGCCATAAGGGAGCAATGAGGATCATTTTGTCTCCCAGGACTTGAATTTGAGAAGTACTCTCTGAATTAGAGGAAGAGGCGGAAAGGCGTATAGAAAGAGATTTGTCCACTGCAGCCTGAATGCACCCTGACAGAAAATGCCAGGCCCTGGATTTCTGGAGCAGAAGAGAGGCAGTTTTGCGCTGAGTGGGGATGCAAAAGGTCCAAGTCTGGAGTTCCCCACTCTGTGAATAGTGACTGAGCTATGACTGAGTCGAGAGACCATTTGTGAGGATCTGTCTCTGTTTAGCTGAGACGGTCTGCCAGTTCGTTCTGCACCCCCGGCAGGTAGACCACATGAATTACAGCCTTGTGCTCTAAGCACCATTCCCACACCCTCATTGCTTCCCTGCATAAGGGGTAAGAGTGAGCACCGCCCTGCTTGTTGATGTAATACATCACTGCTTTATTGTCCGTTTGAAGGAGAATGTTCTTGTGACACAGAATGTCCTTCAAAGCCCGGCCTGCATAAAGGATGGCTCTCATTTCTAAGACATTTATGTGAAGCTGAGACTCGTCCTGAGTCCATGTACCTTGAGTGTGGAGAGTCTGACAGTGAGTTCCCCACCCCATCAGGGATGCGTTCGTGGTAATGGAAATCTGATGATCCAGAGGAGCAAAGGGGTATCCTTCCAGAAGATTGTCCTCTTGCAACCTCCAGGTGAGTGATCTCTTCAGAGGTTCTGTCACCTTGATGAGAAAGGACTGAGGGTGAGTGGTTGGGGACCAGTGAGTACTGAGCATCCACTGAGAGGTTCTCATGTGGAGGCGTGCTAGGGGTACAGTGAACACCGAGGATGCCATAAGACCTAGCATGCGTTGCACCGAGAGAGCTGTCACCGAGCTGCTTTCTTCGATGTATCAGGCCATCTGAAGGATATCACCCCTCCTGTCCTCTGGAAGAAATGCTTTCACACAGGTGGTGTCCAGGAGAGTGCCTATGAAAAGGAGCCTCTGGGAGGGCTGCAGCTGTGATTTATTGTGGTTTAGCAGGACTCCCATGGACGTAAGAAAGTGTGAAGCCGTGGCCATGGCGTCTAGAGTTCCCTGCCTGGAATGACTTGCTAGAAGCCACTCGTCCAGATATGAGAACACTTGTATTCTGATTTTTCTGAGATGCGCTGCAAGAATTGCACAACACTTTGTAAAAACTCACGGCGCCGAGGATAGCCCAAAGGGCAGGACTCTGAACTGATAATGCTGTCTCAAAGCCACGAACCTTTGGTATTTGTGATGCTTTGGGTGTATAGGAATGTGCTAGTAAGCATCCTGCATGTCCAGGGAGGCTAACCAGTTGTGTTGATGAAGCAAAGGTAACAGAGTTGTTAGTGCTATCATTCTGAATTTTTCTTTGGGAAGGAATTTAATTTTCTGAGGTCCAAAATGGGGCGCATGCCGCCGGTTTTCTTTGGAACCAGAAAGTAATGGGAGTAGAACCCTGTGTTCCGTTGATCCAGCGGAACTACTTCCACTGCCCTGTTGTTCAGAAGGCCTTGTATCTCGGAGGCGAGAAGTTCTGACTGAAGAACTGACAGCCTGGGCTGTCGTCTGGGGGGACGATCCGGAGGGGTCTCCAAAAGATTGAGGGAATACCCCTTGCGGATTATCCGAAGGACCCATTTGTCCGAGGTTATGGACTTCCACTGATTGTAGAAGTGAGTCAGATGACCTCCCACCGCTGAGGAAGAGTCCCCCTCGGGCAGCTGAGGTGGGACTTGGGCCAACAACTCAGAAGGCGGCATTGGCGCTTTGGGTCCTTGCGCCTTCTGCTGCATTTTCTTTTGAGGCTGGGGGGCTTGGTTTTTATTAAAACTTCCCCTACCTTTGCCTTGAAAGGACTGACGGTTATGAAACTGGCATTTGCTAACACCCCCTCGAGAGGGGACAGGAGGAGGTCAAGCCAATTTAATGGCTGACCTAGTCTTTTGTGTGGCCTCTAGAGCCTGTTCTACTTGAGGGCCAAAGAGATGCACACCATCAAAAGGCAACACCATTACCTGTTGCTGGGCATCATTCGTGAAACCTGAAGTGCGCAGCCAGGAATGACGGTGGGTACAAATGCCCGCCGCCGCAGTTCAGGAGGCAGTATCGAAGGCATCCATAGCTGCTTTAACCTGCTGGTTGTTGGACTCGATACCCCTGGTTATGGTTTGAAGAAGCTCTGAATTAGTGTCCAATTCCGGCAGAGCTTCAACCATTTGTTTGAGCGAATGCCAAAGGATATACTCATATTGAGAAAAATGGCCTTGGTAGCTGGCAATACGCATACCTAGGGTGGAAGCAGCAAAGAATCTCTTACCTAAAGTGTCTGTCTTATGAGATTCTTTGTTAATAGGTCGAGCTGTAGTAGTCTGGGGAAGGACAACCTTATCATTCTCTGCCAAGACTAGAATAGGATCCGCAAAGGCTTGGGATGCCAAAATTGTTCGATCTTTGGGGGCAGCATATTTCCTATCTATGGACTTAGCCACAGAAGGAATGAGAGCAGGATTATTCCATACCATTTGAGAAAGCGTCTCAAAGGAGGGCTGTACCAGAGAAGTCAAATCCACAGGGGTCTCCGGAACATGGAGGTATTGGAGTCTTAACAGTTTCCCACAATCGATATCTGTAGTTTGGAGAGAAAGAGTGAAATTCAATTTTTTCAGCAGAGACTTAAATGACAGGTCCTCGACCACAGGCTCTGCAGCAGGAATAGATCCTGTTCCTTCCACATCCTCACCCAGTCTAAGGTCTGGGTCAGGCTCAATGTCATCTCCTGACAGCCAAGGAGGGACTGTATGAACAGGAAAGGAGTGAAAATCGGAAGGAAAAGGATTCAAAGAAGAGGAGCCCTGAAGACTGGATGATGCCCTAACAGGTCTCGGTGCCGAAGAGCACTGCACCGAAAACACGCATGGCGCCGAGGATGGCGCCGAGAGGCTGCACGGCGCTGAGAATGATGCCAATGGGGCCGAGAAACTCAACGGTGCTAAGCAGGACGCAGCAGATGTGTCGGCGCCGAAGATGGCGCCGAGTGTGCCATCGACGCCGAGGGTGTTGAAAACATCTCAAGACTCCAAAAAACAGGATTTGAGGAAAAAGAAGGAAGAATACCAGGAGATAGAGGCATCGGTGTGGCCCCCTGCACCGCAGCCATGTGGGGGGGGACACCTAAACATGGAGTCGATCACACCGAAGACGGCGCCACGCGACTAGGGAGGCTCAACTGACCTACCTGATCTCCCAGAAAACCTGAAGGCCCCTGAGTGACTGGGCCCGGTAGCTGGACCAACCTCCGAGCCCACTGCTCCATAAGAGCAGCCAACTGATGAAACTGCTCATCTGAAGACCTACCAGAGGGCGGGGTAGGGCTCCGACGTCGAAGATGTCGGCTACCAGAAACAGAAACCGGCGACCAAGGAGGGAGACCGCATTAGCCCCATTAACTGACTGTCAGCGCAGACATATCAGAGGTTGAACTCGAGTGATGCCTTCTCTTTTTTGACCTGTGGCACGAAGAAGAGCTCGAGGCCGAACAGTGCTGAGAATGCGACCGTTTACTTTTATGCTTTCGAGGGGACCGCCCACCCCCTCAGGCACTGGACTGTCTGTTGTCAGCCCCCCCCCCCCGGAGAAGGTGGCAGACCGGACCCAGCTCGGCTGACAGAACAGCTTTCATACGAAGTCTCCCTACCGTCACCTGACCCGCTCATGGTCGACTCCGTCAATGTAGGCTGAGACTTCTTCCTTAAATAAGAATAAATAAACTAAGCAATACTTTATTCGAGATATTACTACAAAACAATAAAACTGAAAAACTATGCTGCTAGTTTGAAGTTTGACTCCCGGCGGGCGAGCGATGTCGTCACTGAAGTGCACTGATCGTGTAAAAAGGAACTGAGGCGGTTGGAGGGTCGACGCCGAGATAGTCATTACCGCACGAGCTGGGGCTCACGGTGCCACTCCTCGCAGCTCCATCTCTGGCGCTGACCCTCTAGCAAAAAAGTTTGCTCCTGCTGGGTCCTAGTGCCTCCGGCACAGATCCCATTAGTGTGAATGAGTGGTGGAGACTTTATGTCCAGGAAGATCTTACCAAAATTAACACTATCTAACTAATTCCACCTGTGAACCAAGGACAGTGCTTCACAAATCAAGAAAAATTAATGAACTAAGATTTAAACCAAGAAAAATAACTTCTTCAGTTGAAGTGAAGGAGAACTCTCCGGAGACATCTTACTGAGGCAAGCGGAGTACAGAATCTGATGTTTGTGAGAAGTGCAACCGGAGACAGTGGTTTGAAAACCGAGCTCGAGCCTAACATTCCATCATTAGCATAGGTTCTATTAACCATTTTGGCTCTGGGGCAGTCCTATGGTGGGACAATACTGCAATTGTCAGAATACAGTAGATTTCCTGGAGTTTGAACTTGTGATTTTGTTTTTGCTCATTTCAATATTGGCATGACGGTATTCAGAGTTATCCTGCAGAAACGTTTGTACTGGATGGAAAGATTCAGTTTCCTGAGGTCCAGTATTGGTCTGAGGTCTCCAGTCCATTTGGGTACCAGAAAGAAGTGGGAGTAGAATCCTGTTTGATGGTCTGAGGGGGGCACTGGATAAACGGCTCATTTGACCAGAACAGCCCTCAATTCCTCCTGAAGGACTGGTATATGATTTGGTGGGTAATGAATAGTTCAAGAAGGACGGGGGGGGGGGTTGGAAATAAATTCCAGAGTATGACCCCTCTGTATAATCTGGAGTACCCATTCGTCTGAAGTGATCATTCGCCAGGCCTCCAGATGGAGGACAATACGACCAACCACAGTCTCCGAGGCCTGGTTGAGGAGGTGTGGGCAAAGGCCTAGTGATTGGTCACTGGGCGCCGGGCTGACCAGCTCCACCAGGAGGGTGGGAGCGGGAGCCATGGGTGGCAGAGGGGTTGCCTCTTGTGGGCCGAGTACAACCTCTGAAGCTGCCTCTATTGGTGCCTCTATTTTTGCCACCTCTTTTGGAATAGGAAGAGGATTGAGTACGGTAGGTTGTATATGGTGTATGGTAAATGCCATGGACTGTACGTAGGGTCCTGCCTGATGCCTGTATGTCATCTAGTAAGGTTTGGGTACCTGGCCCAAATAGCTTGCACCCATTAAAAGGGGAGTTAGCCACTTTGTGTTGCACATCAGGTGAAAAACCTGAAACCCGGAGCCAAGCATGGCGGTCCAAAGCAATGCCAGAAGCTGATAGTCGGGCTGAGGTATCTATGGCATCATATTCCAACCTGAGAAGTTGACGGGAAACAGAGTTGCTAGTTGACACAGTGGACAATAACTGTTCCCTTTCTTGTGATGGAGGGAGTTTATTAATAATGTTAATGGCAGAGGACCCAAGGATACACTGATATTTAATCGTATCACAAATGAAATTTAGGATTCTAATATTCATGGTACTGGAGGAAAAAAAAACCTTTTCCCCATATAGTCTAGTCACCGAGATTCCTTATCTGGAGGTAAGGAGCTCATGTATTTAGGTTGTTTAGTATGATCATGAGTGGCTGTAATGACCACAGAGTCTGCTTCAGGGATAGCGGAAAGGAAGGGATGATCCAGAGGAGCTTGATAAATGTGATGCGCCTTACGAGGAACAGTTGTAACAGTCAAAGGCTGATGCCACGCTGCCAGCATGGCATTCTGGTAGGTTTGGATTAGTGGAGGGACTACCAAAACAGGCTTCTCTGGTAGTTCAAGATAGTCTGCAATGTCCTTACGCTGTTTTTCATGTTCTGTTGTAGAGAATCCCATGACTTTTTGTATTTGGACCATCATCTCGTGAAATGAAGGGTCATCAGGAGGAGAGGCTGCAGTATTTCTAGGCAGATCCTCTTCCAAGGAAGAGATATCTGAGAATGGAGATTGAGGAGTTTGGAAATCTAGATCCTGGAACTCTCCATCATCGAGATCACCGGGGAGGTCAACCGGGAATTTCTGTTCATCCGATAAATAGTTTACCATATCAGGAGGAGGCAACCATGGTGGCAAAGGATCCTTATCACCATGGAACCTCTTAGGCAGAGGAGGAGGAGGAGGAGGAGATCGTGGAGGTTCACCCTGCTCCTCTGGGTCGGAGGGCTGGGAGTTCAGCATGGCATACAGGACGTGCTGTACTACATTGGAAACGTCCAGTTCCTTCTGAGAAGGAAGGGGGTGTGATGAGACACAAGGGGAATGATGGAGGGGAGTGGACATGTAGCCGGAGAAGGTCTCACCCCAGGGTAATAAAGACCAGAGTCCTGATCTCTGTCCGCCTGACCCCTATAAGTAGCCACCTGGGAAGGTGGAGGGGCAGTAAGCAAGGCATAAGCCGCTGGCTTCCCCTGTGGAATACAAGGCCTTGTCGACGGACCTGCAGGGGAAGAAGGATTGAAATGTGAAGGTGCCATCGATGGGAGAGAAGCCCCCATCGACGAAGCGCCAATAGAACCCATATAGGGTTTTTCAGTTTGTATCGCATTTAAAGTGCTGGAAAGCGCCATCAATGAGAGAGTATAAGCTCCCATTGACGTGGCTGCAGTGTGAGGGTGCACCATCAACGGGGGAACACCAAAATAGGTGGCCATCGACGAGTGCTTCGGCAAGGATCATGAAGAGGGTTTCTCCTTGTCCTTATTCTGCTGAGGAAGAGAATCCAAGGAGGGGAGCCCTTAGGACGGGCCCCCTCGTTCTCTAAAAGAGACATTTTCTGCTCCAGTAGTAAATGTTGAATTTCAAGCAATCATTGTTGAGTTGCTTGATTAAAGTCCTGACAATGAGTACAGGAACTGGTGTCATCTGTGGGTCCCAGACAACGTACACAAGAAGTGTGGTTGTCAAAGCGGTATATCTTCCTACCGCAACGGCAGGAATGAAAACAAAGCTTGCTTGTTTGAAGATTCTTTAGACATTTGTTTTGTAACTCAAATTCTCGTTGATGACTGCTGTTTAGAAGTTGCTCTGATGCTGTGCACAAGCTGAAGATGTCAGGAAAATGAACTGAGGATACCAGGGGCTGCCCATGTTTATACAGCAGACAGGAAGCTGATGTTGTGTGAGTGGCCCCTGGTAAAAGACTGCTAGAAGAGCTGCCGTGCGCCACAGCAATCTCTGGCGATGACCCAAGTGTATTATCTACTGCAAGAGACCACTCCGTGGAAGATCTACTGTTACAGGTGAGCAATCTGTTTTTCTAGGGAAATGGATATGATATTCTATCCACACTTGTTGGCAGACTCCTAGCATTTCTCTGGGAAGAGAGGGCAAGTCGCACACACCCTGTTTAGGGAACAGAGATTGGAGAACTGAGGCTCCAAAACCAGTACCACGGCATAACTCTAGGTCAATGTGGTAGTGAGAAATAAAGGTGTTCGCTGACCTCCAGGTAGCAGCCCTGCAGATTTCCTGGATAGGCACGTCCCTGGAAGCAGCCACCGAGGCAGCGGTATGGTGGGTGGAATGAGCCCTTAGCACTACAGGAGGCTCCCTACCCATCACTCTATAGCAGAGGGTGATGCAGGAAACAATCCACCTGCCAATCATCTACTT
Organism: Neoceratodus forsteri; assembly: GCA_016271365.2. Lineage (NCBI taxonomy): Eukaryota > Metazoa > Chordata > Ceratodontiformes > Ceratodontidae > Neoceratodus > Neoceratodus forsteri. The sequence continues at coordinate 1,333,010,302 of CM057455.1, read as the reverse complement.
AGCTGCCAATCTGCCAGGTGCGGCATCAGCGTAGGTGACAAACACCTGGCGAACCTCTCCCCAAACTCCAGCCGTGCTCTCTTTGTAATAAGTGAGTGCTTGCCTCAGATCCAGAATATGGAGCTTGTGCTTGGCCTCTGAGGTGTGGTTGGTGAAGTTCACTGGGAGATTAATCACCTGGTTAAGGTGAAACTCTGACACAACCTTTGGAAGGAACTTCGGGTTGGGGCACAGGACAACCTTGTCCTTGTGGAAGACCAGATGAGAAGACTCCACCGAAAGCGTCTGGAGCTCACTGACTTTCTGGCTGATGTGACAGCCACCAGGAAGGTGGTCTTCCATGACATGTGAGATATCTCACACCTGTGCATCAGTTCGAATTGCTTTCTCATGAGCTTTGCCAACACCAGCAACAAGTCCCAAGGTGGTGGTGGTTCACGCACTGGAGGGGAAATATGGTCAATGCCCTTAAAGAAAGACCATACCACCTTCTCCTGTGCCACTGACTGCTGACTGACCCGCGCCCAGTAAGCACAGATGGCTGCCAGGTGCACCTTGATGGTCGTTGACCAAAGGCTGACTGAGAGAGGGACCACAGATAATCAAGGATGCTAGACACTGGACAGGACAGAGGGTCCAATTGCCCTGGCACCAAATGGAGAACCTCTTTCATTTGAAGGCACAGCATTTTATTGGTTGACACCTTCTGAGATGACTCCACAGCAGTGAGAACAACTTCAGAGGGGCCCAAAGCCTGGAACTCTAACCGCTCAGGAACCAGGCTGTCAGGTGCAGGAATTGAAGGTCCGGATGGAGTACCTTCCCCTGATTGATGGAGAGCAGGTCCGGGTGAGAGGAAGACGCCTCAGGAGCCCACTGCTGAGGGTGAGGATATCAGAGTACCAAAACTGGTGTGGCCAGTCTGGAGTCACCAGGATCACCTGTGCCTTGTCCCTCCTGGCCTTGAGTAACACTTTTTGGATCAAGGGAAGTGGAGGGAAGGTATAGAAGAGGCCTGGGGTCCAGGGCCTCGAGAAGGCATCCCCCTGCAGCATTCCCTGCTGAGGAGGGTGGGCACAAAACAGTCTCAGCTTTGCATTCTCCCTGGAGGCAAACAGATCTACCTGAGGGGTGCCCCACTGGGAGAAGAGATTGAGTGCTACCTCTGGGTGGAGAGACCACTCATGAGACGACTCGCCCACATGGCTGACAGCATCCACCAGCTGGTTTGAGGCACAGGCCACGTGGATGGCTAGGAAATCAGCCCCAGGCTGCGCATGAGGGTCCACACATGGACAGCTTCCTTGCATAGAGGCAGGGAGTGCGTCCCACCCTGCTTGTTGAGGTAGTACATGGTTGTGGTGTTGTTCATCTGGACCTTTGACCAATTGACCTTGAATGTGAGGAGCAAAGACAGTCAGCCACAGACGAACTGCTCAGAGCTCCAGCAGGTTGATGTGGCATCAGGACTCCTTAGGGTTCCAGAGCCCGTGGACTCTGTGTTTCCCCAGGTGAGCACCCCAGCACATGAGAGAGGCATCGGTTGTCAGCAAGACCATCAGCTCTGGGTGGACAAATGGGATCCCTTCCTGTAGATGTTTCAGGACTAACCACCACTGTAGAGCGTCCCACATCCGCTGGGTCACAGTGACCAGCTGGTCAAAGTGACCCCTGCACTGAGACCACTGGCTGGCCAGCTCCCACTGCAGAGAGTACATTCACCAGTGGGCCCATTGGACTACACTGGTGCAGGCTGCCATGTAACCCAGCAGTTGCATGAAGTCCCGGGTTGGACACAACTGCCCAACCAGAAATGATCGGTCAGAGGAGGAGAGAGAGAGAGCCTCTGCCCTGTCCACCAGGAGCCAAGCCCTGGCTCTGCAAGAGTTGAGCTCTGCCACAATGAAGCTGATCACCTGCAAGGGCACGAGTTCCGACTTGGTCTTGTTGACCAGCAAGCCAAGAATGGAGCAGGTCTGGAGGGCCAGATCCTTGGAACACTCCACCTCCTGCCTGAAGGGGCCTACGATCAGCCAGTTGTAAAGGTAGGGGTAAACCTGGACCCCTTAGCACCTCAGATAAGCTGCCACCACTGCAGTTCACTTGATGAAGACCCTTAGGGTCTGAGGACAGGCCAAATGGCATGGCCTGGAACTCGTAGAGGGTTCCCTCTGCTCGGAAGCGAAGGAACCATCTGTGAGACATACAGACTGGGACACGAAAGAACGTGTCCTGAAAATCCAGGCAGCAGAACCACATGTTTTGTTCTAGTGATGGTATTATCTGAGACAGAGAGAGAGAGAGAGAGAGAGAGAGAGAGAGACCATCCTGAAGGTGCATGACTTGAGAAACTTGTTCAGGTTGTTCAGATCTAGAATTGGGTGCCAGATCCCCATCCTGTTTGGCACCAAGAAGTACCTGGAGAAATACCCTGGGTGTTCCAGAGGATTGGCGACAGGGACCATGACCTCCTTTTGGAGGAGATGGGCAATGTTATCCCATAGGGCTGACAGAATGTCTGCCGATACCAAGTCCTCCCGTGGGGCATGGTCTCAGCAAGGGGTGTACTTCTCGAATTCCAGAGGCAGACCCTTACCAAACACCTCGAGAACCCACCTGTCCATGGTGATGGCGGACCTGGCAGAAAGCAAGTCATGGAGCCGGACCTCCATGGAAGGACCCAGGAGTGGCATGATGGGCATGAGGGAGGAACCCCTCATCCTGCCACTAGGTAGGCGTGGAGGCAGAGGAGGGCCTGGCTGAGGAACCACCAGGGTCTTGTCCTCCAGGTTTGCAGACGACCATGGCCAATTACTTCAGCTGAGGCCGCCAGGTCTGAGCCTGCTACCTAGCTTGGGGCTGGGCTGGTTTGGCTGCAGGAGTGGAGGTATACCAAAAGGGGTTCTTTTTCTGTTGTTTGTAGCCCTTGTGGTCCCTTTGGGCAGATGTAACAGAGTTCAAGGTGGTACTGAACTTTTCAATCTCAATGCGAGTGAGGTGACCCTCGACCCCAAGCCCCAACAGGTCAGTGCCCAGGAAGGGGACATCCGCCAGTTTGTGCTGGGTATCAGCCATGAAGGTCAAGATCTGCAGCCAAGCCCTGCAGCGCATGCCCACTGCGACCATCATGGAGCGGGCACAGGAGTCCCTAATGGCTGTCTGGAGCTGTTGCTTAGCCACAGCCTGACCCTGATCTTGGACCTGTTTGACCTTGGTCTGGAGATCCACCGGAAGATGAGGAAGCACCTCATCCAAAGTGCCCACCAAAGCATGGGAGAAGTGGGCCATCAGGAGGGCCGAGCTCGCCTGGTGAAGGCCAAGTGAAGAGGCAGCATAGACCTTTTTTGGCGATTGGTCCAATTTCTTGGACTCCTTATCAGGCAGTTTTTTGACATCCCCCATGTTGCCAGAGCACCAAAACACAGAATCAGCCACCAAGCCCTCTGCCGAGGGATGTTCTGTGAATCTCAAAAGGGAGCCAGTAGAGACAACATACTTGCCATTCAAGCCGACGGTGCTGGGCAGGATGCGGGTCGCTGCCAAAGCTCCAAGGCAGGGCCAAGAATCCCCTATGCCACCAGGAAGGCTTCCCTGGGGGAGTCACCCTAGTCCAAGATCTCAGTAAGAGGGTACCAAGCCTTTTCTGAATGGGCTCCATCTTAAGACCCGTGGATTGCGAGATCAGGTGGAGAAGGCCTATGAAGGAGGTAGGGCCTTCATCCGTTGAGAGACCCCCAGCCAACTCCATGTCCACCAGACAGGAGTATAAGGAGGAACCCTCCAACTCTGAGGAGTTGTCAAAGAGGGGTTTAGCGCCTGAATCGCCGCTGACCCTCCGCAGATGGTATGGGGTGATGGTGACTGACAGCCGATGGGGAAGACCCAAAGCTGGCCAAGACTCCTTGGTCGGAGTGCCAGATTTCAGCTTTTTAGGAAGCAGCTCAACTGGAATCAGCAGAGACACTGGAGTAGGATGAGCCGTGACCAGTCTGTTTGGCTCCTGAGGCAGAGAAGGCATCGGCCTCTGTGGCGAAAGCCAGGTGATGGCTGGGGTAGGAGCCGGCACAGGCTTCATACTGGCAAACACCAGCTGTTGCCACATGAGATCCTCGTAGCATCGGCGCAACGTGTGATGAAGCCTCTCCTCACCAGATGACGAGAATAAAGAATAGCGGCGGCACCACTTTTCCAGGCATCTAGAGCGGCAATGCCAATGTCGGTGAGAGCCACTCAACCTCTGAGAATAAGACCTGGACCTGGACCACTAGGGAGCCTTGGAGGGAGCTGGTGAGAGCCGAGGAACCTCTGGTTCCTGGTTGATAACAAGGGGTGGTGGCTCAGTGGACTGATCTGACCCTTCCGGAGTCTGAGTTAGGACCAGAGACCTGGACAAAGAATTGTTGGTCTCCTCAGTTGACAACTGGTCAACTGGCTCAAGAAAGATCTCAGCCACAAAACTGACCAGCATCTTGGCCAACTGGCCAGATGGGATTACTGTGGAGCTGATGGTGTGGGTTGGAGTCAGATCTGGTGAAGCGCGAGAATCGGAAGCCTGGGAGCGAGAGCATTCTCGATCCCATGATTGATGGCAAGACCGTTTTTTGGCCTCTTTTTTAGGTTTGGACTTCTGTTCCACCAAGTGGCCCGGGCCATGTGTCAGGAGGGCCTGACACAAGCCCTTAAATGCCCTCAAAAAGGAGGCACCCACAGAGAGTGGCAAAATGGCCAAAGCCAAGGAGGACTGAACTGTGGCCTGGGTCACCACCTCCTCAAAATCCGCTAACTGTTCAGCGAACCCCACAGCCATGGAGACCACCTGTCAGGCATCCTTCGACTTGGCCGGCAGGTTCCGTTCACTAAGATGGCCTACAATCAAGCAGGCGCAATGGTCCTTGAGAATGGAAGGACTGAAAAGTTCAACAAATGTTGTAGGCCTGGGGATCATGCTCATGGTCCAGGAGGTACACACACGAGGTGTGCGGATCTGTTCATGACATCTTCTGCCTGCAGAGGCATCGCCAATACCCTGGACCAGACTTTTCAGTGTCCATTGAGTTCGAGAAGAACGAGCCGAAGACATAGTTTTTTATTGAATTTGGAAGGAAATCTGAAGATTAAACAGCAAAGGGCTCACTCATCGTGAAAGCAATAAGGAAGGAGCCAGCTTCTTCCAGCAGAAAGGAAGATCTGGCATCACAGGGAGAAGCCAAGGGAGTTACCACTTGGGTGGGTGAGAGAAGCCAGCTTGAAGACATTCTGGTAGAGTCTTAAAGGGAAAGACAACTGCCAACAAGTGTGGATAGAACATTATATCCACGTCCCTAGAAACACCTTATATCACTGCATTTGCCGGTGGTTAAACTGGTGGGACCAGATGAGATATCCCCAAAAATCTTAAAAGAACTGGTGAGGGAAATGTCACCTATATTAACACACATATTCAATACTTCATTGTTCTCCTGCTAAGTTCCAAAAGACTGGAAGAGTGCTGAATTCACATCTATATTTAAAAAAGGGGAAAAATGCACCCTAATGCAGAGTTATTGCAAACTAAAACTAAAATACTTTACTAAAAGAATAGGAAAAAAATAAATCACAAATGGCACTGCAGTACTGGAGACGACTTTGTGGCGACTTCTTTCTTAGGCGGAGAAATAAATCTGACATTAGTGGGCAGAGATGAGGGTTACCACACTGCAAAATTTTGAATTTCATTCTAAGATTCCATAAATAGCATACAATTCTAGGCTCCAGAGCAGCTCATTCCAGGGAACTGACTGTAGTTGTTACACATAGTGAGGGATTCCTGGTGCTTGAAGTATAATACCTACTGCGTACAAAATAATGGAAAGTGTATTAAAGAGAGACTCAAATCTGACTGCAACAGTAAAAATATAAAACAAACTACAACATGCATTTAAAGTAGGTTGGTCATGTAAAACAAATTTACTGATTTTTATGAATATGTGAGCAGTGAGCTGGATGAGGGTAATACGGTTCATTTAATATATTGTCTGGCTTCAGCAAAGCTTTCAGTGTTGTCTCATGGTAAATTGCTATAAAAAAATGACACATCTTGGAATAAATAACAGATTGATTGGTTGGATATCTAACTGGCTCATTATGTGGACACAAAAAGTAAACATTAGGGGACATACATCATCAGAGAATGATGTGTTAAGCAGGGTACCACAGGGCTCTGTTTTGGGCTGGTCCTATTGGGTATTTTTATCAACGGTCTGGGTACTGACATTGCTAACATTTACAGTAAGTTCGCTGATGACACAAAAATAGGGGACGGATTAACTCAATCTCAGACACAGTAACACTGCAAAATGTTTTAAACAAATTGGTGAAATGGTATAAAACATTTGGGAATGAACTTCAACAGAAATAAGTTTACAGCAATGCATCTTGTCACAAAAAAAAACAAAGACTGAAAGATAACAGTGCATTACAAAATGTATTCTTACTGCAGACAAACACATTTCTTTAAATTTTGTATATATAAAAAATTTCTCCCCCTAATTGTGGCATTGTGTGTGTGCCGCGTGTGCCCTGGAACCCGCACCGGCTGCTGGCATGATTTGCCACCCCCCCTGCTTAATTTGCTGGCAGCGGGCACAGTGCTACTGGCAATTTTTAAAATTTGCACCTTTAATTTTGTTTGTCAAACCCCCCCCCCCAAAATCATCATGGTGACTGGTTGATTGGCAGGTGGCATGTTTCAATTTGCCAGCATTGCCGTATCTGTGATTGGCCAGGGGGAGGGTTTATTAGGCGCCATACGCGTGCGTTTTGGTGTTGTGTGAGGCGGCGTGAGGCAAGGTGAGCCGGGGAGAGAGAGACCACGAGAAGTGAAGAGCAATGGCCAGTCAGCAAATCAACAGCAAGCAACCTTTCATTTTGGCCAGTTTTGTAGTCGGGAGTCGGGTCATGGTGCGTCGAGTGTCGGTGATGGTCAGAAGTCCGGGTCCAGGAAGAGAGAAGAGCAGCAGGCTGCAGCAGAGGAGAGGTGAGGTGGACATGTGGTGGTGGTGTGAGGTGTCTGGTCGGCAGGTCGAGACAGCGTGTGGTGGTTCAGGGGGCAGCCAGTGATGACCGAGTCCAGTCCTAGAGGGAGAGGGCCCACCTGAGGTGACTGGCGGGTGAGCAGGTGCTGGCTCAGGCTCAGCTGGCAGCTGCCAGTGTAGGCAGCATCAAGAGCCACAGTGCTGGTGCCACCGAGTGGTGTGGCAGCCTGGCAGGAGGCGCAGTTGGTGGTAGTGACTGCGGGCCGAGGTCTACCTGGTGATACAGCAAAAACAATGCTTTTAATTTAGAGAGAAGTTAATTACAGGGGCTTGCTTGTTCGATTGAGTGAGTGGTGCCTGAATTGGGATTTGTGGGCTATGCTATGTTCATATATCATATTGTATTGCTCAGAAACTATGGGTAGCTGCCAGGACCCTCCATGGGCCCATTTAGGTTTCTAAAAGCTTGCTGGTGGGGTGGAGTGGATACATGACAAATAAAATTGTGTTTTATGCTGCAAAACACTTTCTGGTCAAATGCTGGGATAGTTGCATGTGCCTAATGTAGTATATCTGGTTACTCAACCAGGAAGTTATTGGAGGCCATGTTGTCTTTAATCATTTACCTTTATATGTACAGGCCATGTTGGTTCCTGTCATGCCTAGTGTGCCAGGTTGGCAGTTTAGAATAAAGATGGCAACTTGACAGAAGCTGCTGTGTGATGTGTATGTCCCTCAAATAGATTATACCTAATACCCCCTCAGTGCCTCTTTTCTTACAGAAGAGATCCAGCTTCTATTTCATTTTCCACATATGTCCTGGCCTTGTTATACACCCCTTAGAGCCTCATACAGTATGACTTGAAGTTGTTGTGAAGCTGAATTTTTCCCATATTTTGGGGTTCAGTATCATCAAGGCTAGGACAGGTCAGGTGTTGGTTTTTAAAAGGACAGCAAGTTATAACGTACGTCTGTCCCTTCAGTTTTTCTTATTTCAAAACACTCAAATCTTTGTCCTTTAACATAATGCTGTATGTATGCCTTGATCTGTCTACCAAGGGCATGGGGCACAAATGCAGAGAACAATCACTGGTCTGCAAGATTTGCTCACAAACTGTACATATTTCAGTAATCCTACATGGGTAGAAGTTATTACATTAGCAGTATTAAACACCCTGGGAAGCTATGCTATGGCGTGTGGGGGAATCTGGTGTTGATGCATCACCCACAGTTAAGAAAGGAATGAGTAATTTGAGGAGGAAAACTAACTCCTCTGTGTTATAACTAAATGCAAAAAGTTTAGTTAATAAAGTCAGTGAATTCAAGATACTGGTACAATCTCAGAAACCAAATATAATAGCTGTTTCTGAGACTTGGTGGGTGGGATGACGATCTTTGAGGTTATGCCTTATATACAGTAGAAAAGACTGAGCAAAACATAGAGGAGGTGGTGTAGCCCTCAATATTCAGGAGGGTTTCCATAGTGCTAAATTGCATTATTCAGCACATAGTGAACAAAAAACTCTTTGGATAGGCAATCAGGCTAGGAAACAAATCCCATGCGCTCGGGGGGTGCTGCTCCTTAGGCACTTCAGCTCACAGTATACTCTGGGCTGCTTAGCCTATGCTTGAGGAGGGGCTGGCACATTGAAACTTATTTTAACAAATGCCAGTCTGTTCATAGAATCATAGAAATTTGACAGCAGAAAAGAACCCTTCTGGCCCATCTAGTCTGCCCAACCCTTCCCTTTCACATACCCCCCTTCCCACCTGCCCCAAACCTCCTTCCAATACTCAGTCCCATATGTCTGTCCTGTGCCCTCTTAAATTCCTCCACCATTTCAGCCCCCACTACTCCATCTGGCAGTCTGTTCTAGGGCTCCACCACCCTTTCCATTGCTCTTGAACCTATTTCCTTGCAATCTGAGGCTGCACCCTCTAGTTCTGGCTCCCTCCATCCTCCTCAGTTTTCACAGTTTTGTTAGGGAATGATGATGGTGTAATTTGATAAATGTTACCCACGCTGCAGTAACTAAATAAGAATAAGAATGGACTTTCAGTTGCCAGTCTGGGAATTGCAAAACATGGGGATGTTTGAAAACTATCTGAAAAAATGGCAGATTGAGCTGGATTATTATTATTTTTAAATATGTCGTACTTAACACGCAGACACCTACATTATGACACAAGGTGCTCTGCTCCCATAGACCCCTGGTGGTGGTGGGTTAACCTCTGTCCCCCAGCCCATGGGGTGGGGCTCTGACCCCTAGAACCCAGTGGTTCACCTCTGACAAGGGGGAGGAGCCTTGAACCCTGACCCCTGGGCCCCACCAAAAATTTTACAAACCCAGCTCCAATGAATATGGTGTCATTTCTCGTGTAGATCCCATATTATTTATTTAGTTTTTGTTTACCAGGTAGGTACACTAGACAATAATTTTGCCTATTTTCAGGCATGACCCAGTACAATAATTATATTATTATAATTAGCCTTGGCTTCTTTATTACGTACTATAAACTCCCAAAGCTTGACTTTTTTGTGGAATGCCACATCCATAAAATCTTAAGTTGGCACTCACACTGTATATTACTGGATCCAAGCAACTGTAACCCCCCATATATTTCTAGGGGTATTTAGTTGCTGCCAAGGGATTCTTGGGTTTCCAACTCTCCAAGGGGATTTTATAAATAATCTTTTGATGTCACTAAACCAGGCAGCAGAGAGGAAACCTTTTAGTTTGCAAAGCACAAACCAGGTGTGGAAGGGCCAGCATCCATATACAGTAGCTTCAATAGGGCCCCACAATGACAGGGATAGTTATTACCATTATTTATTTAATGTTCTACATCATGCTTCTCCCTTCTGGAAAAGAAGAAATGAGTTGTGTTTCCATGTGCTTGCCGTTGCTGTAACTGAATAATCACAGTGTGCATGCACATCCTAGGGTGGAGTTGATAACATGTAATCAAGTCCATTGTTTCCTTCCCTCCCTCACCTTACATTACCAAACTGTTACCCGATGGTCTCCATGCCAACAAATGACATAATGTGACATAATGCAAAATCCAGTGGTTTTTTGCTATGCTATTCTATTTAGCTGCAGAGAAGGCTCCGTCAAAACCAGAATAACTCAAGGAAGACAGAGTTAGACACCCCTCTCCCTCAGCCATTGAGGTGGTTAGTGGGATGTGATTTAATAAGTGGAAATGTATTTAAGTATATGTATATTTGTATTTTTTGTATTTTTGTATGTCTTGAAAACATTTTTTCTTTATACTGTAACCAGGTTATGCACTTTAGAAGGTCTTCCTTGAAAATGAGTGTACTTGTGTACTCAATGGGATTGTTTTACCTTGTTCATTAGAATAAAATCATTACTACGACTACTAACCACACCTACCCCTCAGTTGTGAGTGCAGGAATGAGTGGGGGAGGGAGGCTAGTTGTAAGTTGTAGGAACCTCAAAGACCTGTAGTGAACTTCATAGCTCTTTGGTTGACTAGTGATAACTCAAGCATCTATTTTTATGTTGCTTGCACGCATGTGCAAGAAACATAGTGCCATCATCTGAGTTTTCAGAGGTGTGGTAGCCCTCTTCCAATTCAGTCAGTGTGTTTGCAGGTGCGGCCGCAGTTCTCCAATGGCTGCTGGAGCTGTCTATGACAGCAGTCAAAAATGCAGTGGAGTACAGTTGAAAGGGGGAGCTACGCTTCAGTGAGCAGCAATAAGATATTGCCTGCTCATTCGCGCTCCCCTCACACACACACGCACACACGCATACTGCGTGCTCGCCTCCACGCACACACTGTATAGCCGACGGGTTGTCCAACCTCTTCGGCTGTGCTAACTCCCCAAACAGAGTTCCACATGCCACACTGGGTGCCCACCCCAGGCGTGGCTACACCACGATAATATAGCTGGCGGGGTGCCCAATCCCCGTCGGCTCCACTATCCCCGAGAGTACAGGGTCCATGCTGGGAGCCCACCCTACCTTGGAAACAGATGCTATCGCTGATGGGGGTGCCTAATCTTCGCCGGCTCCATATCATCCCAAACAGCCAGTCTTGTGCACGCTGGGAGCCCACCCCAGCGTGGCAAACATCCCGTCAGTCCTTTTCTTAAAAAATGAAAACCCTGAAACACAAAATGGTCTCGCTGTCTCTGCCCCCACCGCACTCACCCACTGCGCATCCTGCCTCCCACACCCCCACCCCATACTTACCTCCGACTCGCGCAACGATCTTCGTGACCAGGAACACATCTGTACTCTTCAAAGCCTAATTGCTTAACTGGAGGGAATGCTGTAAGCTATATAATGTAATAAATAGGGTTTTCAACTTTGCTGCATATCTCAGGAATTTTTTGGAATTTTTGCACCAAATTTTCAACATGGGGTTTTTGGGACCCCTTCTCATGAATGCTCTCACTGTCATGGCGCTAACTGGGCCTGAAGGGTGATTTCGCAGTCACTGCGCTAAATCACCTTTCAGCACCGATTAACAAAACAACACTGCCAGTGTTCATAAGGTGGGCTCTCAAAAAGCCTATGTTGAAAATTTGGTGGAAAAATTCCTTAAAATGACTGTTTTACGAGCGTGTGTTGCGCAGTTCCTATGCACGTTCGTAAGTTCGCGAATTTTCAATATTTTCACTCCAGATTTTCAACATTGTCATTTACCACACCTCCTTATAAACAGTACAGCTGTCATTTTTTCATATCTACTTCAACGTGTTTCCATACATATGGCGCACAATGGCGCAGTCGGTGTGCAAAATCACTTATGGGACACATTAAGAAAATCACAGTGACACTGTTCATGAGCAGAGGTCTTAAAATGGCTTTGTTGAAAATTTGGTGAAAAAAATCCTAAAAATTACTGTTTTACGAGCGTCTGTTGCGCAGTTCCTACGCACGCTCGTAAGTTTGCAAATTTTCAATATTTGCACTCCACTGACTTCCAAATACTTACACCGCACATACAAGCATACATACAGTCTTTACTGAGGAAGAGGAGGGTAATGGGTCTGAAGGGAGTACAAGGGGTGAGAATGGTGCAGAAATGGACACAAGTCCCTTTACACGAGAAAGGGTCCTGAAGGAACTGGAAGTAATAAGAGTTGATAAAGCAATGGGGCCAGATGGGGTGCACCCCAGGGTCCTTAAAGAACTAAGAGAGGTGGTGGCTGAACCTCTGGCTATCCTGTTTAGCCGATCACTGGAAACAGGGAGGTACCCAAAGACTGGAGGACAGCAGATGTAGTCCCTTATACAAAAGTGGGAACAAAGAGGAAGCAGGAACTACAGACCAGTCAGCCTCACCTCAGTAGTGGGGAAGATCATGGAAGCACTACTGAAGGAGAGATTGAGTGGAACATATGGTTGTCAATGGACTACAGGACCCAAGGCAGCATGGTTTCACCAGGGGGAGGTCATGTCAGACCAACCTCATTGAATTTTTTGACTGGGTGACTAGGGAGGTGGATCAGGGGTGGGCAGTGGACATGGCCTATCTGGACTTCAGCAAGGCCTTTGACACTGTGCCACATAGAAGACTATTACACAAACTGGGGAATATGGGTGTGGGCAGGACAGTAGTGTGGTGGGTAGGTAACTGGCTGGGTGGCAGGACACAGAGGGTGGTGGTAAATGGCTGTCACTCCACAGAGGGAAGAGTGACCAGTGGGGTACCACAGGGATCAGTGCTGGGACCGTCCTATTCAACATCTTCATCAGTGACATGGCGACAGGACCTAGAAGGCAGAATTTCACTGTTGGCTGATGACATAAAGCTCTGTAACAGAGTAGACACACCAGAGGTGTAGACAGAATGAGAAGCGACCTGCAGAAACTTGAAGAATGGTCAGGGGTTTGGCAGTTGAAATTCAATGCAAAGAAGTGCAAGATAATGCATATGGGGCACAAAAACCCTGGCACAATATATCAGTTGGGGGTGAGGATATAGCATGCACCAAGCAGGAAGGGATCTTGGGGTTATCATCTCTGATGACCTCAAGGTAGAAACAGTGTGACAAGGCAGCAGGTAAAGCAAATGGATGCTGGGATGTATAGGCAGGGGCATTACCAGCAGGAAAGGGAGGTCATAATTCCGCTATACAAGACACTAGTGAGGCCCCACCTGGGTACAGTGTACAGTTCTGGAGACCATACCTACGTAAGGACACAGACAGGGTAGAGAAGGTTCAGAGGGCAACAAAGATGGTGCATGGATTGCATCACAAGTCCTATGAAGACAGATTGAAGGAACTGAACATGTACTCCCTGGAGGAGAGGAGAGAGAGGGATATGTAGAGACATGCAAGTATCTTACAGGGAGGAACAGGGTGCAGGAAAACACTATTTTTAAGCGAAAAGATGTTCCAGGACTAGAGGCATGGGATGAAGTTGGAGGAGGATGATTCAGAGGAAACATGAGAAAGAATTTCTTCACAGAACGGGTGGTGGACAAGTGGAACACCCTGCCAGAGGAAGTGGTGGGGGCTGAAACAATCATGAGATTTAAGAATGCATGGAATAGACATAAAGGAATTCTGGAGGTCAGGGGTAAGGTACAACAGACTTCTAGGAAAACAAACTGAACTTACAAGCTCAAATGGGCAGACTGGGTGGGCCATAGGCCCTTATCTGCCGACACTGTCTATGTATCTATGTATGTATCTATGTATGTATGTAAGCAAGCAACATTCGGCATTAACAAATACTTGTTATATCGAGCTGTAGAGTAGTTTGCTTACCGTACTAGTCACATTATTTATTTAGTTATTTATTGAATTTTGTTGACCTGGTAAGCCCACTGGGCCTAGAAGTCCCTTTTTCAGGGGTGACCGGGGGGGGGGATACAGATGGTAAGCAACTGAAATTGAACCAGATTAAGCTGTTGGTGGTATTTTTAGTGAATGGGAGAAATTTGACCAGGACGCCGAGGAAATTCCCCTACTCTGCCAGTAGGGGAACCCTTAACGCTATGGAGTGAGCTCATTCCTCAGCAGGCCTTGGTAGAGCACGGATGGAGCTGAATGCTGTGATACAGGAGCAAAATAGACCTTTGGAGATGTCACAGGTCAAGGGATCCGCTGTGGAGGTGGCTGGGAGGTACCCTTCGGGTGGCCTGCATATCACCCGAGACAGCAGTCCCTTACATGAAAATGACGCAGTTCAGTTGAGTCTTGAACAAAAACAACAGTGTTTGGCAGCAGAATTATTGCAAGTCAGTGAGCAGCTTACCAAAGAGTGACAAAGGCAAGAAGATCGCAAACGGTGACATCGCCCAGTAGTGAGGGATCCGCTGGTCCTACGAAGCTACTTGCTGCTGAAGAAAGGCCCGGATCACCTCTGGCTGGAATAGAGCTGTCCTCATGGTGCGAATGGAGCGTGGAGGTTGAAAACTCTTGGTCACCTGACTGGGCCTTACATGAGGCTGGATGGATTCCTCTGAAGAATGGAACTTGGAGACCGGATCTGGAGATTCCTTTACCGGGTGGCTCCCCGCACCCTCAGATAAGTGAAAACTGTTTTAATGCCAATAGTGTGTATGAGGCAAAATGTGTGACACATCAAGACCTCTCCCGGAACTTGGTTCTGGGATGGAGGGGTCACAAAGTACAGAAGTGGTTGGGGAACCTATTACGAACCCAATACTACAAACAAAGGTCCTGATAAACCTACCTATGCGAGTCATTTTCATAAACCCACTGAGCTGGCTAAAAGATGAAATGCTATCAGGTTGCGGTATATGGGCCCACGAGAACACCCCCGGATAGATTCTATGTGGGTAAAATTCTTCTAAAGCAAACTATGGGATTTTTTTCCCTCTGAAGTTTATGCACTGATACATGCACAAGGAGAATTAACTTTTGACATTAGTTTCCAAACTCCTGCCCTCTTGGAAACTTTTTGTTGTCGATATGCTAACCTTAAAACTAACCCTTTATGGGTGGATTTCATTGTCATTCCTCTGACTAAACAGCCCTTCAGGGTTATTACTGTACTCTTTCAAAATGAAGGCGTGAACATTACTGATATAGTATATTGGCTGGAGAAACGTTGTTCCATCCAGAGGAACCCGATGCCGATCATGGATGAGGAGGGTTTCTGGAATGGGGGTGGAAGTTTAAAGTAAAACTGCAACAATCAGATCAAGATATTATACATCTTCCAAACTGCTTTTTTATTGGGAGAGATAAGGGTTTCCTGTTCTACCCTGGACAACCCCGAGTGTGTTTTAAGTGTGGATCCACTAAACATATTAGTACAACTTGTGAGGTATTGAAATGTACACATTGTGGGAAAACAGGACATCCCAGCGTTCATTGCTTTCAAGATCTGAGATGTAATCTCTGTGATGACTTGGGTCATAATTTTTCAGACTGTTGTCAAGCAGCTAGAAATACTGAAGATGCTGATTTTGGAGTACAGGATCATTATATTCGAACTGCCGTTCGGCAAACATTTGTTCCCCCTGCTGGAAGGCCGACTGATGCCTCCACGACAGACATCCAGAATATGTTCCCTGTGAGACAGGAGACCTTGGACTCTGTTCCTCAGCCTAAGGAAGTTACAAATGCAGTTCTGATTGCAGACACTGCCGCCCCGCTTTCCGGTTCAGATACCCTGAAGGGCATATACTATTGTTTCAGGGAAAAAAGTAAAGGGTCCAAAACAAAAATTAAAAGCTAAGAAGAAACCCCCTGAAATAATACTGGAGGATCCTAACTTATATACAGTATTGTTGAATGAACACTCGGACATGGAAGGAGATGTGAAACATTTATCTGTTAAGTCTTCACAGATGGGGGTCCAGGAGGAGCCGGAGGGGCAGGAAGACCATGGCACAGCATCAATAAAGAGTGGCAGAGCGACGTGGGCCTCTAGTAAAGTAAAGTGAGGCTAAGGTTTAACATTTGACTCTGGCATTTTTTAATTTTAGAGTGGCGACTTTGAACGTGAACAGTATACAGCCTCCTGTTAAACGTTCAAGCACATATGCCCACTTTCTTACAGGGAACCTGGATTGTTTATTCTTACAGGATGTCAGACTACACTTCCCAGATGTTTTATCAGCGGCCTTAGAAGGCTGGATTGGGGGGGATAGTTTCTGGTCACAAGGGGCTGAGGTGTGTTCTGGGGTTGGAATATGTTTTTTTTCCTAAGGTACGAGTGCTCCAACAGTTAGAGCTGTTAGAGGGGAGGGCCCTTTTGATGGATGTACAATGGGAGAGGATGATATTACGCCTAGTAAATGTTTATGCCCTACAGCTCAAACATGACAGGGTCAGATTGTTTCAGTCTCTTAAACCTTTTTTATTTACAAACCATCCCGTCCTTTTGGGGGGTGATTTTAATTGTGCCCTTCCTACCCAGGCCCCCATAGCACAATCAAAGAAAATATACTGCGACACACACCGTCTTCTAATTGAGGATGTAGGCCTCATTGATGTGTTTGCAACTTTACACCCTGAAGCCCCTTACACCTATTTCTGTGGACCAAGGGCTTCTAGAATAGATTATTTTTTTGTTTCCCCATCCCTAATGTTACAATCCGCCACAGTTACCGATGTTGCAACATCAGACCACAGACTCCTGGAGCTCGTGGCTGGTAGTCACCCCGAGCAGAGGCATGGCCCTGTATCTGGAAATTAAATATTACCCTGTTGTTGATCCCACAGATAAAGGAGGGATTTGTTTATGTTCTAAATGCAAGGAAATCAGTGTTTTTTTTCTATGAGGATAAGAATATCTTGTGGGAGGACACTAAGATGGAGATAAGGAGCTATTTTCAGAAGATGGGTCGCATTAATGGTAAGCTAAAACAGGACAGATTGCAATATTTAAGGGACCAAATTCAATTCTGGACAGAAGTACGACAGAAGATGGGCAGGGATTGTCATCAGAGAATCAAGAGACTTAAGGCGGAATTCGGAGCTCTGCAACTGGAGGTTATGAGGAATATGGAAAAAAAACAGAAGTACGGGGTGACGGGGGGAAAAGGCAGAGATTCTGCCCTTTGAGTCAACTCAGTTTCTTAGAGAAAATAGAAATATGGTCTACCTTTTGACGTCGGAAGGCACTGTGTTGACCAATAATACAGATATTTTGGAAGAGATACATACACATTTTACAAAGACCTTCGCCAGTCAGACACTGCCCATTGGGGATATGAAGAGATGGTTAGCTTCCTGGAGATTACCACAACTCCTGGTAGAAATAGGAGTTTCATTAACTAAACCCATTTCATAGGTAGAACTGAAGGAAGTCATATGGTCACTGAATTCAGATACGGCAGCGGGGTCAGATGGACTCCCTATGAAATTTATAAACATATTTGGGAATACTTAGCACCCGAGTTAGGGGAATGCTATAATGTGGGTCTGACTTTAGGGAAATTACCGGATAGTATGTAGGAATGCCTTTTGATCCTGTTGTTTAAAGGTGGGGAGAGGAGCGATCTGAATAATTGGAGACCAATTCCCCTCCTTAATACCGATAGTAAGATTTTAATGAAAATCTTGGGTAATCGTATAATTGGTGTGTTGGATAGTATTATCCACCCCACACAATTTAATGGAGTACCATTGAGACAATTGCAGGATGCTCTTATTCTTTTACGTGAAATTCTTCACAAAGGAGACACCCAGGAATTGACTGGACATCTGGTCAGTTTGGACCAATCCAAAGCTTTTGATTGGGCGGAATATGAATAGCTCTGGGAAACACTCCGGAGTTATGGGTTTCCAGAAACTTTTATAGCTTGGCTGCAGAGTTGTTACCGAAGTATCAGTATCTTGTCTAGTATTAATGGATGGGTGGGTAAGGCTGTGGAAGTAAAATGGGGGCTACGGCAGGGTTGCCCACTCAGCCCTTTATTGTATATATAATATCTTTAGACCCTTTCTTGCATACTCTAAACAGTATGGACTCTATTACAGGTTTCTCAGTTGATTGTGAGGACACCCTGATAATTACAATAGCGTATGCGGATGATTTGGGTCTTATTCTAGCCGATCGGAAGTCTGCTAGGGAATTGAAGAAGATTCTGCAAGAGTTTTCTAATGACTGGATCCATTATTAATCAACGGAAAAGTAGCATATTACCTATTGGATATGATGCAGCTGATGTCTCAGCGGTATGGGGCATACCAGTGTATACTGGCTATCATAGGATACTGGGAATTTATTTTGGTGGCATGGATCCCCAAACATATAACTGGGAACAAAAATTGACAGAGGCAAGAGTGCGAGTGATGGGCTGGAATAAATGGCACTTTGATTGGGCTAAAAGAATATATTTGATAAAGACATATTCGCTATCCATTTTTGTTTGTTTTTGGCAGCGGTTTTCCCTTCCCCAAAATCATTGGAAACTTCAGTACATTGTGTTTTTTTCCAGTGTTTGTGGGGAAGCAGACTGAATCTGGTGAAATGTGGGGTTACTTATCTCCCAAAAACCATGGGGGGTTGGGCATGATCAATCCAGTAGGGTTTTTTGTTACCTTTTTTTTAATAATTTAGTAAGTAAGTAAAAATTTAGTTTTAGACAGGAAAGAAACATGTCATTTGGGTTGTAAAGCCCAGTTTACAAGACAGTCCTGTACAGTATTCTCTAATGTTTCACATATAACAATACAGTATATAGTAGACAAAACTTACATCATAACACATATTAAATAATAAAAACCAAACAAATTAGTATTTAAGTAAGAAAAGTACAATACTAAGTACAAGTACAATTATGAACAAAGAAAATGTTTACTGCTTTAATAAAAGCATGTGAGTTTGTTTCAACAAGTATTCTAAAAGGAAGCTTATTCCAGTATACTGCAGCTCTGGTAATAAGAGTTCGATCACCATATTTGTTTAAACATCTTCCTTGGTAAATTTTTTCCAAATGTACAGATCTTGTTAGTTCTTTCCACGAGTTAGGTATGACAGGAAAAAGTTTACATGTAATATTATGCTCTGGATAATGTGTTTTATATTTAAAAATAAACTTTGTCCAAGTTCTAGAGAACTCAGTGTTAAGAGGTTGCCACCCCAAAGTCTCCAACATAAGGCAGTGGTGCATCCTGTAATTACACTGCAAGACGTACCTTGCTGTGTTGTAATATAATTTATCAATCCTATCCAACAGATTTTTGTTTGCCACCCGATAAATCAATTCCCCATATTTCAAGGTGGGCAAGATAAGTTGTTCCGCTATTTTTTTTCTATCTTGGATTTTTAAACCTCTGGTGGTTCTTCTCAAAGTTCCAAGTTTCCTAATAGTTTTTGATATTAATGTTAAAATATGATCTTCAAAAGTCAAAAATGAATCAATGGGTACTCCGAGATAACAATATCTAGGTACTAATTCAATTTTGTTAAGAGAGCTTGTAAAGATCTGCAAGTGTGATATGCATTTTTTTAATTTTAGGAACAAAATGCATCAGTTTAGTTTTCCCTATATTTACAAGCAACTGTGACCTGGTGAACCACTCCTCCACTCTACTAAAATCGGCCTGGAGCTTTGTCCGAAGGTCCAACTCATCTACCCCTGAGGCAATCAAGACTACATCATCTGCGTATAGTCTTATATCTGACTTATCCATCACAGAAAGTAGATCATTAACAAAGATCAAAAATAAGAGTGGTCCAAGGATGGATCCCTGAGGAACCCCTCTAGATACAATAGTAGACTTAGACAAATGATACTGTATTGCAACCCTCTGGGTACATTCGCTTAAATAAGAATCAAACCAATGTAAAGGGCCTTCGGCAAAGCCCATGGCCTGCAATCTCTCAAGTAGGAGGGAGTGGTTCACCAGGTCAAAGGCTTTAGATAAATCAATAAAATTAGCAGACGTTTCCCTTCCTGAATTCAAGGAGGTACAGATGAGGTCGTTAAATTCCAAGAGGGCTGTTGTTGTAGAATAACCCCTCCGAAAACCTGATTAATATGGTGTTAACAACTTATATTGGGTTAGGTAGTCACCAAAGTTTACCAACTTTTCTAAACATTTTGACAAAACTGGTAAAGTGGATATCGGGCGATAATTTCCTGCCTCTGCCAGATCCCCACCCTTATAAATAGGCACAATTTTATTCCCCTTCCACATCTTTGGGAAATAACCATGTTGAAGGCTCTGATTGAAAATATAAGTGACTGTTGAGACTATATTATTAGCTGCTAATTTTAAAAATCTTCCCTCCAAACAATCCAACCCAGGTGATTTATAAATATTTATTTTTAATAGTTCTTTCTTAACCTCTGAAATAGTTAGAACCTTAAATCTAAATGGTGGATGTTTTTCGGCAAGAAAACTCTTATTGTTTATCAAACTTTTTAAGCCCATACTAGTAGAATTCCCGATGCCGGGAAGGACAGAGAAAAAAATATTAAATAAATCCGAAGTCATTTCAGGAGAATCTGTTAGAGTATTTCCAATTTTAAGAGTTGGAGCTTTTTGTTTACCACTGCCCCCTGGATTAGTTAGCTGCTTAATAACAGCCCAAAACTTTTTTGGGTCCAAATTCTGATCCATTTTATTTCTGTAGTAATTCATTTTAGCTCTTTTTGTTCATTTTCTACATTTGCTTCTTTTAATTTTAAACACTTCCCAATCTACGTCCAGTTTTGATTTTAATGCTTTTTTCCAAACCCTATTTTTGATCCTTATCTTTTTTAATAATGATTCCGTTATTCATGGAAATCTGGGGAGCCTATTATTTTTCTTATTTACTTTTGGGGCATGGAAATCACATATACTTTGGAAGGTTTCAGCAAAATACTTGATAGCCTGTTCAAAATCAGGAATTAGTTTACAATGTTCCCATTTTTCAGCATTCACATTTTGCAGGAATTTAGGTTCAGAACATTTTCACATATCCCTTGAACAACTCTGTTTTAGATGTTTTTGAGAAGTAATTAATTGTGAGGTATTCAGGATTAGCCAGTTGGGATTGTGATCACCAAATTGGGGGGCAAAGTTCCTGAGTCTTCAACTTGTAAGTGCAAAGAAATAAACAATAAATCCAGAATAGAACCCAAAGCAGATGTTTTGGTATACCATGTTGGAGAATTAATTAGTTGTTTCAATCCCAACTCCATGGTAACTTCCATTAGTTGTTTACACTGGGATTTCACCCAGTCACAATTTAAATTCCCCATAAGAATTAGTTGTCTGTTTCTTGTGCTATCTCCTATTTTATTAAGTACACACCCAAATATACTCAAATTGTTTTTAGGAGGAGAATAAATAACAGCTATTAGCAAATTAATTTGCACTGAATCAACAACTAAATACTCCACATTACTCTCACTCCCTTTTATTACTGTTTCAACATGCCCTTAAGAGTGTTTGATATATATAACATCACCTCCCCTCCCCTACCTTTCCTATCTTCTCTGATATGTTGGTAACCTGGAATAGACAGTTCTTGTTCACTAATTTTCTGAGAGAGCCATGTCTCACTAAGTCCAAGGACACAAGGATTTTGAGCATTCATTAAAGCAGCCAACATATCAGTTTTTGTGGCTATGCTATGAGCATTATCATGTAAAACCTTCAACTTTATCGTGTCAACTGGACCTGGGTTCAATTCTACATCCCCTCCTAAAATAAATATCAAACTTAAAACCCCATGATACCCCTTTATAGGTCTATTAAATGAGTAGGGGTTTAATGTCAATTTTTCATTTGCCAGAACATAATTACTCCAGTTAACCGAAAATACATTCCATCCGTTAGTTTGCTTGTAAGTTTCAATATTGCTTAAAAGCTCATTTGAATTGTACAACCAATTAGTACCTCGTACAAAGCTACCCGGTTCATTCAATGTTGAAACAAACATCAATCCACTCAAAGTTAAATAACACAAACTATGTAAAAGCAACATTTTTATTTTTAGTAATAGCAGTGTCCTAGGAGAAACTCCAACAGCAAAGCAGGTTTTTACACCTACTAATCTTTGTTAGATGTTTAAAGAATAATTAAATTCTCAACTTACCAAGTATGCCATGGAGTGTATCTGAGGAGACAGCTATTTAAGTTTAAAATGTTTTCTTCTGAGTGGCACAGCCACTCAGTCTCGTGCTCTTCGGGCGAGTGCAGGAGTTTTAAGCTCCGTAGCTCCACCTCTCCAGTGCCCCAATTGGTTGGATGGCTCACCGCTGAGCCCCCCCTCACAGCTGTTTCCAACCGAGAGTTCAAAGTCCGTTCTTCGGCAAAAAAAATGTTGTGCCTCTTTTAAAACAAGTTAAGAAACCTTGGACTCCTTGGGTTTTGGATGAGGTGGGGCCTTTGCTGGAGGTCTTGGAACCCTCTGAGTGTATTTCCAAACAAACTAGGATGGCTATGCTGCCTATTTATTTTAGGGATGCAATAGGAAAATTAAAAGTCTGGAAGATTGTCCGGAGCTTTTTGTGCTCCTGTACTCAGTAAGGATTGTATGGGTGGATTATGAATTCCCATTTCTTACAAATTCCCCGGTTTATAGATTTACCTATTGGTGACCAGAAGTCTATTACCCAGCTTCTGAATAGTAAATGGGTTCCCAATTATATGTGGGACTTCTTATGGCTATGTACACATAAAAAGTTAGGGGTACAGGGGAATATGAACACAAAGAGCTTAAAGAAAGAGAATGCCCCAGGAGCGGGGTGTGTGTCGGAGTTATTGAAACCATGTTGCATCTTTTTGTTAAATGTCCCTTTGCTGTCTCCTTTTGGGACAGGTTCCACATAGATTGGCCCTTAAATCCTTTTGGAATTCAAACCACTGACATCTGGGTGGAGGGTGTTTTCCCTAGATCCTGGGTTAAATATGATACCTGCACCATGAGACTTCTGATGGGTTTTATCTGTTTTCAACTATGGCAAGCTCGCTGTAGCCTGGCTCTCAGGAAACAAATTAAAATGGGAGAACAGGTGCTTTTTATGCTTCATAAAGATATTTTTAGGTGGCCTGCTCTGGAGATACAGAGGGTGTCTCCAGACTTATATAAATTATGGTGGAGACATATGACCTGGTTGGACACTGGATAAGGGAGGGATCGGTTGTAGGCTATAGTAGATGGGGTAGGGATTCCCTGAGTTGGTTTTCCGCTAATAATACTGTAACATTGTGTTGTATGTATTTTTCTTTTAGTATCAGAAATGTATTCCCCTACTCTTTTCATAAGAAAAAAGGGAGGGGGTGGACATACATAGTTTTTTAGTTAAAGGTATGATTTCAAGTCCACAGGCATAATTTTTAGGTTTATGAACGTTTTTTCCTTCTATGATTTATGGGCTGCACTATGGACATTTTCTTTTGTTATATGAGGTTCCGAATGAAAGGTGTCCCTACCTTTTTGGGGGTATGCTTATAGTTATTTTATTTCTATTTAGAGTTTCAAGCATGCAGTAACTACTTTGTCATGTTTTGTTTTCCCATTTATATGCTTGTATATGATGACATATTGCTTTGTTCATAATTTTAAAATTATGCAGATAAGATTCCCCTACTTTTTTAATAAGGTGAGGTGGGGGTGTGTTCAAAGCAAATTTATCTAGATTTCAGGTTAGGGGTGTATCGTATTGCTTTTTTATGGTTTCTTTTTTCTAGCTCTTATATTTGTATGATGTACCACAATCTGATTGTCTGTTTTGTTTAATTTCAAAATAAGTAATTCCCCTCCCCATTGTTTTAAGGGGGGTTGGCTTGGAAGGGGATTTTTGTATCTATATGGCTTCCTTAAGCTTGCAGTTCCATATGATGTACTTTTTTCTGTTTTTGCTTTCTATCATTATGATTTTTGTATAATGTCGTGCATTTTTGTATACTTTGTTTTAAGTTTTTGATTGGTAAAATTGACCTACTTCTTTGGTAGGGAAGGGGAGGGGGTCTGTTTTTTTTATTTCATCAGGGATTTATGATAAACGGTATTTGATCATGTATATTTTTTCTTTCTTCCCATTTTTTATGATTTTGTATGCAGTAATACAATTTCTGTTTGACTATTCTTTTGAGTTTATGTATAAACTATTCCCCTACTCCTTTGGTGGTGGTGGTGGGGGGGGTAGCCTTATGATTTAATAGTGGGTCTGTTTATTTTATCTTAACCTAGAAAGATATGATCATAATACCTATTTGATTTCTTTTATGATCTGGACAGTTTGGTGTGAGTTAACACTGGTTTGTATTTATGTTTCAATTATGGTATGATGAAATACTCTGTTATGGTTTTTTGATTTCTTTCGTTATGATTTGTATGCAGTAATACAAGTTTGTATATTTTGTGTTGCGTTTTGAATAAAATATTTCCCTACTCACCAGAAGGGAGAGTTGCTGGCCAACGAAGGATGGCCACAATGAATGAGTCTTCAGAGAGAACAGAGGCGCAGGGGGTAGGGGAGACAGTCTCCTCCTCTACCTCAATGCCGCAGGATGCCGATATTTTCTTTGATGCTGTAGGTGCAGTGGAAGAATCGGACTGGGGATGAGATTCTGAACAAGAAAAAAAGACTGAAATGGAAATCGAACAGGTACTGACAACATTTACTATGTAAGAAAATCAAGCTTGCAATGAAATTATAAGAACAGTAACAAAAAATGAAACATTGCCAGAATTGCTAAATGAAGAAGAGAAAAAATTTGAACTAAGAAAGCAAGAGCTGACGAAATCCTTCCAACTCACAATGCGTAATCCAGCGGTGGCTTCAAATGAGGCCTTGTCTAGCAACCAGGCCTCCAGCTGTAATGACACCAGGGAAACAGCTGCAGAATCGGAGAAGCAGCTAACAAATGACTCACCATCAAAAATGCCCGAAATAGTCTTTGCAACAGCACAGGACCAAGAGCAAGCAACATTTTTTTCTTTTACAGCAAGAACCACGGCAAGAAACAAAAAGTGCACCACCGAGAAAAAGGCTAAGAAAAAAAATTTGGGCAGATTCCCCTATGACTGAAACAGAGCCCTGGACAGTAGAAAAGGCCAAGCAGCTGGCTGGGCAAAACTACAGGACACAAGAACTTGGGTCTCGAGTTTTACACCCATCAAGATTCCAGGGGTAAGAACTTCTAATGTAATAACTGAGCAGTGTATTTTTTTTTTAAGGACAGTCATGCACAGAGGGAAAAACAAACCAGAGAAGAAGAGACTACTATGATGCCCCAGTCCCCTATGCACTTAACCCCTGAACTGTGTTTAGATAAAAATCCAGAAATGCATTTTAACACTGGTAATAACATGGAAAATGGGGCCCCAAATTCTTTGAATACTAATGTTCCGATTGTAGAGGTAAACAGAGAAGAGCCTGAAATGAATGAACAGGGGAAGAGAGGGAAGAGGGAAATAATAATGAAAGCCAATACTAGTCAACAAGACAGGCAGCAAGGACAACAGGCAAGGTCTTTTTCCTCCCTTTTCCATGAACCAACATATCGAGCAAGAAGGCACAATGTTGTTAGGCTGGTTTACAAAGGAGGCATGGAAAATTTCCCAGAAAGGGTGTTTGTAGCAAAAATCTTGAAAGACAGTATGAATTTCCATGCAGCTGAGGTTTACGCACTCATACATGTTTCAGGGGAGAGAACATTCGATGTAAGTTTTAAAATGAAAAGTGGGCTTGTAAGATTTTGGTCACAATACCAAACCCTTAAATCAACCCCTCTATGGTCCCCCTTTGAGGTAATACCCCTTAAGAAACCTGCAAATAAGACCATTACAGTGTTGTTCAGCAATGAAGGGGTAAGTGTAACAGCCTTGACGTATTGGTTGAAACAGAGATGTACAGTGGTGGGCCACCCAGAAGCCATATTTGACACCAAAAATATATGGACTGGGGCTGAAGAGTAACAATTATATTAAGATCCACAGACACAGGGTTACAACACCTCCCAAATTGTTTTTTTTAGGATGGGATAGGGGAGTCTTATTCTATGCAGGTCAGCCAAAGACCTGCTACAAGTATGAATCCCCTGGCCACATAAGCAGTGTCTATAACAAACTCCGATGTACGGTCTGCAACACACTAGGACACACCAGCAGTCAGTGCAGAAGTGAACCAATCTGCAATCTCTGAGGCCAGAGACCACTCATATTCAAGCTGCCCTTGGGCTTCACACAGCAGAAATGAAAATGCAGATGCAGAAGAACAATCCCTTTTGGTAGCAATTGCACAGAGAGCACATTCCAAAGTAATTTGTACAGGACTGAATCTCCTACACCCCCACCCCCACCCCCATAGCAACAATCACTTTGCAGGAACAGTATTCAACTGAAGGAGCCAGGGTAGAACAGACAGAAGTCAGACAAGAAGAAAATAGTAATTCGGAGGTAAATATGGAGATAATTAAAACAGAGCAAATTAACCGCATGGCAGAGATAATGCCCCCTCCCCCTTCCTAAAGCACAGAGCATGAATGAGAAAAAAATGACCACAAGACATAGGCAAGCATGGCAGCAAGATATCTGAAGTCCAAATTTCTAATAGGTTTATATCCCTCAGAAAACAGCCTGACATGTCAGACAATGATTCTGAAGACTCCATAGCAAGCTCTAGCCAGCAAGATTTGACTTCAGAAATAGAGAGTAACAACGAAAACAAGGGGAAATGGACAAAATACAGTGGGGAAAAAACATAATATCAGAAAGAAACATGAAAAACAGATGGGGAAAAATAAGCCACCCTAGATGTTGCAACTAGGTGCCCCCCTTCCCCTTTTCCTTCTTCAGGCAGAATGTCACAAAATATAACCATTTCATATTTTCTCACAATAACAAACTCAGTGTATGACATGTATGATAACCCAGGACTCTGGTGGGAAGACACAAAACATGACATAAAACAGTTAATGATAACTTTAAGCAAAAACATAAGAAATAACGAATACTTTCAATACCTGAAGAATAGACAGCAGTTATAACACTTCTCAACATTAGCACAAACTACAAAACATAATTTTACAGCACAAATACAAACAATAAAACAGGAAATTAATAATTACCACAAAAAACAGGCTAACTCATTTAAAAAGCAACAGGAATCTGGGACCCAAGAGAAAACAGCAACAGTGTGCCCTTACACTAGTTGTAAAAACAGAATTGAGAAAAATGTAATGGCATCTATAAAAGGTCTTAACAATAAAGTATATAATATCACTGAAGGAATAATGAATGAGGTAACAGATACACTAAGCTACTTTTTGACAGAAATGATGTAGATACAGGAACAATACATCAGTTTTTTCATTCCATAGATATTCCTACATATCCACCAGAAATTATTGCAAAAATAGGTTGAGAAAATAGATCACTTTGAAGTGGAACAGGCGATTGCAGGCCTAGGTAACAGGAAGGCACCTGGGAGGGACGGCTTGACAGTCAAGTCGTACAAAAGATTCCATACTGAATTAGCAGCAGACTTAGCAGAGGTTTATAACAGCATACTGCAGAAAGAAGGAGTATCATTGGGGATGGCAGAAGGAATCTTGATCTTTTTACATAAACCTGGGGATAAGCAAGAATTAAGAAACTGGAGGCCTATCAGCCTGCTGAATAATGATTTTAAAATTGTAACCAAAATATTAAACTCCAGACTGTTAAAGCTAAAGTTTACTTGATCTCTCAAGCACAGTCATGCGCAATGCTAGAGAGAAGCATAACGGACCAATTAATCTATCTTAGTAACATGTTTGAGTATAATAATGTACTTGACCTAGAAGGATATGTACTATCATTAGCTCAGCAACAAGCATTTGATAATGTAAGTCATGATTTCCTCTGGTACAAATTAGGACACTACGGGACACTGGACCTGTTTATAACTTGGCTGAAAGCACTACATAAAACTGCAATAGTCACTCCATTAATTAATGAGAAATGTGGGTCACCAATACAAACAAGCATTTGTCAATGCCGAATGTTGATTGCGTTGGTGTGCTGAGCTTGCTCACTGCTCCTCTGTCACTCGCTCAGTCTGTTTCTCCCGGTGCTGCAGGCTGCTCTTTTGTACTGGGCTCCTGCCTGCATTGGCACCTTGTTCTGCCCACTAAGAAATCTGCAGCTGTCCCGACAGAGCTCCGTTGAGGTGGCTCACTCCCCCTCTCTCACTCGCTCATTCTGTTTCTCCCGGTGCTGCAGGCTGCCCTTTTGTACTGGCCTCCTGCCTCTGTTGGTGGCTTTTTCTGCCCACAAAGAAATCTGCAGCAGTCCCGACACAGGTCTGTTGAGCCTGCTGACTCCCCCTCTCTCACTCAGTCGTTCCGTTTCTGCCGCCGCTGCAGGCTGGCCTTTTGTACTGGGCTCCTGCCTGCATTGCCGCCTTTTTCTGCCAACAAAGAAATCCGCAGCAGTCACGATAGAGCTTCATTCAGCTCGCTCACTCCCCCTCTCTCACTCGCTCATTGTGTTTATCCCAGCGCTGCAGGCTGCCCTTTTGTACTGGGCTCCTGCCTGCGTTGGCACCTTTTTCTGCCCTCAAAGAAATCCACAGCTGTCCTGACAGAGCTCTGTTGAGGTTGCTCACTCCCCTCCTCTCACTCGCTCATTCTGTTTCTCGTGGTGCTGCAGGCTGCCCTTTTGTACTGGGCTCCTGCCTCTGTTGGTGCCTTGATCTGCCCACAAAGAAATCTGCAGCAGTCCCAACAAAGCTCAATTGAGCTCGCTCACTCCCTTTCTCTCACTCACTCATTCTGTTTCTGCTGGTGCTGCAAGCCGCTCTTTTCTACTGAGCTCCTGCCTGCGTTGCCGCCTTCTTCTGCCCACAAAGAAATTTGCAGCAGTTACAATAGAGCTCCGTTGAGCTCGCTCACTCCCCCTCTCTCACTCGTTCATTCTGGTTTTCCCACCACTGTAGGCTGCCATTTTGTACTGGGCCCCTCATGCAGTATTGCCGCCTTTCTGCCCACAAACAAATCTGCAGCAGTCCCAACAGAGCTCCGTTGAGCTCACTCACTCCCCCTCCCTCACTCACTTGTTCTGTGTCTCCCGCCACTGCAGGCTGCCCTTCTGTACTGGGCTCCTGCCTGCATTGGCAGTTTGTTCTGGCCAGAAAGAAATCTGAAGCAGTCCCGACACAGCTCCATTGAGCTCGCTCACTTCCCCCTCTCACTCACTCATTCCGTTTCTGCTGGCGCTGCAAGCTGGCCTTTTGTACTGGGCTCCTGCCTGTGTTGGCACCTTTTTCTGCCCTCAAAGAAATCCACAGCTGTTCTGACAGAGCTCTGTTGAGGTTGCTCACTCCCCTCCTCTCACTCGCTCATTCTGTTTCTCGTGGCAAGCAGGCTGCCCTTTTGTACTGGGCTCCTGCCTCTGTTGGTGCCTTGTTCTGCCCACAAAGAAATCTGCAGCAGTCCCGACAAAGCTCCGTTGAGCTCGCTCACTCCCTTTCTCTCACTCGCTCATTCTGTTTCTGCTGGTGCTGCAGGTTGCTCTTTTCTTTTTTTTTTTTTTTTGCTATACTTTTTTATCTCCTTCTCTGCGGCTGCGGGGTGTTACCGATGGCTCCCCCCAGTCTGGCCTGACCTTCAGCCCCTGCTCTGCCCCCGATCCCCAAGCTCTACCCCTTACCTCCAACCTGCACAGTGATCTGCCATGGTGGACATGCAACCACCGCCACGGGATCCGGGGGGCTTTCGAATCAGGGGGAGCATCCAGAGTAGAAGCCGGTGGTACTGCTTGTCCGGCCATCAAGTAGCACGCAAGGTTTTTCCCTTTTCTCCCCCATCGTCTGAGGCATGCAATGGCATGAGGACTTAGAAGCTAGCATGCATTCCGCATGCCCATCCCAGCGTCTGCCACAGCACGTCCCTCCGGTTCTGCCCATGACCTGCCAAGTCCCCAGCCACCACTAGAAGCCGCCCAGGCCACTGAGGCATCTCACCCCTCCCGGAGAAGGAAACCTTGATCCCACACCACTCGATCCTTCTCCTCTCTACCGACCCCGGCCCAGGCTCATTCGAACCCGGGTTCGCGGCGTAGCGCGAAGTGTGGCGTCCAGCGCCTCAACCCTCAGCACCACCGGGCCGGCACACAGGCTGCTCTTTTCTACTGGGCTCCTGCCTGCGTTGCCATCTTCTTCTGCCCACAAAGAAATTTGCAGCAGTTACAATAGAGCTCCGTTGAGCTCGGTCACTCCCCCTCTCTCACTCGCTGATTCTGGTTTTCCCACCACTGCAGGCTGCCCTTTTGTACTGAGCCCCCATGTGCATTGCTGCTTTTTTCTGCCCACAAACAAATCTGCAGCAGTCCCAACAGAGCTCCATTGAGCTCACTCACTCCCCCTCCCTCACTCGCTTGTTCTGTGTCTCCCGCCGCTGCAGGCCGCCCTTTTGTACTGGGCTCCTGCCTGCATTGGCGGTTTGTTCTGGCCAGAAAGAAATCTGAAGCAGTCCCAACACAGCTCCATTGAGCTCGCTCACTCCCCCCTCTCACTCACTCATTCCGTTTCTGCTGGCGCTGCAAGCTGGCCTTTTGCACTGGGCTCCTGCCTGCGTTGCCACATTGTCTACCCACAAAGAAATCCACAGCAGTCACAATAGCGCTCTGTTGAGCTTGCTCACTACCACTCTGTCACTCGCTCGTTCTGTTTCTCTTGGTGCTGCAGACTGCGCTTGTGCACAGGGCTCCTGGCTGCGCTGGCACCTTTGTCTGTCCACAAAGAAATATGCAGCTGTCCCGACAGAGCTCCGTTGAGGTTGCTCAGTCTCCCTTCTCTCACGCGCTCATTCTGTTTGTCCTGGCGCTGCAAGTGGCCCTTTTGTACTGGGCTCTTGCCTGCATGGTGCCTTTTTCTGCAAACAGAGAAATCTGCAGCAGTCCCGATAGAGATCCGTTGAGCTCACTCAGTCCCCCTGTCTCACTCACTCGTACTGATTCTCCCACTGCTGCAGGCTGGCCTTTTGTACTGGGCCCCTGCCTGCACTGACGCCTTTTTCTGTCCACAAAGAAATCCGCAGCAGTCCTGACAGCACTCCAGTGAGTTCGCTCACTCACCCTCCATCACTCGCTCTCTCGTTCTGTTTCTCCCAGTGCTGCAGGCTGCCCTTTTGTACTGGGCTCTTGCATTGGGGCCTTTTTCTGTCCACAAACAAGTCCACAGCAGTCCTGACAGAGCTCAGTTGAGCTCGGTCATTCCCCCCTCTCACTCACTTGATCTTAATCTGTCCCAAACACTGATTTCTCACAGCGACCGTGTTATTCTCTGGCAGGAGTGCAAAAACATGTTTTAGCCAGGATGTGAAACATGACAGCTGTACTGTTCATAAGAAGGTGTGGAAAAATGCCACTGTTGAAAATGTGGCATGAAAATATTACAAATTTGTGAAGTTATAAAGGGTGCGTGGAAACAATTCAACACACGCTTATAACACAGTCATGTTATGGAGTTTCGCCAACAAATTTTCAAAATAGGGATTTTAGGACCTCTGCTCATGAACAGTGCCACTGTCATTTTCTTAAACTGTCCCAAACACTGATTTCCCACAGCGACCGCGTTATTCTGTGCCGCAACTGTGAAAACACATTTCGGTCAGGATGTGAAAAATGACAGCTGTACTGCTCATGAGGTGTGAAAAATGCCACTGTTGAAAATCTGGTGTGACAATATTACAACTCATGGTTACAGAGGCGTGGAAAAAATTTACACTTGTAACAGTCATTTGATGGGCTATCATCACCAAATTTTCAACACAGGCATTTTAGGACCTCTGCTCATGAACAGTATCACTGTCATTTTCTTAATCTGTCCAGGACAGTGATTTCCCACAGCGACCTCTATTCTGTGCGGAGTGAAAATACATTTCAGCCAGGATGGGAAAAAGACAGCTGTACTGTTCATAAGTAGGGTGTGGGAAAATGGCAATGTTAAAAATCTGGGTGAAAATATTATAAATTTGAAAATTCTGACGTGCGTAATCAAATCCTCACCTACTACGTAAAGTGTCATTTTTGGATTTTTTCTACCACATTTGCAACATAGGCTTTTTGAGAGCCCACCTCATGAACACCGGCACTGTCGTTTAGTATATCGGCCCAAAGGTGATTCTGTGCAGTGACTGCAAATCACCTTCGCCGATTAACGCCATGACAGTTCAAGAATTCATGAGGAGGGGTCCCAAAAACCCCATGTTGAATATTTGGTGCCAAAATTCCAAAAAATGACTGAGATATGCATTAAAGTTGGAAAAACACCATTTATTCCATTATACAGCTTACCAGCATTTCCTCAGTTCGCAGTCGGCTTTGAAGAGTGCAGACGTGTTCCCGGTCCATCGAAGATCATCGTGCCAAGCTCCGGAGGTAAGTATGGGGTGAGGGGGGTGTGTGGGGAGGCAGGGTGCGCAGTGGATGGGTGCAGGTTGCGGATGGGGGGCAGGGAGACCGCTGAGGGACAGTTTTTTTCAGGTTAAAAAAAAAAAAGACATCGTGGGACCGCTTTTATTTTACAGGGCATGTGGCATGCTGGGGTGGGCTCCCAGCATGCCACTGGACTCTTTCTTTTGGGGGGCAGCAGTAGCTGACGAGGATTAGGCACCTCTGTTGGCACACAGCAAAGGGGTCTTAGATTATGCCGACGGGATTGGGCACCCGTCAGCAGACAATAAAAGCTGGGGATTACAGAATGTCGACGGAGTGGGCTCCCCGTCAGCTAAAGAAAGATTAGGGCACTGAAGCTGATGGGGATTGGGACCCCGTCGGCAAATAAACACGGTGGGGGGGGGGTGATATTGTTTGTGAACACGGTGGCAAGCCGCCACCATGTTCACGAACAATATCAGCGTTTCCACATCCTGCCCTGCAATGACGGGTCACTCCCTCATTGCAGCGGATGGCTGACGCTGCAATGACAAGGTGGCCCCTGATTGCAGCGGCTAAATTTTCACAAGTTGGTGGCACGCTGGCTAAACTAGTGTCAGCAGCAGTGTGCCACGGCATTGGGGGAAGTGGGACAAGCCTTTGCAGGCTGTGGGGGCATTGGCCACAACAGTGCCGCGCCTCCACAACCTGCTTGTGGAGAAAGCTGCTGCAACATGTTTCTTGTTCATGCGCGCAATCAACATAATAAAAAAGGGTGTCAGGCAAGGATGTCCAATTAGTCCACTCATGTATGTTTTCTGTATAGATCCGCTGATAAGAAAAATAAATTCAAGTCCACAAACACAACCAGTTAGCATCTTAGAAGAATCACTACAGCTTAAAGCTTTAGCCTATGCAGATGATGTCTGTGTAATAGTTAATAATGATGCTTCAGTTACACATACTTTAGCAAGCTATGAGGGTTATAGTATAATATCTGGTGCTGCACTGAACATGAATAAATGTGTGGGCAAAAAGCTATGAACTCACTGGGACGTACCAGATCAGATACAAGGAATTACTCTCACGAAAGAACCACTAAAAATACTGGGCGTCCACTTTGGAGGGACAGAAGAAAAAATTACTCACCATAGGTAATGTTGTTTCTTCTATTGGAGTCTTGCTGCATTCTGACTATATGCAGTTAGCCCCAGCACGTGAACTGCTCCGGAGAGGAAAGGGTTAACTCTATGCAGCAGCATAGAACGTTGAGCTCGAGCTTGGTTTTCAAACCTCTGTCTCTGGTACATCTCAGTGTAACCGTCAGATTCTTACGAGCAGTACTACTAACTAAAGCTAAAGAAATTGTTTTAAAACTTTAAGCCATAGGCAACAAAACTTGGGTCCAAAAGACTCAAGTCGAGAACCCAAGAAAAAATCTATGTAGATTGTGAACAATCTATATAAAGACACAAACCATTACGAAAAAAAACCACATGGTAAGGCAGGGAACAAGGTACACCTCTGGGGTGCAACACTGTACCTGCCAACAAACATCCCAAAAGACTAGGTTCTGAGAGGGGCGGCAGAGAGGGAGGTCAGAATACAGCAAGACTCCATTAGAAGAAACAACATTACTATGGTGAGTAATTTTTTCATCAAACAATATGAAGTCTTGCTGTATTCTGACTATATGCAGACTACCAAGCAGTACCCCCCTGGAGAAGGGAATAACAGAACCTTACTTTGGGAACAGGATCTGCAGTACTGCTGTGCCAAACCTAGCATCACTCCTAGTCTGGGTATCCAGAGAGCAATGCTTGGTGAATGTATGAACTGTTTTCCAGGTGGCTGCTTTGCAAATGTCCACCAAGGGAATATCCCTAGCAGCTGCGAAGGCAGCAGCTGTACCCCTGGTTGAGTGTGCCGCAGGCCTGAAGGTGGCTCTTTCCCCAATTTTAAATAGCAGAATTGGATACAAGAGACAATCCACCTGGCAACAGATCTTTTTGTGGCAGGTCTACCTTTTCCTACTTCACTGTAGGTAAGAAATAGTTGAGTGATATCATTCTTGTAGGCTTTAGTTTGCTTTATGTAATAGCTTAGAGCCCTCTTAACATCCAAACTATGCAGTCTTCTGCCCCCTGAAGAAGAATGGTCAGTAAAAAAGGCAGGCAGAGACATAGACTGGTTCAAATGAAAATCTGAAACCACTTTAGGTAGAAACTTTCTGTTTGTCCTGAGGACCACCTTATTCCTGTGAAAGGAGATGAAATCAGGTTCAACTGACAAGGCCTGTAATTCACTGATTCTCCTGGCTGAAGTAATGGCTACCAGGAACACAGTCTTCCAAGTCAAGTACTTAAGCTCAGCAGAGGTTAAGAGTCAAAGGGGGGGTTGCATAAGCTGCGCAATGCAAATATTCAAGTCCCAAGCTGAAGTGGGCTCCCTGAAGGGCGGGTTAATGTGAACCAGATCTTTGAAAAACTTACTGAAGACAGGATAAGATGCCAGGGAAGATCCCTTCCCTGCAGAAAGAAAGGCAGAAACAGCTGCTAAGTGAACTTTAAGGGTAGCAGGCCTAAGGCCTAGCCCATTAAGATGAACCAGATAGTCAAGGGCTGTGGCAATGCCTGCAGAATCTGGTTGTATGTCTTTCTGAGAACACCAAATGCTGAACCTTTTCCATTTAGAATTGTAAGTTTTCCTGGAACCTTAAGGATATCCATTACCCTTGGGAGAGATTCAGACCTGCATATTCTAACTCTTTAAGAGCCAAGCCTTTAGTCTGAGAGACTGAAGATTGGGAAACCAAATCCTTCCCTGAGATGAGGTCAGGAGGTCGTGCCTCCTGAGCAGAAACAAGGGAAATGACACTGCTAGAGACAGCAACAGAGGATACCAAGGTTGCCTGGCACAATCTGGAGCCACCAGATTCACTGTGCAGGGTTGGGACCTGATCTTGATCAGTATTCTGAATATCAGAGGAAAGGGAGAAAAGGCACAGAGAAACCTGTTCGTCCAGTCTAACAGGAGAGCATCTAGAGGGACAGTCCCCAGGACTGGGGTCTGCAGCAGAAGAGGGGAAGTTGATGATTGTCTGGGGCTGTGAAAAGATCTATCTCTGTAGTACCCCATCTCTTGAAAATCACCTGATGGACATAAGGGTCCAGGGACCATTCATGGTGACCCTGAAAAATCCTGCTTAAGGCATCTGCCAGCTCATTGTCCTTCCCTGGAAGATGAACTGCTGTCAGAGAAGTCTGAAGAGTGTAAGCTAGAGACCATAGCTTCATGGCCTCCATGCACAAGGCCATGGACTGAGTGCCTCCTTGCTTGTTTATGTACCACATTGTAGTGGTGTTGTCTGTCCTGACTTGCACCACTTTGCCTTTGACTGATTCCGAGAAGGCCTGAAGGGCTAGGAACACTGCCCTGAGCTCCAGAAGACTGATATGAAGGAGAGACTCCTGTCGTGACCAAACACACTGTGCAGTGAGGGCTCCTAAATGGGCTCCCCACCCCAGGAGAGAGGCATCCATGGTCAGGACCACTGAGGGTGATTGACTGAGGAATGGGACACCTTGCCTGAGATTGTCCTGATCCAACCACCACTGGAGAGCCTGGACAAGAGTCTGAGTCACTGGAATCAGTTTTGTGAGAGAATCTTTTTTTCTGAGACCAAAAGGACCTTAAGTGGAACTGAATGTCCCTCATCTGGAACCTGGCTCCTTGAACCAATGCAGTGGAGGCTGCCATGTGGTCTAGGAGTTGAAGAAAATGTCTGGCTGGGCAAGACACTAGAGGTCGAAAAGAAGAAGCCAGATCTGTAAGGACCCTTACCCTTGGTCATGGAAGGAAGGCATTTGCCTGAATAGTATCCAGTTTTATTCCTATGAAGGTAAGGAGCTGTACTGGTTTCAGAACTGACTTGGAGAGATTTAGCAGGAACCCTAGAGAACTGAGAAGATTTTGGGTAACCTCTAGAGCTGACTTGACCTGGTCTGGTCTGAAGACTGGCCTACAATCAGCCAGTCATCTAGATAAGGGAAGACAGAGATGCCCTGCCTTCTGAGGAAGGCTACCACTACTGCAAGACATTTTGTGAACTCCCTTGGGGCGAAGTCAGGCTGAAGAGCATGGCTCTGAACTGGTAATGACCTGAAGGCAACTCGAACCTGAGGTATTTTCTGTGGGAACACCTGATAGGCATATGGAAATAGGCATCCTTGAGGTCCAGGGAAGCTAGCCAGTCTCCTGGCCTCAGAGAGGGAAGAATTATTCCCAGAGTCACCATTTTGAATTCTGGCTTTGTAATATGTTTGTTCAGATATCTCAGGTCTAGGTTGGGTCGCCACTCCCCTGTCTTTTTTTGGGTAAGGAAGTATCTGGAATACAGTCCTTTGCCCCTGCGTTGTGGAGGAACCCTCTCTACAGCTTTGAGGGTTAGTAGGGAGGATACTTCTGCCTCAGTCTAGGGCAATTGTTTCTGAAGTTGTTGCAGGTGGAATAGATCTGGCTCTCACTCTGGGGAATCTTCTGAAGTTGAGAGCCAGTCCCTGGCTTACTACTTCCAGGACCCAACTGTCTGAAGTGATAGACTTCCAGACCTGAAAGTAGTAAGCCAGCATGCCCCCTACTGGGATAGAGGAGGCGACCCAGTCTGACACATCAGGGTGTCTGTTTGGCAGGGGCTGCTCTCTGCTGAAAAGAAGAGGAAGCCTGGGCTTGGTAGAAAGGCCTCTGGAAAGGTCTGCCCCTGCCTGCCCTAGACTGGTGCTTCAGAGGAGTAGCTCGTCTTTCCTTGGCCACTGCACTCCTGTAGGTGGTCCTGTATTCATCCATCTTTTTCATGTAAGACTCTGTCTGCTCCCCAAACAGAGACTTACCAGACACAGGGAAATCCATAGCCTTAGCCTGGGTATCCTGCGAGAGGCTAGTACACCTAAGCCAAGCAAATCTCCTAAGAGATATAGATGTAGCCATGACTCTTGATGCCACATCATTGGAGTCCACAGCAGCATGGAATTGTACCCTGGATGCCTTAATTCCATTGGCAGCCACCTCCTCCAGCTCTTTGGCCAGCTGGGGGGAAGTCTTCTTAGCCAGCTCCAGAACCGTATCCCACCTGGACTTCTGGTACCTGGTTGTATAGGCCACATAATTAGCCTTTCTGAGCCCCAAGGAGGATGACAAGTACTGTTTCTTGGTCATGGCATCCACCTTCCTGGAATCCTTATCTGAGGTGTGTGATGCCAAAGGAATATTTGCCCTGTCACAGGCTGCAGCCTGCACTACCCCAACATGGCTGCAATGGTCATACAGAAACTCTGTAACAGAACCTGATAACGTATACCTCCTGTCCATCTTTTTATCCACAGGGGGTATAGAAGTAGGAGTTTGTAGTAATTTTTTAATTCTGTTTCCCTAACGATTTGTGAAGTGGGACAGACAGCCTCTTGGACTCTGGGATGTCCATCATCTCTACATAATCAGGTTCCTCTGCCTCCTCAGCAGCTTCCACAACTGGGAACTGGAGAGTTTCAGCCACTTTTCTGTAAAACAAAAATGGGAAGGGGGACTCAAAGTCTGGGAGGGGAGACACTGGTAGGCCTGTCTGGGGAGATGTCAGGCTCTATCGGCTCATCTAGGCCTCCCAACACATCATCATCAACATCATCATCATCATCTGGGAACTCTTCGTCTCCCTCCCACTCCTCATAGTATATATCCAGATCATAATCCGATGGAGTTGGAACCATCCGAACTGATCGCTTACCAGAAGGCGTTGGTTCAGATGGAACTAGGCAAAGCGATTGAACAATGCTGATCGCTTTCACAATTTCTTCAGCAGTTGGAACCTGCGGGGTTGGATCCGAACCGTCTGACTTCTTTCTTTTTTTAGACGGAACCGATCATTCAAAATTGGATCTCCTTTTGCCCGAGGAGGCATCGCCTGGTTCAGCAAGCACCTCTTCAGGTTCGGTCGGAACCGAACCGGGCTGGTCACCCGGATCAGCGGACTTCTCGACCTTCTTTTCCTTCAGCCTACTTAATCTTTTTTCTAAAGTGGCTTTGGGAAAATTCTTACAAATTTGGCAGTCTGTTATGAGGTGGTCAAACCCCAGACAATACACACATATGAGATGGGGATCAGCTTTGGCAAAAGCCTCCCCACACTCAGTACAGTGATGAAACCCAGTGGGACTGTTTTTTTCCTTGGGTTTCTCAGACAAGGCCTTCTCTTGAAAAAGTTACCCTTTACAGCTTTCAAGCCAGGTAACACTGTCTGATCGGTTACCAATCATGTCACGAGTTGTGGAAAGTACCGAGCAAAATCTTGTGAACCGGGACCCACAAGAGAAACCAGAGATAAGAAGAGAAACAAATTTGTGTCGGTTCCCAACCGGACTGACCGATGGGAAACCGAAGATAAAACAATTTCTTCACCAAAATAATCACTATCTACCTACTTACACTACTGTACCTGCACCATAGACAGAGATTCGATACCGAAAAAATAATGAAACGGTTGATAAAACCGACTGATTTTTAGTAAACCGAACCGAAGCGAAGGAGAAATCTCCGGAGCGACTTCACAGTTAGGCGGAGTAAAGAATCTGATGGTTACACTGAGATGTACCAGAGACAGAGGTTTGAAACCCGAGCTCGAGCTCAACACTCTATGCTGCTGCAGAGAGTTAACCCTTTCCTCTCTGGAGCAGTTCAAGTGCTGGGCTAACTGCATATAGTCAGAATACAGCAAGACTTCATGTTGTTTGAAATAGATTTATTGAACTGGGACAAAAAAATGAGATAGGAAAATGGATGGTACAAAGGTGGAAGAGAGGGAAGATGAGTAAGGCAAAGAGAATATTTCTAACAAAAACATACTTACTTCCAGTTTTTCTATACATCAGTAACATCTTTCTACCCCCTAAAGTTAGGGAAACAACTATCCTAAGCATTTTCTTTCAGGCGGTATGGGGGAGCTGCATAAACCCCATAAAGAGAAACATTTTGTATTTGCCTACAAAACTTGGGGGACAAAACATGATAAACCCTATTGTTTTCTTTTATTGCCAGTTTTTGGCTACCAATATTAAGCCTATTTTGCAGCAAACTGAGAAACATTGGACACAGATTTCCCTTTTTTTATTTCTACTTGGGTAAATGCATGGAAAAATAATACTTTAAAAATCATAAGGAAAAATCTCCGGGCACCAGGATACATGAGGGAGGTTTTTGTGAAAATAAAATCTTGGACAGTTACTACTAACAAACTGCTGGGCTGGCAGTATAGCCTAGAGGTTAGAGTAATGCACTGTGAATGAGCTTGGTACATCCAGCAGACCAGACCTCGGTTTGATTCTCATGCCCTCCACCTGCATACTGTGTGACTCTGAGCAAGTCACTAAGCCGCCCAGTGCTCCCAGGCTGCCCCTGAAAACAGACACTTGTGCCTAGTGAGCCTTACCCAGTTACCAAAGACTAATAAAATAAAACAAAAACCAAGAAGTACTGCTATAATTATATCATTGCTCAGAATTTTACTGAGGAAGTTACATTTTCAAAGTGTCCATCAGCTAGCCTCCCCTTTGTTGAAACACTAATAGCAGAACAGCGAATTCCCGGAAAAATGAAGGATGTAAATTGGCTCTGCTGCCATGAGAAATTAAACACAAAGAGAAACCAAAAACACAAACAACTTGATTAAAGATATTGTATAAGACCGAAATGTGTCTCAGAAATTGAAACAATAGAACATTTATTTTTTACATGTAGTTACATAAACAACTTCTGGGCATATATGGCAGACAGGATAGGGGAAAAAATATTTAGAACTGTTAACTATGAAAATTTAATATACGGTCAATTTAACAGTTAATGGGGGAAATGGGGAAAAAAAGTTCGTTAAATCCAGTATTTGCCACTATTAAATGATATGTGTGGAATGTATGGAGCATCTATATGTTGCAACAAAAAGATATGAATTACATAGAATTGTTTAGGAAAATAATAAATGAACTGAAAGAAATATACTCACTTGAAGCAAAACAGGTTACAGTGCAACAGTTAAACAAAAGTTGGAAGAATTTGCCATGGATAACGGATACAGATGTACCAGTTACTTTAGAAACTAAAACATGATGGATAAGGATAAAAGATTAAACCCAGGAAGTGTATTCTCTAAATAATGAAATGTATGAAGGGCTATATCATGTTAAGAGACAATGTTTGTGATTGTACATAATGTATGTTTTCTTTTTGTATGTTGATTTACTTATTTTCAATAAAAAAATCATTCCCCTACTTGTCGGTAGAGGGCGCTGCAGTTGTCTTGGATGGCCAGTTCTGTTGGAAGCGTGACCTGCACTGATGCAGGAGAGGCCAATTTTGTAGCTGGAAATGATGCTGAAGAAGAAAATTATTTGGTACTGGTCTTACTGAATACTGGGCTACCCTCCAAAGAAGGGAACCATTTAAGTCATGGTGAAGGAGTCGTACTGAGGATTTGTTACAGGAGTTGAAAGAACAGGAGTGCCACTACGCGGAACGAAGGGCACAACTGCAGGACATGATTCAGCTGAAACACATGGCAGGACCACAGGGTGTGACACAGCAAGAGAGAGCGCTACAGGTCCCACAAGTGATGGAAGTAACGGAAGAACGAGCTGAAGATGAGAGCACGGAAGGGTGTACTGCACAGGTGGATTGCCAAAACGAGATTGCAGGTACTACACTGATGAGGGACAAAATCTTGTTAAAGTCCAGGTCTACACCCAATTCTGCACCTGATCTAGTTATTGGTGGTAGCAGGCCTCAGGAGTGCTTGCAGGAAGGGGATTTGGGTATCACTGACTGGCCACAACCTCCGGCACAGAAGCTGCCAGACGCTAGGCCTGGGTCAACCAGTGAAGCTGAACAATATCCAAGACCAGATCTGGTAGTGGCTGCAAGGGACCCTGAAGTACCCCCAACCCCAGTCCAGGATTTGACAGACACCCCAGAGTCTGCTGCTCTCCCCTCTGCTACGACCCCAATTATGCCACCTCCCTCATACGTCAAGGGAGGGTCCTTTAAAATGGTAACTCATTCTAAAGCTGGCCTGAAATCACCTGCTCCTCTGGTGAACTCAGCAGATGGGGACCCCATTGTGTCACAAAACTCCTTTTCTGTTTTGCAAGATGTAGACTGGGCAAACGCAGATGGAGAATCTGTTATGTCCTCCGTGGCTTCCTCCCAGATGGATACCATTATGGAAGTGGTTAAAGGGGACACTACAAAGTCAAAGAAAAGGAAAAAGAAAAAATGAATTTGACCCAAATATGGCTATATTATCTGTGTTTTCTGTTCCTTTTTTCCCCTTAATGTGTCAGCTAAATATCATTACATGCAATGTGAACAGTATAAAGTCTGATGCTAAAAGACAGGTTATGTTTTCTCTATTGCATGACTTTAAGGGGGAGACAGTTTTTCTCCAGGATACTCACTTTCACTCTCTATCAGGCATTAAGTTGGCACAAAAAGATTGGAGGTGGGGACCTTCTCTATAGTCAATTGGAGGAGAGTTGTGTTCAGGCTTGGG
The DNA here is from genome assembly GCA_016271365.2 of Neoceratodus forsteri. NCBI lineage: Eukaryota > Metazoa > Chordata > Ceratodontiformes > Ceratodontidae > Neoceratodus > Neoceratodus forsteri. The sequence continues at coordinate 1,332,968,426 of CM057455.1, read as the reverse complement.
GAATACTGTTTTCTGGACAGGTGGTGAAGGTTACCAGAGTGGTAGATGTTTTCTCAGGTCATGCATTGGTTGTGGATGTCCTGTATGCCGGCAAACCTCTCTGCCTTATTAATACATATGCATACCAAGCTAAAGAAGATAGGACAAGATTGTTCTGCTTTCTAGAGCGCTTCCTGCATACCTCCAAATTGACTCTGCAGGGTGGTGTTTTTAACTGTGGACTGGCGAAGAGGGATTGGGTGAGAAGAAAAAATTACTCACCTTAGTAATGTTGTTTCTTCTAATGGAGTCTTGCTATATTATGACTATTGCAGTTTGCCCCAGCCTTAGAACTGCTCTGGAGGTGAAAGAGTTAACTTCCATGCAGAGCATGGAGCTTAGAGCGAGCTCGGTTCAGAAGCTCTGTTTGGCTGGTTTCAAACCGAAACCGTCAGATCTTCTGAGCAAAAACTCACTAAGGTTCTGTGTGGAAGCTGTAACTCACACTAGCCAACTGGCTACTAATATATTAACATACTTTACTGGTCCCAACACAAAGACTCAAGTCAGTGGACCAGAAAAATTAAGATAAAATAACTAAATGAACACAACACCCAAACATGAAAGAGGCATCAATAAAATGCCAACAGAGGACTACCACCCATACCCCAAAGTAGGAGTTCAGAGAGGGGCAGGCTGGGAGGTCATAATATAGCAAGACTCCATTAGAAGAAACAACATTACTAAGGTGAGTAATTTTTCTTCAAACAACATGAAGTCTTGCTATATTATGACTATTGCAGACTACACAGCAGTACCTCCAGGAGGAGGGACAGAACCTACTTAGGGAATAGGCTCTGAAGCACGGCTGTGCCAAACCGAGCATCCCTCCTGGCCTGAATATCCAGGGAGTAATGCTTGGTGAAAGTGTGTACTGTCTTCCAAGTAGCTGCCTGACATATCTCCAAGATAGGGATGTCTCTAGCAGCAGCTAGAGATGCAGCTGTACCTCTGGTAGAGTGAGCCCTCAGGCCTGAGGGGGGAACCTTACCCAGCTTTTGATAGCAAAACTGTATATAAGAAATGATCCACCTGGCAATGGATCTTTTAGTGGCAGGTCTCCCTTTCCCAACCTCACCATAAGTGAGAAATAGTTGGAGGGAGTCAAACCTGTGACCCTTGGTACGCTCTATGTAGTAACTTAGGGCCCTCTTAACATCTAAGCTGTGCAGCCTCCTCTCACCAGAGGAGGAATGGCCAGTGAAGAACACTGGAAGTGAAATAGATTGGTTAAGGTGGAAATCTGAAACCACCTTAGGCAAAAACTTCTTGTTAGTCCTGAGGACCACTTTATCCCTCTGAAAGGAAATAAAGTCAGTTTCTACTGATAAAGCCTGTAACTCACTTATACGCCTGGCAGAAGTGATGGCTAACAGAAATACAGTTTTCCAAGTCAAATACTTAAGCTCTGCCGAAGACAGAGGCTCAAAGGGGGGTTGCATTAGCTGAGCAATGCATACATTAAGATCCCAAGCCGGGGCAGGGTCCCTGAATGGGGGATTGGTGTGAAGCAATCCTTTAAAAAACTTGGAAAATACAGGATGAGCAGAGAGAAGAGGGCTTCCTGTTGAATGAAGGCAGAGACGGCAGCCAAGTGTACTTTCAGGGTGGCTGGTCTCAGTCCCAAAGAATTAAGATGGACCATGTAGTCCAATACAGTAGGTAGATCAGCAGATTCTGGGAAACATGCTTCCCAGAACACCATATGGAAAACCTTTTCCACTTGGAGTTATAGGTAGCTCTGGTGGAAGGCTTCCTAGCAGCCTTCAGGATTTCGAGAACACTTTGAGAAAGTTGCAAATCAGCAACTCTAACTGCTCAAGAGCCAAGCCTTGAGGTTGAGGGATTTGAGATCTGGATACAAACTCTCCCTGACCACAGGTTAACAGATTGTGGTTCCTGGGAGACACAGGGGAAGATGGACTGCTAAGGACAGAAGGAGTGGGTACCAGGGTTGCCTGGCCCAGTCTAGAGCAATCAGGATCATTTTGCAGGGCTGAGACCTGATTTTGACTAGTACTTTGAACAGGAGAGGAAGGGGAAAGGCATAAAGAAACTTCCTTCCCAATCGAGGAGAAAGGCATCCAGGGAACTGAGCCCAACACTGGGGCCTGCAACAAAACAGTGGAAGTTGATAATTGTCTGGGGCTGCAAAAGATCTATCTGAGGAGTGCCCCAACTGGCAAACACTATCCCAGTACTAGGGGATCCAGTGACCATTCTGTGATGGCCCTGGGAAATCCTGCTGAGGGCATCTGCCAAGACATTGTCCTTGCCTGGGAGGTGAACTGCTATGAGGAAGTGTTCAGGGAGTAAGCCAGAGACCACAAGTTCATTGCCTCGGTGCACAAGGCCAAGACCGAGTGCCCCTTGTTTGTTGATGTACCACATTGTAGTGGTGTTGTCTGTTCTGACCTGTACCACCTTGTTCTGAACAGATGCAGAGAAACCTGAAGTGCTAGAAAAACAGCTCTGAGTTCCAACAAATTGATGTGGAGCAGAGATTCCTGAGGGGACCATAATCCCGGGTGGAGAGGTCGCCCATGTGAGCTCCCCATCCCAAGAGGGATGCATCTGTAGTAAGGGTCAAGGAATGGGACAGAGGGATGAAAGGCACCCCCTGTCTCAGATTGCTCTGATCCTGCCACCACTGAAGGGCCTGGATCAGGTTAGAGTCACTGGGATTAACTTGGATAGAGGATCTCTTCTTGAGACCAGAAAGCTCTCAAATGGAACTGAATGTCCCTCATCTGAAATCTTGTTCCTTGCACCATAGCTGTGGAGGCAGCCATGTGCCCTAGGAGCTGCAGGAAATGCCTTGCTGGTCGAGAAACCTGCAGAGTGAAGGAGGCGGCCAGGGCCACTAAGGTCCTTACCCTTTCCAAGGGAAGGAAGGCTCTGGCCTGCTTTGTATCCAGTTCTGCGCCTATAAAGGTGAGTACCTGGACAGGTTCCAAAACTGACTTTGGAAGATTGAGAAGAAATCCCAGAGAGGTAAGCAGCTGCTGGGTAACTAGCAGGTGTGATTTGACCTGGTCTGGAGACTGACCACAATAAGCCAGTCGTCCAGGTAGGGAAAAATGGCAATCTTTTGCCTTCTTAGGTGGGTGACTGCTACTGCCAAACACTTTGTGAATACCCTTGGGGCAGAAGTGAGGCCGAAGGGCATTGCTCTGAACTGATAATGGCCTGAGGGCAGTCTCGAATCTGAGGTACTTGATGGGAGCTTGATAAGAACATGGAAGTAGGCATCTTTGAGGTCCAGGGAGGCTAGCCAGTCCCCTGGCCTTAGGGAGGGTAAAATCATTCCCAGTGTCACCATTTTGAACTTTGGCTTTAAAAGGTGCTTGTTTAGATATCTTAAATCCAGGATAGGCCGCCACTCTCCTGTCTTTTTTGGGGTAAGGAAGTACCTGGAGTACAGACCCTTGCCCTGGTGAAGGGGAGAAACCTTTTCTACAGCTCTGAGAGCCAGGAGGGTTGAGACTTCTGTTTCCAAAGCAAGAGTCTCTAAAGGGTTTGAAGGTGGAAAGATCTGGCTCTCATCTTCGAAATTTCTTGAAGCTGAGAATCAGACCCTGGCTCACTACTCAGGACCCACCTGTCTGAAGTTAAAGACTGCCAGTCCGGACCAAGTGAGCCAACCTGCCTCACAGGTAGTGGAGAGCGACCCTGGGCATCCCATCAGGGTGCCTGTTTGGAGGGGCTTTAGGCTGAGGGGTGGGAGCAGGCCTGCTCGAACCCCATCTGCCTCTCCCTCTGAAGAACCCCTCTGTACATAGGCTGAAGAGGAGGGGCCTGGGTCTAGTAAAAGGCCTGTGAAGCGGCCTACCCCACCCTGGGGGCTGCCTCTGAGGAGTGGCTTGCCGCCTCCTTGGCTTGCACTCCTGTAAGTGGTTCTATATTCATCCATTTTCTTCGATAATTCTGTCTGCTCCTCAAACAAAGAATTTCCCACCACAGGAAAATCCATAGCCTTAGACTGGCATCCTGTGACAAAGTAGGCACACCTGAGCTAGGCCAATTCAAGTAAAAGCCACAGATGTAGCCATGACTCTAGAGGATACATCATTAGAATCCACTGCAGCATGGAATTGCACCTAGATGCCTCAATACCATCAAGAGCCACCTGCTCCAGCTCCTTTGCGAGCTGGCCAGGGACCTGCTTATAAGGCCATGACAGTATCCCATCTAGATTTCTGGTATCTTGCAACATAAGCCATATAGTTAGCTTGTCTGAGTCCCAAGGATGCTGCCATGTATTGTTTTTCGGCCATGGCATCAATCTTCCTGGAATCCTTGTCAGGAGGATGTGAAGCCAGTGGGATATTAGCTTTGTCACAGGCTGCAGCCTGAACTACCCCAACATGACTGCATTGCTGTGAAAGAAAATCTGTATCAGGACCTGACAAAGTGTACCTCCTGTCTATCTTTTTATCCACAGGAGGCACAGAATTAGGAGCTTTTAAAATTTTTACTGTTTGTTTTCTAAAGGATTTATGTAAAGGGATGGACATCCTCCTGGACTCTGGGATATCCATCATCTCCACATAGTCAGGCTCCTCTTGCTCATCCAAAGCCTCCTCTAAGGGAAGCTGGAGGGTCTCAGCAACTTTTTATAAAACAAAAATGAGAAGGGACTAAGAAAGCCTAGGGGAGACTCACCTGAAGGTCTGTCTGGGGAGATGTCGGTTCAATGGGCACATCAGACTTTCAAAATCACATTCACACTGATCATAATCCTCATCCCTCCTCTGGTTCATAGAACTCTTCTATATCATAATCCTGAACCACTGGAACCGACCGAACCGACCTTTGCCAGAACAGTGGCGGTTGGGAGGAACTGAGGGACAGGGACTGGACAATCTGTATTGCCCTGGCTATCTCAGCAGCAGTTGGAGAAAGAATTTTGGACTCCAAACCTGCTGATTTTTAGATTTCTTTGCTGGAACTGGCTCCTCAGAGCCAGCTATTCGTTGCCGAGAAGTCTCGCCTGGTCAGAGGGCATTCCCTCCGTCTGGTTGGCACCGAACCGGCTGGCCATCCGGTCAGCAGACTTTTGGCTCTCGCTCTGAGCCTGCCCATTCTCTTGTCCAGGGTGGCTGCAGGAAATTTTACAAATCTGGCAGTCTGAATTGAGGTGGTCAAACCCCAGACAGCCGGACACATGTAGTGTGTGGGTCAGCCTTGGCAAGAGCTTCCCCACAGACACTACAGTGTTGAAACTCAGTGGGCCGGTTTTTCTTTGGTTTCTCAGACATGATGCCAGCCTAACCAACCAACTTGCCCTTTTGATGGCGGTACCAGGCAAGACACCCTTATCGGTTCCAAACCGTGCATCGCGGTCGTGGAAAAAACCGTAATGAAATCCGTTTTTGGAACCGATAAGAACTGGAACTGCACTCTAAAAGCCTTAAAGGCTTTAAACTTATATTTAAATACAACTCGATCGGTTCAGCCGAACCGATATACTTTTACAAGTTCCACACGAAAAAACCCTATCTATTACTTACGATTACCATAGAGCCTGAACTGATCGGGTTTTGGTTAAAATGATGAAATCGCGTTAAATTAAACCGAAATAGCGCTTTAAACCAAGAAATGAACCGAGCAACAGGAGGAATCTCGGAGCGACTGTTCAGTGAGGCGGAGAAGAATCTGACTTGCTCGGTTGAAACCAGCCAAACAGAGCTTCGGAACCGAGCTCGCGCTCTAAGCTCCATGCTCTGCATGGAAGTTAACTCTTTCACCTCCGGAGCAGTTCTAAGGCTGGGGCAAACTGCAATAGTCATAATATAGCAAGACTTCATGTTGTTTGAAAGACGGATTAGATATTCTATGACACCAGTCTGTTGAAGACTATCTTACAATAATCAGGGTATCGGGATGCATATGACATCAGGGGCACAATGCCTCCGCATTTATTTATTTATTTAGTTTTTGTTGACTGGGTAAGTGCACTAGACAAATCCTGCCTATTTTCAGGCACGACCCAGGGGAAGGGGATACAGATGAATACCAACTGACCTTGAACCAGATTAAGCTGTTGGTGGTATTTTTAGTGAATGTGCATGCTTTTTATAAAGGGACTTTATCATCACAAATTGATTTCTGGTTCTTACAGGATAGAACCCCTGTAAGGAAGTGTTATAATTTTACCAGAACAGACTTCAGACCCTGCAGCAGTATGGGTAACACTGGATCTAGACAAGCATGCACAACCAGGCCAGGGGTATTGGAAACTAAACACTTCCTTATTACAGGAAGAATCTGTTAAGCTTGAAATATTAGATTTATTAGCCACTAGGCAGTCCATTAAATGTTTATATGAGAACCCAGTGGAGTGGTGGGAGGACATTAAGTGGGACATTAAGCAATTAATGGTACAGGTATCACAGCATGTGGTAAAAGTCGTTATTTGGGCTTCCAGAGGCTCCTGACACAAATGAGGCAGACAGGGACAGATCTGAGAGCACAGATATCTGAGGTGAAGCAGGAAATGTTTTAACTTTCAATATAATAGGGAGAACTCACTGAGACTGGGACTGAAGTTTGGCACCCCGGGGTCCAAGTTTCATGTGAACCCCTTTGACAGTAATGTTGACAGACTTAAACAGAGGGTTATGTCTTCCTTATAGAATGAGACAGGTGAACTGGTATCGGACATACAGTCCATATAGCATGGTGTACAACAACATATTCACCGGAAATTTTGGAAAGGGGGAGTCCTTGGTCCAGGAATGGTTCCTGGCACATAAGCCACCCCTCAGGTCTCTGAATAGGATCAACAACTATTATGTGAGCCCTTCCAGGATATATAAATTGGGGAGGCCATTAAGACCTTGACTACTAACACTTCCCTGGGGATTGATGGAATCCCTAACAAATTTTATAAACTTTTTTCAGAACAACTCAGCCCTATGTTGCAGGATGTTTTCTGTGTCCTACCCCATTTCGGGAGTTTAGGATCTAGCATGCAGGAAGGGGTGATGTTCTTTTTATTTATAAAAGGGGACCCCACAGATATTAAGAATTGGAGGCCTTTAAGCCTACTGACCTCCGATTATAAGATTTTGGCCAAATTGGTAAATAAAAGGTTAGCTAGGGTTGCACAGCAAGTACTTTTGGAGGCACAAACATGTGCCGTACCTGGCTGGAAAATATATCAGAACTTGATGTATATTAGGGAAGTGGTTGAGCAGGGCCAAGACATGACTTTGGATGGGTATATTCTAACTGTAAACCAGGAGACAGTTTTTGATTCTGTTAGACATGACTACCTTTGGAATACATTACACCTTTATGGCATCCCTAGTGTATTTATATCTCTGATACAGTTATTATATACTGATGTGCAGATTCGGCCAATGGTGAACAGTCATTTGGGGACCCCTATGTACCTACTTAATGAAGTGAGACAAGGGTGTCCCCTAAGCCCTTTATTGTATGTTTTTAGTATGGAACCCCTCTTAAGGATGGTGGAGAGTGATCATAGTATAGCTCCAGTGTGAACAAATAGTGATACTTTATTAAGTAAAGTTTCTGGATATGCAGAATGACTGTGTATTGGTGGTGGGAGATTTGGACTCTGGTGCAAGGGCTTTAACTGTTTTTTCAGCGAATAGTGCCTCTATCGGCATTCACATTAACCTAGGGAAGAGTCAGGCTTTAGTACTGGGACAGGCTATCCAGCATAATGATTTTATTATCTCAGTAACTACTGGAGCTATTAACATTACGGGGTTAACTTTTGGTGTGAGGGATGCTGCCTGGGTTAATTGGGGAGAAAAGTTAGCCATTGCCCATAATAAAGTAAAAAGGTGGACGTCATGAACTATGACAAGGAAGAAAAAATTACTTACCACAGTAATCTTGTTTCTTCCCAGTGATACTCAGGTATTCAAAACTTTATGCAGTGTCCCTTTAAGACAGACTTGCCCAGAGAGATGGAACATATGCAAATGATGGAATCTTTCGCATAAGACACTTTTTCAAATGCTGCCTTCTACAAGTTAGTTCTAAACCCCTCAGATTTTCTGGAAGCCTGGAAAGACAGGCCCATGAGGACTAAGTGTAATAATAATAATAACAATATTAATCATAATAATAATAATTATTACAGTAGGAACTCCCTTAACACCCAAAAAGGCCTCCAACTGGAGGGCATAACATATGAAAGAATACCCCTGAATGTCAGAACCACCTGAAAAGGGGGAACAACAATAGTGAACACAATCACAACATATGTGCCAGAAGTGGCATTTATACTCCTGAGATCACAGTATTCAGGAGTGCAGAGGCTAAGGGTTCCAGAAGGGGAGGCAGGGAGGGAAGTTATGAATACCTGAGTATCACTGGGAAGAAACAAGATTACTTTGGTAAGTAATTTTTTCTTCTAACCCCACTAATACTCGGGTATTCCTAATTTTATGCAGACTACTAAGCAGTACATTTAGAGCTGGGCATAGAACCTTATTTTGGAAACAGACTTTGGAGGACTGCTGTGCCAAACCTGGCATCACCCCTGGACAGAATATCCAGACTGTAATGCTTTGTAAAGGTGTGTACTGTTTTCCAGGTAGCTGCTTTATAGATGCCCACTAGGGGAACATCCCCGGCAGCTGCTATGGTAGCAGCTGTGCCACTTGAGGAATGGGCCCTCAACCCTGTTAAGGGCTCTTTTCCAGCCTTAGAATAACAAAGCTGTAGTTTTCAGTGAGAAATTTACCTTTTTGATGCTGGATTACCCTTTCCCTCATCCCCATAGGTCCGAACAGTTGTTTTCTGTCTTGCTTATGACCTTTCACCAGAACTAGAATGCTCAATGAAAACGACAGGTAAGGTAATGGCTTGATTCAAATGGAAATCAGAAACCACTTTAGGAAGAAACTTCCTGTTTGTTCTCAGGACCACTGTCTCTGTGGAATGAAATGTAGTCCTGTTCAATGCAGAGAGACTGGAGCTCATTAATTCTTCTGGCAGAAGTCATTACTACACGGAAAACAGTTTTTTTATGTGACATATTTCAAATGAGCTAAAGACATAAGCTCAGCAAGGGGGACCCATGAGCCTAGCTATACACACACATTTAGGTCCCATGCTGTGAGGGGGGTACAAATGGGCCAGGCCTTTAAGGAACCTTTTGAAGATAGGGTCTGAGGCCAGAGAAACATTCTGTCCAACTGAAATGTAAGCAGATGCTGTGGCCATGTGGACCTTTAAAGTACTGGACCGCAAGCCCAGTGAATGCAAAAGGTAAGATAGTCCAGCACAGCTGGGACAGCAGCCTGTGCCGGTATTACTCCTCTGGCTGAACACCAAACAGAAAACCTTTTCCATTTTGCAGCACAGGTTTTCTTAGTGGATGGCTTCCTGTAATCCTTTAAAACGTCCAAGACACTTTCAGAAAGATACAAGCCTGCATATTCTAGGTTCTCAAGAACCATGCTTTGAGCCTCAGTGACCTGAGGTTCGGGTACTGGAGCCTCCCCTGGCTGGAGGATAGTAGATTGTGCCTCTGAGGAAGGTGTATTGGTTTGACCACAGACATGGAAAGTAGCAGAAAGTACCATGGCTGCCTGGCCCAGTCTGGTGCTATCAACACTGTTGATGCTGACTGGGACCTGAGCTTAAGCAATGCTCTGTACACCAGATGGAAGGAAGGAAGGAAAAGCATACAGGTGCTTTCCTGACCAATTCAGAGCCAGAGCATCCAGGGGGATTGCTCTCGGATCTGGTGGTCTGCCATAGTACTGTGGCAGATGGTGGTTCTGGTGGGACGCGAACAAGTCTACCTCTGGGGTGCCCCACCTCCTGAAGATCACTTGCACTACCTGACTGTTCAAGGCCCATTCGTGATGGGCCTGGTTGATTTGAGTCAGGGTATCTGCCAAGGTATTGTCCTTGCCTGGCAGATGAATAGCCTGCAGGGGAACCCCCATGGAGCATGCTAGACTCCATATTTTCATGATTTCTGTGCAGGGAGGGCTTGATCGTGTCTCTCCCTGCTTGTTTATGTAGTACATTGTGGTGGTATTGTCTGTTCTGACCTGTACCACCATCCCCTGTACTAGTTGTGTGAAAGCCTTTAGTGCCAATAACACTGCTTTTAGCTCCAGCAGGTTTATGTGGAGGAGTGACTCTGCACTTCACCATGTGCCTTGGGTGGTGTGAACCCCTAGATGGGCACCCCACCCTACTAGAGTTGCAACTGTTGTCAGAACAACGGATGGGGACTTTTGATGAAAAGGAACCCCTACCCTTAGGTTGGTTTCCTCTTTCCACCACTGGAGGGCCTGTAACAATGTTTTTTGTTACTAGAATTAGTTTTGAGAGAGGATCCTTTCTCTGACACCAGTGTGCCCTGAGGTGAAATTGAATGTTCCTCATCTGTAACCTGGATTCCAGGACTGTGCCAGTGGCAGCTGCCATGTGGCCAGTAACTGAAGAAACTGCTTGCAGTTTTTGGTTTGTTCAGGCTGAATGAGCCCGCTATCAGTGGAATACTTCTTGCCCTGCCTAGAGGCAGGTAGGCGCTGCCTTGCAGGATATTTAGCTCTGCTCCTATGAACTGTAGTGCCTGAGCAGGCTAAAGGACAGACTTTTTTTAGATTTATCAGGAACCCTAGAGATTCCAGGAGCCCCTGGGTGAGTTGCAGATGCTCTCTCACTTGCTGGGGTGATTTTCCAACCACCAGCTAGTCATCTAGGTATGGGAAAACTGTGATAACTTGTCTTCGAAGGTATGCCACAATCACTGCCAAGCACTTTGTGAACACTCTTGGAGCTGAAGTGAGACCAAAAGGTAGGGTTGAAAATTGGTAGTGACCTGATGGGAGTCTGAACTGGAGGTATTTTCTGTGAGACACCCTTATGGGGATGTGGACATAGGCGTCTTTTAGGACCAGTGATGCCAACCAGTCCCCTTTTTGGAGCATGGGCAGAATCAATGCCAAAGTCACCATTTTGAACTTTGGCTTTGTCAGATGCCTGTTTAGTACCCTGAAGTCTAAGAATGGCCACCACTCCCCATTTTCTTTGTGGTACCTTTTGCTGTACTAGGACAGGCTCCACTGCCTATGACAGTAACAAGTTTTGAACCTCTTTTTCCAGGAGTTTTCTCTCTACATTTGTAGATTGTTTGAAAACTTTTGTTTTTAATGCTGGAAGGAATCTGAACTCAGAGACAATCCCTGACTCACTACATCCAGGACCACTTGTCTGTGGTGATTTTTCCTTTTGCGAAGACTGGAAAAAGTGAGTCAGCCTGCCTCCCACAGGTAGTGGGGAGGCGGCCTGGGGAGACACATCAGGGTGTCTGCTTTGTTTGAGGCTGGGCCTGGGACTGGGAACCAAGCCTGGAGCCCCTTATGCCTCTGTCCCTGAAGTTCCCCTGCTGTGGGTACTGCTGATACTGAGGCGCAGCCATGGCCTGATAAAAGGCTTGCTGTGAAATGATCTGCCTCTGCCTCCCCTTCCATAGGTTTTAGTGGATGGGGAAGCACTTTCTTTTGCAGAATTCCTGCTGTAAGTGGTTTTGAATTCATCCACCTTTTTCGTGTAAGCCTTTATCTTTTCTCCAAAGAGGAAAATTACCTGCGACTGAGAAATCCATAATCCATAGCCTTGGTTTGAGTATCCTGAGTGAGGTTTGTGACTCGCAGCCAGGCAAACCTCCTTTGAACCACTGTGTTTGCCATCCATCTGGCAGCAGTGTCATTAGAGTCAGCAGCCATATGACTGGTATTTGGCTGCTCCCAAACCAAATCTAGCTGTTTCAGCTAGATCATCTGACAAGGAGTCTGGGCCTTGACTGCCATAGCGACGACAGACTGCCATAGTGACTTTTGGTATTGAGCAGCATAGGCTTGAAAGTTTGTCTGTCTGATGGCCAAGGATGCTGATAAATATGCCATGTTGTCAATTTTCCTGGAATCCTTGTTAGGAGGATGGGATGCCAGGGGTATCTTTGCCTTGTCACAGGCTGCCACTTGTACCACTCCCTGGTGGACAGGGTGTGAGAATAAAAATTCAGCTCCCTCCCTATCCTGCTGCTATTTCTTATCCATCCCCTTATCAAGAGTTTGTAAAATCTTTAAAGTATCTTTCTTGAAGAATGTATTTACAGGAAGGGTGTCAGCCCAATCATTTCTCACAAATGTGAAGTGTGAGGAATAATCTTCAGATGCTCTGCTGGAAAGCCAAACTCCTGTTCAGGGGAAACCTCAGGTTCCCCTTCCTCCATTTCATCATAATCACCATAGTCTTCCTCTTATATGATAGGAAGACTGAGCAGAGGAAACAGACTGTTTTGCAGGGGTCTGCTGCTGAGAGACAGACAGTCCTTGTAAGCCTGAATAACCTTAAAGGCCTGTGCAATTTCTGCAGGAGCTGGCAGGCTTTACGGCAGGCACAGAAGTCCCTGAATGCTGTCCCACAGAGGGTTTTGTGTGCTTAGTTTTCTTTGATTTCTCTGAGGGAACCACGGAGTCAGCCGGTTCAGCAAGCCTCTTAGGAACTGCTTGTATACCCATCTCAGGGGTAGCAGTTACAGTAGTAGTTGTGGTTTCACCCACAGTAATTTAGGGTGTCAGCTGGTCCGAGCTCGAGGGACCCTTGGGTGGTGATAGTTTTCTCTTTAGCCTTATCCAGGCATTTTTCAATAGTTTTCTCAGGACATGCATTGTAGATTTCACTCTACTTTTAAATGTTCATGCCCAGGCAGGCAAAACAAAAAGAATATTTGTCTTAGCAAAATTTCACCACACTCAATACATGGTTTGAAACAGGGATCACCAGTTTTTCTTCTCGTTTTTTCTGACATTCTCAATGTAAAACCGATAAAAGTCGCAACTGCTAAAAAATGTTTTAATTTAAAGTTTATTTAGCGGTTGTGGCCGTTTCCGGAACTGATGAGGAACCAGGAACCGAAGTAAAAGTGAACCGAGGCTTTCGGTTCAGGAACCGGTATTAGCAGTTCTTAAAACAAGTTAAATTTAATAAAATTAAACATAACTAATGGAATTTTTTAGTCAGAAAACTCCGATAAATATAAAATAAACCTCAGTTTACCCCCGGTTATACTGAACCAGGAGAAACCGAGAAAACTTACAATTTAAATACTAACACTACAGTTTAACTTAAAATTACAAATAGTAAAAGGCAGCAAATGAAATATAAAGAATACTTATATATATTTTATAAGTTTTCTCACGTCAAAACAAGATGATGAGGAGAGGATCGCTAAGCGTCTAGTTTTGACAGGCGGATAGAGAAATATGGGGGGTTTAGAACTAAGGCAGTTCATAGAAGGCATCATTTGAAAAAGTGGCTTGTGCAAAAGATTCCATGATTTGCATGTGTTCCATCTCTCCACGCAGTTCTGTCTTAAAGGGTCACTGCATAAAGTTAGGAATACCTGAATATTACTGGAGTTAGAAGAAAAGAAAAAATTACTCACCTTAGTAATGTTGTTTCTTCTAATGGAGTCTTGCTGTATTCTGACAATAACAGTGAGTCTCAACCTTCGAACTGCCCAGGAGGTGAAAGAGTTAACTTTCCATGCCAGGCATGGAACGCTGAGCTCGAGCTCGGTTGAGACTCTGTCTATTGCTGTTTGAACTCAAACCGTCAGATCTTTACGAGCTAAACTCACTGAGGTCCTGTGTGGAAGCTGTAAACCTACACTAGCCAACTGGCTACTAACATAAAAAACAGATTTTTTGGTCCCAAAACAAAGACTCAAGTCAGGAGACCAAAAAAATGAATAAACACATACCCACTCACCCAAAGAAAAGGGGTGATAACAAAAAAGATGGGGCACCTCCTGAGTGCCAACACTGCCACTGCCCACCCACATCCCAAAAACAAAGGTTCTAAGAGTTGGAAGGCAGGGGGGAGGTCAGAATACAGCAACACTCCATTAGAAGAAACAACATTACTAAGGTGAGTAATTTTTTCTTCAAACAACATGAAGTCTTGCTGTATTCTGACAATAGCAGACTACCAAGCAGTACCTCCATGGAGAAGGGACAGAACCTACTTAGGAAATAGGCTCTGAAGCGCCGCTGTGCCAAACCGAGCATCACTCCTAGCCTGGATATCCAGGGAGTAATGCTTGGTAAAAGTGTGAACTGTTTTCCAGGTAGCTGCTTGACATATCTCTAGAATAGGAATATCCCTGGCAGCAGCCAGGGAAGCAGCTGTACCTCTGGTAGAGTGAGCCCTCAGGCCTGAGGGTGGAACCTACCCAGTTTTCATAACAAATTGAATACAAGAGACAATCCACCTGGCAATGGATCTTTTAGTGGCAGGTTTCCCTTTACCAACCTCACCATAAGTGAGGAACAGTTGGAGGGAGTCAAACCTGTGACCCTTGGTACGTTCTATGTAGTAGCTAAGGGCTCTTTTCACATCTAAACTGTGCAGCCTCCTCTCACCAGAGGAGGAATGGTCAGTGAAGTACACAGGAAGAGACATAGATTGGTTAAGGTGGACATCTGAAACCACCTTAGATAAAAACTTCCTGTTAGTCCTGAGGGCTACCTTATCTCTATGGAAGGAGATAACATCAGGCTCCACTGACAGGGCTTGTAACTCACTTATGTGTCTGGCAGAAGTGATGGCTACCAGGAACACAGTTTTCCAAGTCAAGTACTTAAGCTCTGCTGAAGACAAAGGCTCAAAAGGGGGTTGCATAAGCTGAGCAATGCAAACATTAAGGTCCCAAGCAGGGGCAGGGTCCCCGAATGGAGGGTTGGTATGAAGCAATCCCTTGAAAAACTTGGAGAATACAGGGTGAGCTGAAAGAGAAGAGGGCTTACCTGCTGAGATGAAAGCAGAAACAGCTGCCAGATGCACCTTTAGTGTAGCTGGTCTAAGCCCCAAGCTATTCAGATGGACCATATAATCAAGGACTGTGGGCAGATCAGCAGACTCTGGGGAAATATGCCTCCCAGAGCACCACATGGAAAATCTTTTCCACTTGGAATTATAAGTAGTCCTGGTGGAAGGTTTCCTAGAAGCCTTCAGAATGTCCATTACACCTTGGGAGAGGTGTAAATCAGCAAACTCTAACTCTTCAAGAGCCAGGCCTTGAGATTGAGAGATTTGAGATTCAGGTACCAAACCCTCCCTGAGCACAGGTTAACAGGTTGTAATTCCTGGGAAGAGACAGGGGAAGATGGACGGCTAAGGACAACAGGAGAGGATACCAGGGCTGTCTGGCCCAGTCCGAGCAATGAGGATCACCTTGCAGGGTTGAGACCTGATTTTGACTAGCACTTTGAACAGGAGAGGGAAGGGGGGGGGAAGCATACAGGAACTTCCCTTCCCAACTGAGAACTAAGGCATCCAGGGGGACTGAGCCCAACACTGGGGGCCTGCA
Source organism: Neoceratodus forsteri (assembly GCA_016271365.2). NCBI lineage: Eukaryota > Metazoa > Chordata > Ceratodontiformes > Ceratodontidae > Neoceratodus > Neoceratodus forsteri. Next base: position 1,332,953,002 of record CM057455.1, on the reverse strand, counting down.
GCAAAAAGGGGGAAGTTGGTGATTGTCTGGGGCTGCAAAAAGATCTATCTGTGGGGTGCCCCATCTGGAGAATATCACCTCCAAGACCAGGGGATCCAGTGACCATTCGTGATGGCCTTGAGATATCCTGCTGAAAGCATCTGCCAGGACATTGTCCTTGCTTAGGAGGTGTACTGCTGTGAGGGAGGTGTTCAGGGAATAAGCCAGAGACCACAACTTCATTGCTTCTGTGCACAAGGCCGTAGACCGAGTGCCCCCTTGCTTGTTGATATACCACATTGTGGTGGTATTGTCTGTTCTGACCTGAATAACTTTGTTCTGAACAGATTTGGAAAAAGCTTGAAGTGCTAGAAATACTGCTCTGAGTTCCAACAGATTGATGTGAAGCAGAGATTCCTGAGGGGACCACAACCCCTTGGTGGTCAGGTCGCCCAAGTGAGCCCCCCACCCCAAGAGGGAGGTATCTGTAGTAAGGATTAAAGAATGGGACTGAGTGACAAAGGGAACTCCCTGTCTTAGATTGTTCTGATCCTGCCACCACTGTAAGGCCTGGATCAGGGTTCGAGTCACTGGGATCAATTTGGTCAGAGGGTCCCTCTTTTGAGACCAAAAGGTTCTCAAATTGAACTGAATGTCCCTCATCTGAAATCTTGCTACCTGCACCACTGCTGTGGAAGCAGCCATGTGCCCCAGGAGCTGCAGAAAATGCCTTGCTGGTCGAGACACCTGCAGGGTGAATGAGGAGGCCAGTGTGATAAGGGTCCTTGCCCTGTCCAGGGGAAGGAAGGCTCTGGCCTTTTCTGTATCTAGCTCTGCGCCTGTGAAGGTGAGGAGCTGAACAGGCTCTAGAACTGACTTTGAAAGATTCAGAAGGAAACCCAAAGAGGTGAGCAGTTGGTGAGTTATCTGTAGGTGTAACTTGACTTGGTCTGGGGACTGGCCTACTATAAGCCAGTCGTCCAGGTATGGGAAGAAGGCAATCCTTTGCCTTCTTAGAGAAGCAACTACTACTGCCAGGCATTTTGTGAACACCCTTGGAGCAGAGGTTAGACCGAAGGGCATTGCTCTGAACTGGTAATGGCCTGAGGGCAGCTCGAACCTGAGGTACTTTTGATGGGAGCTTCTGATGAGAATATGGAAGTAGGCATCCTTGAGGTCCAGGGAAACTAGCCAGTCCCCTGGCCTTAGAGAGGGTAGAATTATTCCCAGAGTCACCATTTTGAATTTTGGTTTTAAAAGGTGCTTGTTTAAGTATCTGAGATCCAGGATGGGCCGCCGTTCTCCTGTCTTTTTTGGGGTAAGGAAGTACCTGGAGTACAATCCTTTGCCCTGGTGTAGGGGTGGAACCCTTTCCACAGCACTGAGAGCCAGGAGGAAGGACCTCTGCCTCTAGGGCAAGTGCCTCTGAGGGGTTGCAGGTGGAAAGGACCTGGCTCTCAGCTTTGAATTTTTGCCGGTTCGGTCGGAACTGGGAAAGTGACTGTACAATTTTTATCGCTTTGGCTATTTCTTCAGCGGTTGGAGAAGAAAGTTTTGGATCCACACCAGCTGATTTTTCCTTTCTTGTTCTCTTAGCCGGAACTGACTCCTCAGAATCGGCTCTCCTTTTGCCCGAAGAAGTCTCGCCCCGGTCAGAGGGCACTCCTTCTGGTTCGGTTTGAACCGAACCGGGCTGGCCATCCGGTTCAGCGGACTTTTTGGCCTCCCTTTCCCTGAGCCTACCAACTCTCTTTTCTAGGGTAGCTGCAGGAACATTTTTACAAATCTGGCAGTCTGCATTGAGGTGGTCAAACCCCAGACAATAAACACAGGTGGTGTGGGGGTCAGCCTTAGCAAAGACTTCCCCACACACACTGCAGTGTTGAAACCCAGTGGGCCCGGTTTTTCTTTTGGGTTTCTCAGACATTTTGGTTAGGACTGGCACACTTACCCTTTTAATGGCAATCCGCCAGGCAAGACCCTCTTATCGGTTCCTGACCGTGTTACGGGTCGTGAAGAAAAACGTAATAAAATCCGTTTTTTTTTTAGAACCGATAAGAACCGGTAACCACACACTAAAAGTTCAAATAAAGATTTTTTAACAACTTAATCGGTTCAAACCGAACCGATGAACCGTTTACAAGTTCCACACAGAATTGAAAATAAAATAAACCTATCTAGTACTTACAAATACCACAGACAGAGACTGAACCGACAGGTTACGGTTTAAATTCGGCCGAAAACCGAGAAAAGTGGTACTTTAACCGACAAATTGAACCGAGCAGAAGGAGAAATCTCCGGAGCGACTGTTCAGTGAGGCGGAGTAAAGAATCTGATGGTTTGAGTTCAAACAGCAACAGACAGAGTCTCAACCGAGCTCGAGCTCAGCGTTCCATGCCTGGCATGGAAAGTTAACTCTTTCACCTCTGGGGCAGTTTGAAGGTTGGGACTCACTGCTATTGTCAGAATACAGCAAGACTTCATGTTGTTTGAATAATTTTTTTATTAAGACAGTTCATAGTTCCCATCTTTTTGTATGTAGCTCATATTTTTCCGTTGCCTTTTACGATGCACACAAAATTGTTAGGCTTATTTTTTTCAGTTACTTTGGGGAAGCAGACTTAACCCGTTAAAACACAGTCATACTTATCGGACCTGGCAGGAAGGAGGACTAAACACGATCCAACAAGTTGTTTTCTTTTTTTAGTATTTTCTTTTCTACTAATATAAAACCGTTATTCAGTGGGGTTTCAAGTATATGGACACAAGCAATGCATCACTGGCAACCTGGATTCTTCACCACCTGGGGAGCAGGGAGATGGAGTGTAGCAGAAAAGACCTTTCCAGGGCATGTGCAGAACTGCTTGAAGTATGCTAGATTATAGAAGATTGAGTTACGTTGGATCCAGGGTTTTTTCCTGAAAACAGTTCTTCTCAGAAATCTTGCTTAATTGCTACTTTCAGGAACTTGTGTTTAATATTGGGCCCCAGGTACAGAGTAAATACCTGGTTAGAAGTCATGTTAGAACAATGACTCCCCCCTAAGATGAAGGACACAATGTGGATGTGTGACCATGGCTAATTAAATGTTAGGGCAAATCACAAGCATAAAGTTTTAGATGAATGACACTGTTTAATAGAGAGCTGTGGACAGCTTGAAACAATGCAGCATTTATTTTTTGACTGCTCCTTTATACAGCCTTTTTGGTCAATGCTAGATGCTTTATGGAATACTTCATGTTTTACTGCTACGACATATGATGCTTTGGTATATTGTCAAGTATCTGCAGGTTGCTTGAAATGGAACAGGAGTACGATACTGTATATGTATTATTAGCCTGTATAAAATGGATTATATGGCAAGGACGATGTCAACAATTTTTGAGACATGAGGAGGTGACTTTAGTTGATCTATCCTTTAAATTGCAAGCAGGGTTGGGTGCAGTATATCAGTATGAACTTTCATTATTGGGAGAAACTGGGTGTCACCAGCTTTGGAAAAGTATTGATTGGTTGGGGTGAAAGGGACGGGGTAAGATGTTTTTTATTTAGAGCACTAATCAGCATATATTATTGATTTTCTTCCTTTTTTTTGATTTAATGTATAACCGTATGTGGTGAGAACGTGTTTGTCTTTGTTTTTGAATAAAAAAAGTCCCCTACTCTTTTCAAGAAGTGCCATGGGATCTTTAACATCCACCTGAACAACCACCAGAACAGGCAGCTAGGACCTCAGTTTAACATCTCATCCGAAAGACGGCCCCTCAGGAGTGCTGCACCCTCCTCATGCTGCACTACAGTGTCAGTATTGAGATTTAACCCAAGTGCTTGGTGTGGTGATAGAACCCACAGCCTTTTGATCTTCCAGCCTCAGAGGTGAGTCTGCAACCTGCTGAGCTACTGACACTGCTATTATTAAAACAGATTACAACACTTGGGTTTACACAGTTTTGAGAGGAGACAAATAAAGGGTGATTTAGTTATTTTATTTAATATACAGTGGCGTGAAAAAGTATTTGCCCCCTTCCTGATTTTCTCTATTATTGCATATTTGTCACACTGGATGTTTTCAGGTCTTTAGACAAAATATAATATTAGATAAAGGGAACCTGAGTGAACAAATAACACTTTTTTTTACTTATTTCATTTATTTAATGAAAAAAGTTAACCAACACCAACTGGCACTGTGTGAAAAAGTAATTGCCCCCCTAGTTAAATCAACCCAATTAAAGGGATAATTAGAGTCAGCTGATTGAACACAGTCAGGCTTGATTACAGCTAGCCCTGCTCAATATAAACCTCACTTATTTTGCCCCTACCATCAGAGTCACGTTGCCAGCACAAAGATTCAACAAGCACATTATGCCATGATCAAAGGAAGTTCCTGAAAAGATCAGAAAAATGTGTTGCCCTCTATCAGTCTGGAAAGGGTTACAAAGCTATTTCTAAGGCTCTGGGACTCCATCGAACCACAGTGAGAGCCATAATCTCCAAATGGGGAACACTTGGAACAGTAGTGAATCTTCCCAGGAGTGGGCGGCCTGCCAAAATTCATCTAAGGGCGAGTGTAAAATCACCCAGGAAGTCTCAAAGGATCCTAAAACAACATCCAAAGAACTGCAGGCTTCTTGACTCAGCTAAGGTCAGTGTTCATGACTTCACAATCAGAAAGAGACTGGGCAAAATGGGCTTCATGAGAGTAGCAAGGCGAAACCACGTAACCTAAGAAGAACATAAACGCTGCTCTCATTTGCCAAGAAGCACCTGGATGATCCACAAGCCTTTTGGGAAAATGTTCTATGGACAGATGAGTCCAAAGTGGAACTTTTGGACGACATGGATCCCATAATGTCTCACAGAAAGCAAACACAGCATTCCACAGTAAGAACACCATACCAACAGTCAAACATGGTGGTGGTAGTGTGATGGTGTGGGGATGCTTTACTGCCTAAGGACCTGGATGACTTGCCATAATTAAAGGAACCATGAATTCTGCTCTGTACCAGAAAATTCTTGGGAGAATGTCCGGTCATCCTTCCGTCAGCTGAAGCTGAAGCGTAGTTGGGTCATGCAGCAAGACAATGATCCAAAGCACAAAAGCAAGTCCACATCAGAATGGCTAAAAGAAGTAAATTAAAGTTTTGGAGTGGCCTAGTCAAAGTCCAGACTTAAACCCAATAGAGATGCTGTGGCAGGACCTGAAATGAGCAGTTCATGCTCGAAAACCTACCAAAAGTTTCTGAATTAAAGCAGTTCTGCGAGGAAGAGGGTTAAAATTCCTCCACAGCGATGTGAAAGACTGATATTGAATTATAGGAAGTGTTTGGTTGCAGTCTATTGCAGCTAAATGTATGTAACTAGTTATTAAGTGTAAGGCACCATTTTTCACACAGTGCCAGTTGGTACATAATTTTTTTTTCATTAAATAAGTGAAATTAAAAAAAACAAGTGTTATTTGTTCACTCAGGTTCCCTTTATCTAATATTACATTTTCTCTAAAGACCTGAAAACATCCAGTGTGACAAATATGCAATAATAGAGAAAATCAGGAAGGGGGCAAATACTTTTTCACGCCACTGTACACGGGGATCAGGAAATATATAATAACTTGAACTTTAGGTGGGGACAAAATCAATACATGCTAAAAAGACCCACTAAACAAACAGAAACGTTATGCTTTAAAACAAACAATAGGACACTATTCTTTTCACAAAGGGTGGTTAATTTATGGAACACTCTGCCATCACACATAACAAGCTATGAAACAACTGAAGCCTTCAAAAATAACCTTGACAAACGGATGAGTGATGGAAATTGCAAAAAATATGTGTACTAATTATGGGGCAGGCAAGCATGGACATATTGTCTAATCCTGTAACCAGAGTATTAACCAGAATTATTAACCAGATTCCAGGATTCATTAATGTTCGTGATTCTTTTTCATAGAACTTGTTTCAGTTAAACAGCCTTTGATTATGCATGTATATGCACTTATAATAACTTACCAGAGTTTGTTAAGTGTTATAAGTCCATGTTCCTCTTTAAGAAACAGTTACTGATCACTCTTAGTAACCAATCGTAATGTAACTGTGACTACTTTTTTCTCATTGATTGGCTCTTCTTTTAATTTTCTGTATTGTTGTTGTTCCAAATGCTGGTCGCACTTGAAAACAGGCAATTTGCTAAATGTGCTTTTCCAAGATAAATAATAATAAAAGGAAATAAAAAAAAAAGATTATCTTTTAGAGGCCGGGGGCTCGATTTTCAAAGCCCTGAGTATAACACAAGATGCCTGCATCAAACAGAATTGACATAAGTGGCACCTTGCGTCAAAAAAATTCGTCAATCCTGAATTTTGAATGCAGGCTGCATTGAAAAGATGAGCCTTGCGCCAAACTGGCACTGTGCCAGCCTTGAGCCCGAAATGGGTGTGTGTCAGGTCATAAGGGGGCATGTGCATAGGGGGGCTGCAGCATCCCCTTGTTTGGGATTCTGAAACCCCCACAATGGTCGCAAGTCCTGGCCGTGGTTAGACCAGCCATACACTGGTCCAACAGGTCATGCGCCAGTCCACGAGTGAGTGCCGGGTGGGAGGTGCTCTCATTCCCACCTGTACCAGGCAGAGGCACTGGGACATGGAGTCCACAAACCACCCAGGCAGGCACACTCAAGTGTGCAGAGGGCACAGAGTGTCATGGGGACTGGACAAGAAGGGCATGCTGGCCAGTGGTGCCCATTGTATTGGACTGACACAGGTGGGTGATGGCAGATGTCAGCAGTTGTGGTACCAAGAGAGTATTTCTGGCCACACCACCTGTCTGGCAGCTTCTCTGCACATCCTGCTGATATTGTCACACACAGCACAGTGGGGTTCAGTATCCAAGTGCCTCAGTATAGCCATGTAAAACAGTGGCCCATGCTGTCCACAGAGTGTTCCTTGCATCTGGCATGTAGAAGCCGGATGAAGGACACGAGTGTGTGAAAGTGGGCACATGTGGCATGTATTACCTGGCTTTGTGCGTTGGCTGCTGAGGGTGTAAAACTGCTGCTGGGACTGCTGCACTGCTCAGCAACCCCCCATCCCCATGGCTGATGGACTGGCACTTTGACTCCTGCATCAGCTGGGAGACCTGTGCTCACAGGTGCCTGGCACGTCTGCTGCACCCATCTGCTGAACCGTCCAGCTGTCTGTGCTCCCACTTGGGGAGCCATGGGCTGTACAGAATACAGCTGGGCATGCACATCAGCTCACTGTGCTGGGCATGTCAGGTTTGCTGTGGCACGCTTGCACCTGGTACCATTACTCCGGTGGGGTTGGCAAGACATGGGCGCCTATGCAGTCCATGTCCCACTGTGCCCTTATCTGTGGTATGGTATCCCACCACTGTGTTCCCTGCCTGGCCACAGGGACACTGTTTTGGCAGCATGCTGTCACAGGTGTACCTTGTTTTGGTGAGGTGGTGAACTCAGAGTGCTGCTGGCACAGGGAACATGGTGGTGTCACTGGCAGGAGATGACTAGTGGTGCTGCAGGCACTGGCAGCATGGTGGTGTGGCTGGCACTGTGGCCAGTGCATGACACTTGGCACAGTACTGTACCCAGTCCCGTATTCCTCGCGGCAGGCAACATGGGGGTATCTCCTTGCAGTTCCACTGGGTTCTACTACATTCATGCACCTCAAGCTTACATCCCCGAACATGTCCCATGGGTCAACATCTTCCACTCCCCTGGCTACAGTGCACATGTATGCCTGGGATTCACTGGGCAGGAGACGATGGCTATGTCCATCAAACCCCTTCCTTGTGCCACCTCTTTGATGCATGACCCTGTCTGCGACAACCCTGGGGACATTTGTGTAGGGACCCCTGTTGTATCAAAATCCAGCATAGGGTCCCTGGCGCACTCAGGGTTTACCAAAGGCCAGTGCTTAGTGCAACTTGCACCTTTCTCTGCCTCTTTTCAAAATTGGGCCCTGGGTGTCTCTATGACACCTCACCACAGGTGACAAATAATTAATTTTTGTCTTTTCTGAGGTCCTCACTTTTTAACCTTATGAAAACTGTAGGGTTCTTCTAACACCCAGTGAGTGGAGATTTCCCTCTCCTTTATTGGAACGTGGCCTAGGGAAATCGACTGGCAATCTTATACTGTAGGAGGGGAAAAGCATCACACATAGAGGAACTCTATAAATAAGCCTTGAATGCTGAAAGTTCTGATTAAAAACGGAAGCAACAAGCTACATATATTGGCAATATAAGTATGAGATCATAATATGAAATACAGCATTTTCAAATAAGTTAGCTACCATTATGAAGCCGGCCCGCTGGCACAATGGAAAGACATCCACTTGTGGTGCCGAAATCCCGGGTTCAGTGATGGACACGGGAGTTGGAGGGCCGGCCGGGGGCAGAAGGTTTTAGCATCCCAGGGACTGCTCTCTTCTCTGGGGGAGCGCCCAGCACTATGCGGACCTCTGGCGGAGGCTGGGGGTACCACCACTGCCTGCGCCTCATGCTGGGTGGTAGGGGCCGATGCTGGCATCAGTGCATGTTCCCGCCCCCGGGGACTTTCAGCATACTAAAAAAATGTTGGTCCCGTTCATGACGGCCTCCACCTCCACCACCACTCCCGCTGTGATTAATGACCACCAAGGGGGTTCCCGCTCCCATTGCCCCACCCTGGGGGGCATGCCAGGGCTAAAGAGACTGTGTTCCTTGGGGAGGGGATGCCTGCCCAGTGGCTAAGCCTGGGCATGGGGGGTTGCGAGTGGGGCGAGGTGGGGGGGGGCTGGAACCTCTGACACAGAGGGAGGTAGACCGGAGGAAAAAAGTTAGTTACCATTACATTAAGAAGCATACTGAAGACATCATATCATTTCATTTTCGAGACATATACAAAAAAGGAACTAGACATTTATTAGCAGTTGATTAATTTGCTTCATTTTTCTTTATCCTCCTCTGGGTAGGGTGGGTTGTTGGATCTGGTGCAATACTGTCACCTGGATGACCATAGCTGGCAGTGTACACAAAACAGCAGATAGTGTGTGTTGTATTTGGTGGCCGAAAATAAGTACCTTAAACACATCAGGGTCTTGGTAATAAGAAAACACATCACACAGAAATCTAGGCCTTCCCTGTTTACTTCTATTCAGCACAGACATAAGGGGAAAACTTATCTCAACACACACAGGAACAGCATTCACAGGAAGAAAAAATTACTCACCTTAGTAATGTTGTTTCTTCTAATGGAGTCTTGCTGTGTTCTGACTATTGCAATCAACTGCCCCGGAGAACAAAGAGTTAACTTTCCATGGCCAGCATGGAACGTTCAGCGCGAGCTCGGTTGAAACCCCTGTCTGCTGTTGTTTAAACTCCAACCGTCAGATCTTTATGAGAAATACTCACTAGAAGTTCTGTGTGGAAACTGTAAAACTCACACTAGCCAACTGGCAACAAAATTTATTAAAAAGGGTTTTTTGGTTTCAAAGCAAAGACTCAAGTCAGGAAACCCAAAAAACAAAACACAACACACACCCAAAATAAAGGAGAGTGAAAAAGGGGCACCCCTAGGGTGCCAACACTGCTCCTGCCCACCCACATCCCAAAAACCAGGTTCTGAGAGGGGAGGCGGGGGGTCAGAATACAGCAAGACTCCATTAGAAGAAACAACATTACTAAGGTGAGTAATTTTTTCTTCAAACAACATGAAGTCTTGCTGTATTCTGACTATTGCAGACTACCAAGCAGTACCTCCATGGAGCAGGGACAGAACCTACTTTGGGAATAGGCTCTGAAGTACTGCTGTGCCAAACCGAGCATCACTCCTAGCCTGGATATCCAGAGAGTAATGTTTGGTGAATGTATGGACTGTTTTCCAGGTGGCTGCTTGACAAATTTCTAAGATAGGAATATCCCTGGCAGCAGCCAGGGAAGCAGCTGTACCTCTAGTAGAGTGAGCCCTCAGGCCTGAGGGTGGGGTTCTACCCAGTTTGTCATAGCAGAATTGTATACAAGAAACAATCCACCTGGCAATAGATCTCTTAGTGGCAGGTTTGCCCTTACTGACCTCTCCATGTGTGAGGAACAACTGGAAGGACTCAAACCTGTGACCCTTGGTGCGCTCTATGTAGTAGCTGAGGGCCCTTTTAACATCCAAGCTGTGCAGCCTCCTCTCTCTCCAGAGAAGGAATGGTCAGTGAAGAAAACAGGGAGAGACATAGACTGATTAAGGTGGAAATCTGAAACCACCTCAGGCAAAAACTTCCTGTTAGTTCTCAAGACCACTTTATCTCTAAGGAAAGAGATGAAATCAGGCTCCACTGACAGGGCTTGCAATTCACTGATACGCCTGGCAGAGGTAATGGCTACCAAAAACACCGTTTTCCAAGTTAAGTACTTAAGCTCTGCAGAGGACAAAGGCTCAAAGGGGTTGCATAAGCTGAGCAATGCAAACATTAAGGTCCCAAGCAGAAGCAGGGTCCGTAAAGGGGGATTGTGCAGCAATCCTTGAAGAACTTACAAAACACAGGATGGGCTGACAGAGGAGAGGGCTTGCCTACTGACAAGAAGGCAGAAACAGCTGCCAAATGCACTTTAAGTGTAGCTGGCCTAAGTCCTAAGCCATTAAGATGGACCATATAGTCCAGAACTGTAGGCAACCCAACAGATTCTGGGGAAATATGCTTATTAGAGCACCAAATAGTGAACCTTTTCCATTTGGAGTTGTAAGTCTTTCTGGCGGAAGCTTTCGAGAAGCCTTAAGGATATCCAGAACCCCCTGAGAAAGGTGCAGATCAGCAAACTCTAGCTCTTCAAGAGCCATGCCTTGAGATTGAGAGACTTGAGGTTCGGATACCAAATCCTCCTCTGGAAGGATGTCAACAGGTTGTAATTCCTGGGAAGAGACAGGGGAAAGCGGACTGCTAAGGACAGCAACAAGGGGTACCAGGGCTGTCTGGCCCAGTCTGGAGCAATCAGAATCACTTTGCATGGTTGTGACCTGATCCTGACTAACACTTTGAACAGGAGAGGGAAGGGGGGAAAAGCATACAGAAATTTCCCTTCCCAATTCAGAATCAGAGCATCCAGGGGGACTGAGCCCAAGACTGGGGGTCTGCAACAAAAGAAAGGAAGTTGGTGATTGTCTGGGGCTGCAAAAAGATCTATCTGTGGAGTGCCTCATCTCGAGAAAATCACTTTCAAAACTAGGGGATCTAGGGTCCATTCGTGATGGCCCTGGGATATCCTGCTGAGAGCACCTGCTAGGACATTGTCCTTCCCTGGGAGGTGAACTGCTATTAGAGAGGTCTGCAGGGAATAGGCCAGGGACCACAACTTCATTGCTTCTGTGCACAAGGCCATAGACCGAGTGCCTCCTTGCTTGTCGATGTACCACATTGTGGTGGTATTGTCTGTTCTGATCTGGACCACCTTGTTCTGTACAGATTTGGAAAAGGCTTGCGGTGCCAGAAACACTGCTCTGAGTTCCAAGAGACTGATGCGAAGCAGAGATTCTTGAGGTGACCACAGCCCTTGGGTGGTAAGATCCCCAGGTGGGCCCCAGCTCAGCAGGGAGGCATCTGTGGTAAGTATCACTGAATGAGACTGAGTGACAAAAGGAACTCCTTGTCTCAAATTGTCCTGATCCTGCCACCATTGCAAAGCCTGGATCAGGGTTCGAGTCACTGGGACTAGTTTGGTAAGGGAATCCTTTCTTTGGGACCAGAAGGCTCTTAAGTGGAACTGAATGTCCCTCATCTGAAATCTTGCTCCTCGGACCACTGCTGTAGAGGCTGCCACGTGGCCCAGAAACTGCAGGAAATGCCTTGCTGGTCGAGACACCTAAAGGATGAATGAAGAGGCCGGTTCCATAAGGGTCCTTACCCTGTCCAGGGGAAGGAAGGCTCTTGCCCTTATTGTATCCATCTCCGCCCCTGTGAAGGTGAGGAGCTGTACTGGCTCAAGAACTGACTTTGGACGGTTGAGGAGGAATCCTAAGGAAGTGAGCACTTGCTGAGTTATTTGCAGATGTGACTGGACTTGGTCTGGAGACTGACCCACTATGAGCCAGTCGTCCAAGTATGGAAAGATGGAGATCTTTTTTCTCCTTAGGAAAGTAACCACTACTGCCAGGCACTTTGTGAACACCCTTGGGGCTGATGTTAGGCCAAAGGGCATTGCTCTGAACTGATAGTGGCCTGAGGGCAACTCGAACCTGAGGTACTTTCTGTGGGAGCATCCGATGGGAATGTGAAAATAGGCATCTTTGAGGTCCAGGGAGGCTAGCCAGTCCCCTGGCCTTAGAGAGAGCAGAATTATTCCCAGAGTCACCATTTTGAACTTTGGTTTTAAAAGATGCTTGTTCAGATATCTTAGATCCAGGATGAGCCACCATTCTCCTGTTTTTTGGGGGGATTAAGAAGTACCTGGAGTACAATCCTTTGCCCTTGTGTAGGGTAGGAACCCTTTCCATGGCTCTGAGAGCCAGGAGGGAAGAAACCTCTGCCTCTAGGGCATGGGTCTCTGATGGATTTGCAGGTGGAAAGGATCTGGTTCTCATCTTGGGAAATTTTTTTGAAGCTGAGAACCAGTCCCTGGCTTACTACTTCCAAGACCCACTTGTCTGATGTGAGAGACTTCCAGTCCTGGACAAAGTAAGCCAGCCTGCCCCCTACAGGTATTGGAGAATCAGCCCGGGCAGACCCATCAGGGTGTCTGCTTGGCAGGGGCTTTAGGCTGAGGAGTGGAAACAGGCCTGCTCATTCCCCATCTGCCTCTTCCTCTGAAGAACCCCCTCTGAGCATAGGAAGAAGAGGAGGCCTGGTCTTAGTAAAAAGGCCTTTGAAAAGGCCTGCCCCTGCCCCTGGACTGCTGCCTTTGAGGAGTGGCTTGTCTTTCTTTGGCCTAAGCACTCCTGTAGGTGTTCCTGTACTCGTCCATCTTTTTCATGTAGTTCTCTGTCTGCTCCCCAAACAGAGAATTACCAATGACAGGGAAATCCATGGCCTTAGCCTGGGTATCCTCTAGATAGGCTAGTACATCTGAGCCAAGCCATCCTCCAGGGGCCACAGATGTAGCCATGACTCTAGATGAAACATCACTGGAGTCCACAGCAGCATGAAATTGCACCTTGGATGCCTCAATCCCATCTGCAGCCACCTGCTCCAGCTCCTTGGCAAGCTGATCAGGGGCCTGTTTAGCCAGAGCCAGCACAGTGTCCCATCTGGACTTTGGTATCTAGCTAAATGAGCCATATAATTAACCTGCCTGAGTCCCAAAGATGCTGCCATGTACTGCTTTTTGCCATGGCATCAATCCTCCTGGAGTCCTTATCTGGGGGGTGTGATGCCAAGGGAATATTTGCCTTATCACAGGCAGCAGCCTGCACTACCCCAACATGGCTGCATTACTGAGAAAGGAACTCCGTGTCCGAGCCTGAAAGGGTGTACCTCTTGTCCATTCGTCTTTCCACAGGAGGTATGGAGTTAGGAGTCTTTAGAATTTTAATTGTCTGTTTCCCAAAAGATTTATGGAGGGGAATAGACAGTCTCCTGAAATCTGGAATGTCCATCATTTCAACAAAATCAGGCTCCTCCTGATCCTCTACTGCTTCTTCCATTGGAAGCAGGAGGGTTTCAGCCACTTTTTTGTAAAACATAAAGTGGGAAGGGGACTCAGAAAGCCTAGGAGGAGAAACACCTGAAGGTCTGTCTGGGGAGATGTCCGGGTCAATAGGCACATTCAGACTTTCATAATCACCATCATCATCCTCATACTCTCCCTCCTCCTCCTCCGGTTCATAAAATTCTTCTGAAGTGTAATCCAGAACCGGGAGAACTGACCGAACCGAGCCCCTGCCAAATGGTGCCGGTTCGTCCGGAACCGAGGTTAGCGATTGCACTATTCTTATTGCTTTGGCTAGCTCATCAGTGGTCGGAGTATGAATTTATGGATCCAAACCGGATGATTTATCTCTTCTCTTCCTCTTAACCGGAACCGACTCCTCAGAATCAGCTCTCCTTTTGCCCGAAGAAGTTTCGCCCTGGTCAGAGGGCACTCCTTCTGGTTCGGTCGGAACTGAACCGGGCTGGCCATCCGGGTCAGCGGACTTCTCGGCCTCCCTTTCCCTCAGTCTACCTACTCTCTTATCCAGGGTAGCTTTGGGAAAATTCTTACAAATTTGGCAGTCTGAATCGAGGTGGTCAAACCCCAGACAATAAACACAGGTGGTGTGGGGATCAGCCTTAGCAAAGGCTTCACCACACACACTGCAGTGTTGAAACCCAGTGGGCCTGTTTTTTTTTCTTGGGTTTCTCAGACATGGCCAATCCTATCCAAAACTTACCCTTTTTTCGGCAATCCGCCAGGCAAGACTCCCCTATCGGTTCCTGACGTGTTATGGGTCTTGGAAAAAAATGTAATAAAATCCGTTTTTTTTAGAACCGATACGGACTGGTTACCACACTCTAAATAAATTCACAAACTTTTTTAAACTAAACTGATTGGTTCAGCTGAACCGATCCGAAATTTACAAGTTCCACACAGAAACTAAGTGTAAAACCTATCTAGTACTCACGGTACCACAGACAGAGACTTAAACCGACAGATTTGGTAGCAGAAATTCGGTAGAAACCGAGCAAAAAATGACACCTTAACTGACTTTTTTGAACTGAGCAAAGGAGAAATCTCCGGAGCGACTCTTCAGTGAGGCGGAGTAAAGAATCTGACGGTTGAAGTTTAAACAACAGCAGACAGGGGCTTCAACCGAGCTCGCGCTGAACGTTCCATGCTGGCCATGGAAAGTTAACTCTTTGTTCTCCGGGGCAGTTGAAAGGCAGGACCTAACTGCAATAGTCAGAATACAGCAAGACTTCATGTTGTTTGAAGTATACATTTTCTTAAAGCTGCACTGTCTCTTAACATTTCTTAAAGCTGTACTACACATAACAGCGTGAGGGTGGATGCTGATGGTGACATGCTCCACATGCTGGTGTTGTCACCTCACAGAAAAACAAGGTAAACCCTGAGCCAGCAGTGAGAAGACGGTCCAACCCCTCACAGGCTCCACACCAGTGACATATCCCCCCAACCCGAACTGAGAATCTGTTCTATGGTGCCTTGCACCTCCCCCATTATGGGGGGAAGCCGTGGGGAAGAAGGAGGCTTACTGTAAGTCAATGGATGCAGGAGGACAGGGCTGGTGTGGTTTGACCTGTATGAGGCATGGCTGGTAGTTGAAGAGGGAAACAGATTAACAGAAAATAAAACAAATAGTTGTTAATAAGAATAAAGATAACAAGGATAGTATGTGTTGCATTATCAGTAGAATGGTATCATATAGTCATAAGAACTTAAATAAGTAACATTTACTTTTGCCTGTTTTAAATATAGGAAGCCCACATACTATCTTGAGAAAGTAATTTTATTATGAAAAGTTATAATAACTGACTGACAATTCAGTTATTAGAAAATACAGAAACACAGAAGATAGATTGCAGTGAGCAGCGTTTATTTCCGGGACTGTCATACTATAATTTGAATCTGCCCTGTGTTGAATGAAACAGTTCCCCAAGTGCATTTCATTTTCACAGAAATTAGGAGGCTAACACTTCACTGTGATCAATGTTACAATTTGATTCAACTGAAATTCTGAAACCACCTTAGGTAGGAACTGAATGACTGTTCTGAACAGCACATTTTCCTTAGGAAATATCATTTATAACGGGTCAGTACTGCTCATTTGCAGATTGCTGACTCTCCTAGTTGAAGTAATAGTGACCAGAATCAAGGTTTTCCAGTTAAGGTATTTCAGCTCAGACGTAGCCACTGGCTCAAGAGGATAGCTCATCAATTAAGACAGGACCAAATTCAAGTCCCATAGAAGAATATGTTTCTTTAAAGGGAGATACAACAGTGAGGAACATATAATTTTATGGCAGATATAGACAGTTTGGCTCATCCAGTCTGCTCATTTCTCCCTACCTACACTATTACCACAGACCGTGATAGATCTACCGCTCTTTTTCCTGCCCCCCTTCCTTTCCAATAAGATTCCCTCGTGCTCATCCCATGCATTCCTGAACCCCACCACTGATTCCACCTCCATCACCTCTGCTGGAAGGCTGTTCCAGGAATCCACCACTCTTTCTGTGAAGAAGTACTTCCTCACATCTTTCCTGACTATATCCGTGTCCAGCTTCATAGCATGTCCCCTTGCTCTTCAGCACCTTTTCTTTTAAAAAATACTCCCCTTGTGTACCTTATTTACCCCCATGACATATTTAAAGGTCTCTATCATACCCCCCCCTCCGTTCCAGGGTGTACATATTGAGGTCCTTTAGTCTCTTCTCATACGGCCTTTGATGCGAACCATGCACCACTTTAGTCGTCCTCCTCTGGTCTGCCTCCACTCTATGTCCTTCCGGCAGTGTGGTCTCCAGAAATGGACACAGTCCTTTAGGTGGGTTATTACCAGTGATCTATAAAGAAGCAACACCACCTCCCTCTTTCTGCTGGTGATACCCCCATGCCCCCCAAAATCCCGCTAGCTCTCCCTACTGCCTTGTCATACTGCCTGGCTACCTTTAGGTCATCTGATATGATTACCCCCAAGTCTCTTTCTTGCTTCATGGTCATCAATACCACTCCACCCATTTTGTACTCTGCCCTGGGTTTCTGTGCCCTACATGCATTATTCTGCACTTTTTCGCATTAAAACCCAGCTGCCATACCCTTGACTACTCCTCTAGTTTTCTCACGTCTCTACTCATCCTTTCATCACACCCTGGAGTGTCCACCATATTGCAGATTTTGGTGTCAGCCACAAAGAGGCAGACCTTGCCATCCAACTCCTCTGCAATGTCACTTATTAAGACATTAAAGAGGACTGGTCCCAGCACTGATCTTGGAGGCACCCCGCTAGTCACTCTCCCTTCCTTGGAGTGAAGTCTGTTTACCACCACCCTCTATCGCTTATCCTCTAACCAATTTCATATGCAGTTTACCACTTTGGACCCACTCCTAAGCCACCCAGCTTGCTTACTAGTCTCCTATGTGGAACAGTGTTGAAAGCCTTACTGAAATCTAGGTAGATTATGTCGACAATTCCAACCCGATCTAGTTCTTTGGTCCCCCAGTCAAAGAAATCTATCAGACTCATTTAGCATGACCTCCCCCCCTGTGAAACCATGCTACCTTGGATGTTGTAACCCACTGGATTCAAAATATTCCACAATCCTTTCCTTCAGCAGTGATTCCCTTAACCTTCCCACCACCAATGTTAGGTTGACTGTCCTATAATTGCCAGTCTCCTCCCAGCTGCCACTTTTGTGTAGCGGTACATCTACCCTCTTCCACTATTTTGGAACCACTCCTGTTTCCAGTGAGTTGTTAAATAGAACTGTCAGAGGTACAGCCTGTTAATTTCCTTAGCTCCCTCAACACCCTTGGATGCACCCCACCTTGCACCATTGCTTTGTCCACCTTCAGATTAGCAAGTTCCTTCAGAACTCTCACCTCCAAAAAAAGGACTAGTGGCCAGCTCCCCTCCAAAGCTTTTACTTTTTTGTGCCCCTTCCCTTCTCCTTCCTCTGTGAACACTGAACAAAAGTATTTATCAATCAATCAAAATCTTTATTTAACCAGGCGAACATCGTTGAGCAAGCTCATTTTCAAGATGGACCTGGAAAGGAGAGGTTAACATCACATACAAAGGAATACTCATTTACATCATAACTGGGTAAACAATATATATAAAATGAATTCATACTTACATAGTATTTACACAGAGCAGTAATTATACACAGCAGGTTTATAATACACACAAAATAGAGTACTAAAAAGAGCCATTAAGCTAAGACCATGAAGAGTATGCAGCTAAAATGCATAGCAACTGCAGTACAGTATGTATAGGTTAAACGTATGCAACAATAATAACAGTGTGTATTTGAAGCATCCTGGAATACAGTTATTGATTGAAGAAACTTGGTGGGACATGGGAGGGGTAGGGAGGGGGACGCAAGAGGGTGAGTAAGGAGAGGAACGTGGTACATGCCTGCAAGGGCATGTAGTGACTGTAGGGGGGAGGGTGGCAACAGTTAGGGAGTGGAAAGCAAAACACTATGACGGTGTCAAGGGGGATAAGCAAGGAGTGTAGGTGGGAGCCAGGAGGACATGGAAAAGGAACTAACAATAAGGAAAAAAACATAGGGTCGGGATAGAAGGAGCAGTCAGATAAGTTCTTATAGACTGTAACATTGCCCAAGAGGGGTGGGAAAGAAGTACTAGTAAAGGGATGCACTGGAGCAGATGGAGGTGAGGCTAGGGAAAGGTGACATCAGGAGAAGCAGTTAAAGGATTCCTTGATAGAGCAATAATAAAGTGCTTTGAAGGCTGACAGTTTGATTGGGTAAGCCGACTTCAGGGTTTTTTGCAAATTGTTCCAGAGAGACGGTAAAGCGTGAGATATGGCAGACCTGCTGAAGCATGACTTGGACTTCGGTACTGCAAGGGAGATAACAGAGGAACTCCTTAAGGCATATTTACCTATCACACCTAGAGGAAGGCAATCCGAGATGTACTGAGGCAACATCTTCATGATGGCCCTAAATGTCCAGAGAGCTGCATTCCTCTGTCTTCTGTAGTTAAGGGATGACCAACCTACTGCGGCGTAAAGGGAGCAGCGATGTGTGGAGTATGGGAGACCAGTTATGAACTTCAAGGCCCGATGGTAGAGTGTGTCTAATTTAGCCAGGGCAGACACGGGTCCTTGGCTGTAAAGGAAGTCTATGTAGTCCAGTAAGGTAAGGTAAGGAATGTGGTTTGTATCAGTCTCTTCCTGGCATCCAGTGTTAGAAAATTTCTCATACTAGAGAAGAAGCCAAGCCTCTGCCTAAGCTTCTTTAAGAGATCCTCAATGTGATCAGAAAAGGAAAGCTTTTGGTCTATCCACACCTCCAGGTATTTGAATTTAATGATATATTCCAGTGATTTGATAAGAAGACTGTGGATCTAGGGAATATTACCTTGAGTTGTGGGGTTATTGATGTATGAAAAGGGAGAAAAAAGCATTGCCTTTGTTGTTTTGGCATTCAGGAGCAGTTTCTGGTGCAGTATTTGTAAGTGTAGAAGATTAAATTCCTATTGCAGATCTCTACAAGCTGCTTCCGGAGAGAGTCTTCCGATACAAAGTACCATGTCATCGGCAAATAGGTGAATGTTAGCAGATTTGATGTCAGCATCAATATTGTTAATGTAAATTGCAAAAAGCAATGGACCCAGTATAAAGCCTTGCTATACGTCCCTCAGTAGAGGTTTCAGGGATGAGAATTCCCCTTCAGCCTTGACCTGCTGCTGTCACCCCGTTAGATAGTTCGAGAACCACCTCAGTGACCGGGGGGGGGGGTCGCAGCCGATGTTTCTGAGGGAGACAAGGAGTAGCTTGTGGTCAACCGTATCGAATGCCTTGCTTGTCTAGAAATACTGCACAAAGTTCTTCAAATCCAAGGCACACTGCCAGTCATTGGTGACCTTTGCAAGGGCTGAAATAGTACGGTGATGAGGCCTAAATCCCGACTGATAAGGACTGAACAGGTTCCCACTTTTGAGGTAGCTCCTGAGCTGCACACTCACTATTTTCTCCAACAGTTTGGAAAGGGTGGGAAGTAGGGAGACTGGTCTATAATTATTCAGGTTGCTGGGGTCTCAAGATTTAAAAAGGGGGATTACATGAGCCATTTTCCATATAGGAGGAATATCGCCCTGCAAAAGGGAGAGGTTAAAAAGGTGTATTATGGGCATAGCCAGGACATGAAGACTAAGCTTCAGGAAGAATGGGTCCAATTGGTCTGCCCCTGCACTCTTCCTGGTATCCAACTGTAGGAGGAGATCCTCAACCTCTCTCAAGGTAGTAGGTTGGAGGGAGAAAGCCTCGCTTTTAACTAGATCTGGTTAGAAAGTGCTCCAAGACTAGAGTGGAGGTTATTGCCAGGGGAGGCATCGAAAGCGAAACATGCAGTAGCAAAATGGTTATTAAAGGCGTTGAGGATAGTCGATTCATCCGACACCGAAGTTGCGGCAATGGCGATTTTTGTGGGTAAGTTGCTCATAGCCGCGTGCCCTTGAATATCCTTGATGGTTTTCCAGAAGTTTGCTGAGCACTTCATGGAAGCATCCAGTTCTTTGCAGAAATAGCTAGCCTTAGCCTCCCTAACCAGATTGGTACAGTGGTTTCTTCCTGAATGATGTTCAGTCATCTGGAAGTTTTGATTTCCATGCTTTTTTCCAAAGTCAGTCTCTGTGCAACAGGGAGGCCTTTAATTGGGCCGTAAGAAAAAATTACTCACCTTAGTAATTATATTTCTAATGGAGTATCGCTGTATTCTAACTGTTGGAGTGATTCCCAACCTTTGAACTGCCCCGGAGAACTAAGGGTTAACTTTCCAGGCAGGGC
This sequence comes from Neoceratodus forsteri, assembly GCA_016271365.2. Classification (NCBI taxonomy): domain Eukaryota; kingdom Metazoa; phylum Chordata; order Ceratodontiformes; family Ceratodontidae; genus Neoceratodus; species Neoceratodus forsteri. The sequence continues at coordinate 1,332,932,575 of CM057455.1, read as the reverse complement.
ATGGAACGCTGAGCTCGAGCTCAGTTGAAGTCTCTGTCTGGAGTGTTTTGAACCTAAACCATCAGATTCTTACGACCCCAACTAAACTAAAAATTCTATGTGGAAAGTGTAAAAATTCTACAAGCCAACTGGCTGAAAAGTTTCAGATTCCCAAGGAAGACTCAGGTCAGGAATCCCAAAAATTAAACCCAATGTACTGAAAAAATAACAATAATAAATAAGCACCCAAACAAAAGGAAGGAGGGTGCCGGCAAATACACCCCTGGGGTGCAACACTGCACCTGCCCACCCACTTCCCAAAAACAAGTTCTGAGAGGGGAGGCAGGGAAGGAGGTCAGAATACAGCAAGACTCCATTAGAAGAAATATAATTACTAAGGTGAGTAATTTTTTCTTCAAACAACATGAAGTCTTGCTGTATTCTGACTATTGCAGACTACCAAGCAGTACCTCCGAGGAGGAGGGACAGAACCTACTTTGGGAATAGGCTCTGAAGTACTGCTGTGCCAAACCGAGCATCACTCCTAGCCTGGATATCCAGAGAGTAATGCTTGATAAAGGTATGAACTGTTTTCTAGGTGGCTGCTTGACAAATTTCTAGGAGAGGAATATCCCTGGCCACAACCAGGGAGGCAGCTGTACCTCTTGTGGAATGAGCCCTCAGGCCTGAGGGTGGAGTTTTTCCCAGTTTTTCATAGCAGAATTGTATACAAGACACAATCCACCTGGCAATAGATCTTTTGGTGGCAGGTTTGCCCTTTCCCACTTCTCCATAAGTGAGGAACAACTGGAGGGAGTCAAACCTGTGACCCTTTTTACGCTCTATATAGTAACTAAGGGCTCTTTTGACATCTAAACTGTGTAGCCTTCTCTCTCCTGAGGAAGAATGCTCAGTGAAGAAAACAGGGAGAGACACAGACTGGTTTAAATGGAAGTCTGAAACCACTTTGGGCAAAAACCTTCTATTTGTCCTAAGGACCACTTTATCCCTATGAAAAGAGATAAATTCAGGTTCCACTGACAGGGTTTGCAATTCACTGCTACGCCTGGCAGAGGTAATGGCTACCAAGAACACAGTTTTCCAGGTCAAGTACTTAAGCTCTGCTGAAGACATAGGCTCAAAGAGGGGTTGCATAAGCTGAGCAATGCAAACATTCAAATCCCAGGCAGGGGCAGGGTCTCTAAAGGGGGGATTGGTGTGAAACAATCCTTTAAAAAATTTACAGAACACAGGATGGGAAGATAGTGAGGAAGGCTTCTCCACAGACAAAAATGCAGAAACAGCTGACAAATGTACCTTGAGAGTAGCTGGTCTGAAGCCTAGGCCATTAAGATGGACCATATAATCCAGAACCGTAGGCAATTCAGCAGTGTCTGGAGAAATATTCTGCTTAGAACACTAAATGCTGAATCTTTTCCATTTGGAGTTGTAAGTCTTTCTGATGGAGGGCTTTCGAGAAGCCTTGAGGATGTCCAGAACCCCTTGGGAAAGATGCAGATCTGCAAACTCTAACTCTTCAAGAGCCATGCCTTCAGATTGAGGGACTGAAGACTGGGGTACCAAATCCTCCCCTGAGAGGATGTTAACAGGTTGTAATTCCTGGGAAGAGACAGGGGGAGATGGACTACCATGGACAGCAAGAGAGGGTACCAGGGCTGTCTGGCCCAATCTGGAGCAACCAGAATCACCTTGCAAGGTTGAGACCTTATTTTCACTAAAACTTTGAACAGGAGTGGGAAGGGGGGAAAGGCATACAGAAACTTCCCTTCCCAATTCAGAATCAGGGCATCCAGGTGGACTGAGCCCAAGACTGGAGGTCTGCAACAAAAGAGAGGAAGCTGGCGATTGTCTGGAGCTGCAAAGAGATCTATCTCTGGAGTGCCCCACCTTGAAAAAATCACTTTCAACACCTGAGGGTCCAGGGACCATTTGTGATGGCCCTGAGAAATCCTACTCAGTGCATCTGCTAGCACATTGTCCTTGCCTGGAAGGTGAACTGCTACAAGAGAGGCTTGCAGGGAATAAGCCAGGGACCACAACTTCATGGCTTCTGTGCACAAGGCCGTGGACTGACTGCCTCCCTGCTTGTTGATGTATCACATGGTGTTAGTGTTGTCTGTTCTGACTTGAACCACCTTGTTCTGAACTGACTGTGAGAATGATTTTAGAGTTAGAAAAACTGCCCTGAGCTCTAGAAGATTGATGTGTAGAAGGGATTCTTGGGGGGACCACAGACCCTGGGCAGTGAGGGACCCCAGGTGGGCTCCCCAGCCCAGAAGAGAAGCATCTGTGGTAAGGACCACTGAACAAGGCTGAGCAACAAAAGGAACACCTTGCCTTAAATTGTCCTGCTCCTGCCACCACTGGAGGGCCTGGATCAAGGTCGGAGTCACTGGAATCAGTTTGGTAAGGGAGTCCTTTCTCTGAGACCAGTAAGTTCTCAGGTGGAACTGAATATCCCTCATCTGGAATCTTGCCCCTTGGATCACTGCTGTTGAAGCTGCCATGTGGCCCAAGAGCTGGAGGAAATGCCCTGCTGGTCGAGATACCTGAAGACTGAAGGAAGAGGATAGTTCCATAAGAGCCCTTGCCCTTTATAGAGGAAGAAAAGCTCTTGTTCTGAGTGTGTCCAGTTCTGCCCCTATAAAGGTAAGGAGCTGGACTGGTTCGAGAACTGACTTGGGAAGGTTGAGAAGAAATCCTAGGGAAGTGAGCACTTTCTGGGTCACTTGCAGGTAAGACTTGACTTGGTCTGGAGACTGACCCACTAATCGCCAATTGTCCAGATAAGGAAATATGGAAATCTTCTGCCTTCTTAGAAAGGCAACTACTACTGCCAGGCACTTTGTGAAAACCCTTGGAGCTGAGGTTAGGCCAAAGGGCATTGCTCTGAACTGATAGTGGCCTAAGGGCAACTCGAACCTGAGGTACTTTCTGTGGGAGCACTTGATGGGAATGTGAAAATAGGCATCTTTGAGGTCCAGGGAGGCTAGCCAGTCCCCTGGCCTTAGAGAGGGAAGGATTATTCCCAGAGTTACCATCTTGAACTTTGGTTTTAAAAGATGTTTGTTCAGATATCTGAGGTCTAGGATGGGTCGCCACTCTCCTGTCTTTTTGGGGGTCAGGAAGTACCTGGAGTACAGTCCTTTGTCCCAGTGTAGGGTAGGTACTCTCTCTATAGCTCTTAAAGCTAGGAGAGAAGAAACCTCTGCCTCTAGGGCAAGGGTTTCTGAAAGATTTGCAGGTGGAAAAGATCTGGCTCTCATCTTCGGAAATTTTTTGAAGCTGAGAACCAGTCCCTAGCTTACTACTTCCAGGACCCACTTGTCTGATGTAACAGACATCCAGTTCTGGACAAAGTAAGCCAGCCTACCCCCTACTGGAATAGGAGAGTCGACCCGGGCAGACCCATCAGGGTGTCTGCTTGGCAGAGGCTTTAGGCTGAGGGGTGGATGCAGGCCTGCTCATCCCCCTTCTGCCTCTCCCTCTGAAGAACCCCCTCTGCGACAATGAAGAAGAGGCCTGTGCTTGGTAAAAAGGCCTTTGAAAAGGCCTGCCCCTGCCCCTAGACTGCTGCCTTTGAGGAGTTGCTTGCCTTTCCTTTGCCTGAGCACTCCTGTAAGTGGTCCTGTACTCGTCCATTTTCTTCATGTAATTCTCTGTCTGCTCCCCAAACAGAGAATTACCCACTACAGGAAAGTCCATAGACCTTAGCCTGGGTGTCTTGCGAGAGGCTAGTACATCTGAGCCAAGCCATCCTCCGAAGAGCCACAGATGTAGCCATGACTCTTGATGAGACATCATTAGAGTCCACAGCAGCATGAAATTGCACTTTAGATGCCTCAATCCCATCTGTAGCCACCGCCTCCAGCTCCTTGGCTAGCTGGGGGGAGGCCTGTTTAGCCAGTGCCAGTACAGTGTCCCACCTGGACTTCTGGTACCTGGCTGTATAGGCCATGTAATTCGCCTGCCTGAGTCCCAAAGAAGATGCCATGTACTGCTTCTTTGCCATGGCATAAATCTTCCTGGAGTCCTTGTCAGGGGGGTGTGAAGCCAAGGGAATATTTGCCTTGTCACAGGCAGCAGGCTGCACTACCCCAACATGGCTGCATTGCTGATATAAGAACTCCGTGTCTGAGCCTGAGAGTGTATACCTCTTGTCCATCCTTTTATCCACAGGAGGTATAGTGTTAGGAGACTTTAAGATTTTTTGTGTCTGTTTCCCAAAAGATTTATGGAGGGGAATAGACAGTCTCCTGGACTCTGGGATATCCGTCATCTCTACATAATTAGGCTCTTCTTGATCTTCCACAGCCTCCTCCATAGGAAGCTGGAGGGTTTCAGCCACTTTCCTGTAAAACATAAAATGGGAAGGGGACCCAGAAAGCCTAGGAGGGGAAACACCTGATGGTCTGTCTGGGGAGATGTCCGGTTCCACAGGCACATCCAGACCTTCACTTACATCATAATCCTCAAATTCCCCTTTCTCTTCAAACCCTGGTTCATAAAATTCTTCATGGGTATACTCTTGAACCGGGGGAACCAACTGAACCGAACCCCTGCCAGAAGGAGCCGGATCAGTCGGAACCGGACGGAGCGATTCCACAATTTGAATCGCCTTGGCTATCTCTTCGGTGGTCGGAATATGAACCTCTGGATCTGAACCGGTCAATTTATCTTTGCGCTTTCTTTTTGTCAGAACCAATCCCTTGGAATCGGCTCTCCTTTTGCCTGAAGAAGTATCGCCCTGGTCAGAGGGCACTCTTTCTGGTTTGGTCGAAACCGAACCGGGCTGGCCATCCGGGTCAGTGGACTTCTCGGCCTCCTTTTCCCTCAGTCTACCTAATCTCTTCTCGAGGGTAGATTTGGGAACATTTTTACATATTTGGTAGTCTGAATCGAGGTGGTCAAACCCCAGACAATAAACACAGGTGGTGTGGGGATCGGCCTTGGCATAGACCTCCCCACACTCACTGCAGTGTTGAAACCCAGTGGGCCCGTTTTTTTTCTTAGGTTTCTCAGACATGGCCAACCTAACCAAAACCTACCCTTTTTTCAGCAACTGCCAGACAAGACTCCCTTATCGGTTCCTAACTGTGTCACAGGTATTGGAAAAAAACCGTTAAAACACATTATTTTTAGAACCAATAAGAACCAGTAACCACACACTAAATATAGCAAAAATCACAAGCAAATGGTCGGTTCAGCCGAACCGACCGCACTTTTACAAGTTCCACACAGAAAAGTATAACAATTCCTATCTAGTACTCACGGCACCACAGACAGAGACTGAACCGACTATGCGGATACTTTTTTTCGATTCAAACCGACGAAAAATTGACCGACTTTAACCGACTTCGAACCGAGCTGAAGGAGAAATCTCCAGAGTGACCGTTCAGTGAGGCAGAGTAAAGAATCTGACGGTTTAGCTTCAAAATACTCCAGACAGAGACTTCAACTGAGCTCGAGCTCAGCATTCCATGCCCTGCATGGAAAGTTAACCCTTAGTTCTCCGGGGCAGTTCAAAGGTTGGGAATCACTGCAATAGTCAGAATACAGCAAGACTTCATGTTGTTTGAAACCAAGGACATGATTTATTTTTAGAATGAATCTGGACCAATGGTGCATGTTGATCCAGAGCCCATAACATGATTTCCTGGAAGATATCATAGGCCGAAGGTACTGAACCGGTCAAGTAAAAATCCTGCCATCTCAAGGAATCTCGCAAATAAGAGAGGAATGCATAGATGTCAAAATTATGCCGTTTCCTCTTGAGTGAGAATTTGGAAAGGGATGGTAGTTTTGAGGTGGATCTTACACCTGCTATAATGCAGTGGTCACTGAAATCCGAGAACACTCCTGCATGTGAAAACAGATGGGGTTTGCTTACTAAAATATCTAGAAGTGTGCTATTTTTAGGGCACTTTTTGTTTGGACATGTTGCCTCAGAAATGGGTTAGGAAAGACCAAAGGAGTCGCAAATAGTCTGTTTAGGGTAATGGAGTACCAGTCCATATTGAGGTCCCCTAGTATAATACTCTCTGATTGAAGGGATCCCATCATATTAGTTATATGGTCTAGAAATTGTAGCCCCATGGATGGAGGTCTGTAGCATCCTAGGACACATACTGAGACAGAGGAAGATAGCTTGACATTGAGAGTCAGGCTCTCAAATTCCTTTGGGAGTGAGGACGAATCTATAACTGATGCAGACAATTTCTCCTTGACATAGATGGCAACTCCTCCTCCTCTAGTGAGCCTATCAGTTCTACCTTTCCTGATCTCCCTCTGCACAGTCTCCCCCTTCACTTTTTAACTTTAACAATTCCACCCTGGTCCTCCTCTTTTTACTCATATACCTAAAACATGCCTCGTCCCCTTTCATAGCCTTCTGGGCTATTCTCTCTTCAGTTTGCACCTTTGTGCTTCTTACTGCTTTCCCTGCTTCCCTCTGTTTCCCCTGACATACCTCCCTATCCTCCTCCCTCTGCATCTCCTTATACGTTCTGAATGCTACCCTTTCAGCCTTTACCAGGTTAGGGATCAGTGCTTGGACCAGTCCTCTTCCATGTCTTCATAAGTGACTTTGCATAGAGGCTGGAAGGGAAGGTGTGTCTTCAGACCGCACAAAGATCTACAACAGGATTGACACTCCAGGATGGGTAGAGAAAATGAGAAGGGACCTAAGCAAGCTTGAGGCAAGGTCAAGGGTGTGGCAGATAAAATTCAATGCAAAGAAGTGCAAAATCATGCAGTTGGGGCACAGAAATGCAGGGGAAGCGTACATGATGGGGGGTGGTTACTGACAGCCACCGAACAGGAACGAGACCTCTGAGTAATCACATCTGACAATCTAAAGGTTACCAAACAACATATGAAGGCTGTGAAGACAGCCAGTGAAATGCTGGTGTACACAGGGAGAGGTATCTCCAGCAGAAGGAAGGAGGTGGTATTGCCACTGTATAGAACATTGGTGAGACCTCATCTAGAGTACTGTGTCCAGTTCTGTAGGCCGCATCTCCGGAAGGACATAGAGGTGAAGTGGTTCGGAGAAGGGTGACAAAATGGGTGCAGGGGCTGCACCAGAAGTCGTACGAGGGGAGGCTGGAGGATCTCAATAGGTATTCTCTGGAGGACAGGAGAGGAGAGAGAGGGGGGGATATGACAGACTTTCAAATACCTCAAAGGTGTAAATAGCATCTTTCAAAAAAAAAAAAAAAAGATGTTCAAGAACAAGGGACCATGATATGAAAACAGAGGAGGGGTAGATAGGGGTAATGTGAGAAAGTATTTTTTCACAGAAAGGGTGGTGGATCCATGGAAAAGCCTCCTGGCAGAGGTTGTAGGGGAAAAATGGTAGGGAAATTCAAAAACACATGGGAGAGACATAAAGGAACTCTAGCGATAGGAAAGAGAGGGTAAGCTGCATATCATTTAGGATCTGTGGTATATGAAACAGAAAGGGAAAATGGTCAGACTAGGTGGGCCAAGCGGTCTTTATCTGCCATCAAATTCTATGTTTCTACATACTAACATACTAAGAAGCCAGCAGATTAGGCCCTATGGTCTATCAAGTCTGCTCGATAATCAGTGCCTTCCCAGGGCACTGTTATTAGCCCACCCCCTCCCTCACTACAAGGTCCCCCCCCCCCACCAGCGGGGCTATGGGATGTACCCATCCCATAAACCTATCCTAGCCTTTCTTGAACTCCTCTACAGCTGCAGCAGCCACCAACTCCCAGGCAGCACATTCCAGGGCTCCACCACCCTCTCAGTGAAGTAGCGTCTCCTTGTTTCCCCCTCAGTCTCCCTCCGTCCAGTTTCATTGAGTGCCCTCTGGTGGCCCCACTTCCTTCAGCTGAAGCACCCCCCCCAAGGCTTACCCTATTTATTCCTTTGAGATATCTGAAGACCTCTATCATATTCCCCCAGTTCCTTCTCTCCTCCAGCGACTACAGGTTGAGCTCCTCCAGTCTCTCCTCATAGGGTCTTTCCCCTAGTCCCAGTATCATCCTGGTCACCCTCCTCTGGACCTCTCCAGAACAGCAATGTCCCTCTTTAAGTAGGGATGCCAAAACTGCACGCAGTATTCAAGGTGTGGTCTAACCAGGCAATTGTACAGCGGAAGGAGCACCTCTCGACTCTTTGAGGTTATCCCCCTGACTATGCACCCCAGCATTTTATTTGCTTGGGCTGCAGCCCTTCTACACTGCTCTGAGTTATTCATTTTGGCATCCACCACCACCCCGAGGTCCTTCTCCCCCCTAGAAACCTGCAGTGCCTCCCCCACCAAGATGTATACACGAGCCGGGTTTCGGACCCCAGGTGCAGAATCCTGCATTTCCCAACATTAAACTTTAGCTTCCAAGATCTTGACCACCTCCCCAGCATCTCCAGGTCCTCCTGAAGAGCCAGCTTCCCCTCCTCCCCTGCCACCACCACCCCCAGCTTCGAGTCATTGGCAACAAGGCTCATCCCGCTCCTAATACTGCTTTTGATGCCTGAGATATACGCATTAAACAGGAGTGGGCCCAGAACCGACCACTGAGGGACCCCACTAATGACTCTCCTAGAGGATGAGACCTCCCCCAACCCTCACTTCCTGTACATGCCCCACTAGCCAGTTTCCTATCCACCTGACCATCTACCCCCCCAGCCCCATATCCTCTAGCCTCCCCAGTAGCCCAGGATGTGGCACAGAGTCAAATGCCCTGCTGAAGTCCAGAACGAGGACATCCATTGGCCTGCCCTGATCCAGCGCACTCGTAACCCCTTCATAGAACTCCACCAGGTTGGTCTGACATGATCTGCCCTTAAAGCCATGCTGGCGATCATCTAGGTGACCCTGTGCCTTCAGAACCCCCTCCAGCCTCTCCTTCAAGATGACCTCCATCACTTTGCCACTACCGACGTCAGGCTAACTGGCCTATAGTGTCCTGGCTCCTTTCGCAAGCCGCCCTTGTGTATAGGCACGATATGGGCCATGCTCCAGTCATGAGGCACCCATCCCGACTGCAGGGAGGAGGTAAATAGGTCCACCAGAGGTGCGGCCATGGTATCAGCTATCTACTTAAGCACCCTGGGATGGATCCCATCTGGGCCCGGTGCTTTATCCTCTCTTAGGGCCTTGAGGGCTTTCCACACCCTCCCACTAGGGATTTCAACATCCATTTCCCCCTCTTCATCTGCCGGTCCCCCCTCCCTCTCCCCCTTGCAGTGCTGCCCCCCCCCCATCCTCCTTGGTAAAACCGAGGCAAACAAATCATTTAGTACCTCTGCCTTCTCCCCATCTCCTCCACCCACCCACTCCCCATCCTCAACCTACTAATCTGCTCCTTCCCTTTTCTTCTTTCCCTGATATACCTGAAGAATCCTTTTACCCCCTTCTAATCCCCTGTTCCAATCTCAGCTCCACCCCGCCTTGGCCGACCTCACCACTCTGGTGATCCTCCTGACTCCTTATGATATGCCCCCTTGGATATAGCCCCCCGAGAACGTTTGCATCGGCTACAAGCAGCCTCTTTTTCCCTCACCGCATTCTGGACCTCCCTTGTCCACCAGCTTGGCCATTTAGCTTTGCCCCACTTGTGTCTCTCCCTTGTGCAGGCTGTGACAGGGTAGAATAGGACCCTGTCCCATTTGTTATGGAGACAGTGTTTAAATGCAAGGATCTATACTCTTCTATCCCTTCTCTGTCTGGTTGCGTAACCAGATTTTCCTATGAGACCTCGGACTTGATCAGCCTGAATAGTCTTGCAATTATTTGCCTCTCTCTGTCTCTCAGTTTCCTTTTGCTGTCTGTTTATCCTCCCTTGCATATCTATATCAGCTAATATGAAAATATGTGTAAATCAATGTATGGAAATGTAACTGATATTATTTAGAATATATATACAGTAGCAGACACAGACACTGCCAGTTATTTCCTGAAATTTCTGTGATATTTCCAGATATATCTAATGCTTTCTTCATTTCTGCAGTAGGGGCAGCAGAGAGAAACTCTTTAGAAATTTCGAAAAATGTCTGGAAATAGCTGGCAATGTTTGTGGCTACTACTGCAGTATTACAGTTGAAATGTACATTAATTGTATTTTGACATGACTTTAAAAACCTAGAGGTTACTTGAGTGCAAATTCTTGAGCCTTTTGCAAGGGCTGTAGGGGCCTCAGGAACCTCACTGTTCTAGCAGCTCCTGATATTTACAAGAACAGATAATTTTGCAAACAGGATGTTTGCTAAGGATGGGGGTTGAAAATACTTCTAAAAGAGCTAAGTTGAACTGCAAAAAGGAGATCACAAGAAAAAGGGACACAGGGACTAAAGAAAGATTTTATTTTTTCCTCGGTACATAGTTATTCTGAACAGTTTTTTTTTTTTTGTTACTGCAACTACAAATAAATAGTTTTGTGGAATTTTACAACTGCTCCTGGGTTTCCCTATGCTTCCTAACCTGTGCCCCGATGGCACAGGCCTTGGTAGCCTCTAGGAGCCCCTTTTTAATGATCTCCCAGCAGGCCTCCATGCCCATGCTTGGCCTGGGCTCATCTAGGTAGCCCCTAAGGATCAGCTCCATCCCCCAAATCAGCCCGTCTAAAATCAACCACTGTCGTTTTTGTGTTTCAACCTTTTCAGTCGCCTCTTTCTAGAAACATAGTGGTTTCTTTTTCCTCTTGCTTTTGATCATTTGACACAGAGGTTTGTTGCCTTTATTATTCTCCCTTTTATCTTTATCCACTGTTCCTCCACCCCACCCAGGCCACCCCCCTGCCAAGTCATCCCTGAGGCATTCACCCATCTTTATAAAATATGCTCTTGGAAGACTTCAGAAGAAGTAATGTTGGAGAAGGCAATATGACACCTGCACTGTAGGAAACGTCATGGGGGGGAGCAGGATTTAGCAGGAGGAGGATTTACTAGTGATTCCTACAAGCATGCATTATCTCAGCCCTGAGTTACTGCCCCAGAGACAGAACTTTAGAATGTTAAAATGCAATTACATTTTTTGAATATAATAAAGTTCACTAAATAAAAAAAAATGTTGAATATAATAAAGTGCACTAAATTTAAAAAAAGAATGTTAAAATATGGACTCTGCTCTGTGGTCATGACCCTCCCCCCCCCCAACCACCAGCATTCTAACAGAAGATTTATAGTTAAAGACCAGAAGAAAACAGTAACCACCTGTTATCTATGCTAAGTAGTTTTACATAATGTAACAGTAATAAGAATGCAAAAAACACACTTGAATACTGCAAAACTGCAAAGTTTGGACTTACAAAATGCTCAAACAATAAAAAGTTTTTCATCTATTTTAAAGAACACTTTTTACTATGGTTCTAGAAGGGGAGTTAGGGAAGGTTTGTATGAACCACTAGTAAAGCCTATAGAAGAAATATCATTACTACAGCAATTTTTTTCTTCTACCAAAAAGAGTTTACTAGTGGTCTCTGTAGCAAGGTAAGGCAATATCTTTTTTTTTTTGCAATTAACTTTTTATTGAACGTTTTGATACATCCACTTGCGGAGACAAGAAAGAAGTAGCAAATACAGTACAAGTAAAATCAAACATAGGTCATTAAATACTGTAAAGGATACAAACATAAACAGCCTCCATAATACCGCCCTCCCCAACCCATCCCTCCCATCCCTCCCTCCCACCATCCCACACAAGGCTCTGCAATTAAATAACCGCCATAAAAAAGGAACATCAACAACATAGGTATCTTATGTAGGCTGTTACCAGTGGAGACCAGATTTTCTCGAAAGGGCAGCAGATTGTTTAAGATAGCAATCATCCTCTCAGTCCTAAGGCTCGAGAGAAACTCCGTCAACCATTGGAATAAGTAATTTGGCAGGGTCCTTCCAGTGTTTCAACACTATTTTTTAACTATACAAGAGATCAGAGTTATGTGGAATTTCCTCTGTTTAACACGTGCAACCGACATATCTCCTAACAGACACACTTCAGGGGAAAACATATCCTCTAATCCCAGTAACGGATCAGCCTTGCTTTTTATCTCGTTCCACAAAGGGGCAACTTTAGGACAATACCAAAAAATGTGGAGAAGGTCACCCCCCTCCATATCACACCTGTAACACTGAGAACCTCGTACTAACTTTAGATCCATTAACTTCTGAGGTGTATAATAAATGTTGTGCAATATCTTAAACTGCACCAACCTAAGATGATCTTGTCGAACAAATTTATGGCAATTCTGCCAAATCTGTGCCCAATCCAAAGTTATATTAGGGAATACTTCAGCCCAGTATGAACTTGGTGCAAGATTGTCCCTGAAGGCCCAATGGAACAGCACTAAATAGATCTTAGAGATGGCCTGTGGAGCTCCAGCGAATAACCTAAGGTCCTCCCAGAATGGGACAGGGTGGATAGATTGGATGACTTCCAATTTTCTGAACCAATGAGTGACGTAATTGATATATTTTGAAAGTATCCCTATGAGTCAGTTCAAACTTCGCCATGATCTCCACCAATGAGATTATGCCGCCACCTGAGTTTATAAATTCTTTCAAGGAGCAATCAGCCAAGAAGGGTAACCAGTTCTGTTTAATGGTCCGATGTCCTATCTGCCATTGTGGGTTTCCCCAAACGGGCTGCCCTATGTCTCGCGTTTGTTCGTATTTCAAAAAATTGCATAATTGGTTATATATTCTGAGGGAAAGTCCAATGGGAGAATTTTTCAATAAAGAAGGGAGTAGACGGTTAGGTACATAGGATAAAGCCTTAGGATTAATACCAAAGCTCTTAATAAAACTAATTTCCAAATTAACCCACAATGGGGTATATCCGGAGTTTAAGATATTGCCCTCACAGTGCATCCATCTCCCATATTTATTTAGATGTGCTCCCAAAATAAAAGCATAAAGTGAGGCAATCTCAAACCACCCAGATTTTTGGGCGCAGCTAACTTAAGATACGACATCCTGGCTTTTTTATATCCCCAGACAAAATCAGCCAGTTCCCCGTGAAGTTTCCTAAACCAAGAAAGGGGAATCCAAACATTTAACATGGATAAGGGGTAGAAAAGCCTAGGGAATATATTCATTTTTACAATGTTTATTCTTCCCCATAAAGACAATGGTAACTGTGCCCATCTTTTAAGGTCTAATTTAATGTTATGAACTAAGGATTCTAAGTTCAATTGACGCAATCTGCCTTGGCTACTTGCCAAGGAGAGGCCTAGGTATCTGAGAGATTTGGAATCCCATCCTAAACCTAACCCTTCGATATCCCGTTTAAATACTCTGTTATTCAGAGGGTAAACAACTGTTTTGTTCTGATTCAGTTTATAATTAGCTAACGCACTAAAATTCTGTATTACTTTTAATAAACTGGGAATAGACCTATCAGGCTTCGATACATAGACTAATAAATCATCGGCATAGGCCGTAACCTTATATGTGTCCCTTACATTAATTCCCAAAATTTCAGGGGATGATACTATACACCTTATAAGGGTTCCAAATACAAATTGAATAATAGGGGTGAAAGGGGCATCCTTGTCTCGTGCCAACATGTAACATGAAGATGCAGAAATAGCCCATTACACACAACTCTAGCCGAGGGATTAGTGTACAGTGCCCTAATCCAGGCCACAAATTTCTCTGGGAAGCCAAATCTACCCATCACCGCAAAGAGGAAGGCCCAGTGGACCCTATCAAAGGCCTTCTCAGCGTCCAAGGAGACCAACGCCATCGGGAGTTCAGCCCCCTTGGAGGCGAGAAGACATGTGCTAATGTTCTAAAATGGTCCGATGGGGATCTACCTCTCATAAAGCCTACTTGTTCTACCCCTATCAGCTTCGAAATTATTTGGTTAATACGTTCAGCCAGTATCTTGGCCAGAATCTTAATATTGTAATTCAACAACGAGATTGGTCTGTAACTGGCTTCTCAGGTGGCTTATTAGGCTTAGGGATCAGCACAATAAGTGCTTCTGCGGAATTCTCTACTTCTTTTCCAGATAAAATATATTGAAAAAGACTGAGTAATATTGGGGAAAGCTGGGCGGCAAATGTTTTATAAAAATTGGGTGAGAACCCATCTGGCCCGGGCGTTTTGTCTGGTGTTAGACCTTTAATGGTCAATTCTACATCCCCCTGTGTAATCTCCGCATTAAGCAGTGCTCGGTCCGAGTCGCTTAGGGTAGGAAGGGGTAGTTTCTCCAGGAAGGACAAAATCTCCACATCAACAGGAGGAAACTGCATACCCGCATAGAGGGATTTGAAGTAGTTTTGAAAAATTTGGACCATGTCCTCCGGGGTAGTTTTGATAGTACTATCCTCTTCCGAAAAAATTCCTTCGATTAAACGGGAAGACTCAAATTGTGTAGTACGCTTTGTCAGCACCTTACCGACTTTTCTCCTGATCCACAAATTTTGCTTTAGTTTTGATAATAGCCAATTCGGCCTGCTCACCCAATATTTTAAGATATGCATCTTTTGCCCTCACTAAGCTTATTCTATCATCCTCACAGGGGGTACTGAGAAGCCTAACTTCTAAAGACCTAATCTGGTTTAATAGCCCCGCTATGTTGGCCTCCTTTTCTTTCTTTCTTTGTACTGCCTGGCTGATTAATAAGCCTCTCAAGTATGCTTTAAATGCTCCCCAAAGAATATCTGGGCAGAACCTCATCTTTCTGGTTAAATAAAAGAACTCCTTAATTTGCGCTGACAAATATTGAGTTATCTTGGAATCCTCAAAATTTGATTGTTTATCTTCCATCTATTACTTTTTGGTGAGGAAGGGAAAAAGAATGAAAGCTCCACTGCCGAGTGGTCTGAGAGGGAGCAGCCACAATTGCTGAGTTAAGAATCCCTGGGAGCAGGGTGCGAGACAGGAGAATATAATCTAACCGAGAACCAGATCTATGAATTTGGGAAATGAATGTGTAACCCCTCTCCTCCGGATGAAGAACCCTCCAGACATCTGCTAGGCCCAACTGATCCACCAATTCTCCAAAAGCTCGAGAAGCAGGAGTAGGGTGTGCTTGGGTCCTAGAAGATCTGTCAAGAGACGGGTCTAGCACCGTATTAAAATCCCCACCTAATATCATGGGAGATGACTGAATGGTTGTAGGACCTTTAATAGCTCAACCAAAAGTCATGAGAGTCCGTGTTAGGATGTAACAACTGCCCCAATCAAAACAATCGCATTCTGCAATTTGCCTTTCACTAGAATGTACCTACCCTCATTATCCTGAATAACCTTAAGGAGTGAAATGCAATGATCTATGAAGTAATAGCATGACCCTCTGCTCTGTGTGTTACCCTGAGACGAGAAAATCTTCCTATCTGAAGTCTCATATAGCATTTCCTTCTTCTTGCAGTAAATGAGTTTCTTGCAAAAATACTACCTTAGCCTTCAGTATTTCTATATACTTCAATATCTTAAATTGCTTAGATTTATTCCTTGCCCCTTTAACATTCAACGTAAGGAACTTTATAGCAATATCCATCCCCATTTCAATTTCAACCCTATAATGTCCTGTGACCGTATACTTAACCAACCAGAAACCATATGCTTGCAGGCCTTGCATGCCCCCCCCGTACAGCAAGAAATCCAGTATCCCTACAGAAAATACCCTCCCACCAATAGACTACCCCTAACCCATTTCTTTATTCCACTATTAACAACCAATCTCAACCGGCCTCCCCAACCCACCCTCCCCTTCTTCGAGATAATGATCGCCCATGACACCAGTCCACTAAGCTCACCAACCAAGCGTCCCCGCCCCCTATATCAATGAAAGAAAAGAACCCCTTCTAATCCTAGAAACTACAAGACTAGTAAACACTATTAAACTAACCAGCATAAACCTATACTGAGGTCGGCCTTAAAGCCATTATCTACCTTCCACATTGTAAATATGCACATAACTAGAGGAGAAACCTAATGCCCTTCCCCAAACAAAAAAACCAAAAATCCTCCTGGAGGTAAGATGCGCCCCGAGAGTGCATCCCTCAACTCTAGAAAGAATGCATTCATTACCTCGAGCCCCATATCTCATAAAGACTTTAATTCCAACATCGGATTAATGGGGGGCGGAACAACAACCCTAGACAACCCTCCTACTATCCCTCCACAGGGCGACTCAAAGCCTTGGCAAAAAAAGCTGAGTGAAATTTCTACCCCACTAAAAGGGTGTGAACACCGAATACCAAATCTAGGAAAAAGATTACATAGAATCTCACTAATACTTAGAGTCTGGTGATTACAGCGAGAAGAAAAAATAAAAAAAAGGGAGGGAATAAACCAGTCTGATACCCTCCTAATAAAACATAAGGTCCAATGACAAGTCCCAATCCAGTGAGGACTTCACAAACAAAAACAGCAGGTATTCCACAATATCCAGGGGGTTCGACCCTCAACAGTCCGGATCTTCACAACTTGGAGTAAAACTGTAGAACCTCCAGTGTCAAATCCCAACCCAGTGAGATCCTCATAGATGAAAACAGCATATATTTCTCAATGTCCTGAGGGTTAAACCCTCAACCAACCGGGTCTTCGGAACTTGGAGCAAAACTGTAGAGCATCCAACTACTCCCTGGTAATCAGATACGAGTAAAAATAAAAACAGTCTGTTTAAAGGATCCTTAAACAAAGCTGGGAAAAGCTCACGGAGGGCAGGATCAGCCGACTCATGTGATTCAAAAGTCTTCCACTCGTTATCAACACAGACTTGAAGCCTTGCTGGGTATCCCATTCGGAATTTAATTCCGGCTGCTATTAATTTTTTAACCAGTGGATGGAATGTAGCACGCTTCTGCCGAATGGACAGTGGCAGGTCTTGCACCACTCTGATTTTAGAGCCTTCCCAAAATATGTCCTTAACTTCTCTGACTTTATCAATAAGCAGCTGCCTCTCTTGATAGTTTAAAAATTTAAAAATAAATGCTCTGGGGGGACGATCCAGGGATGGCACTGGGCGTAGCGCCCTGTGGGCCCTTTCAATCACATATGCTGCACCAAACTGTGAGGGACCTGCAATCTTTTCTGTAAACTTTTGAGCAAATTTAATAGGCTTACCCTTCAGCTTTTTCTGGTAGACCAATAATAACATTGTTACGCCTATTACGGCCTCCAAATCTTCCACTTTTAGCTCCAATTTCTGGATTCGATGAGCCATCCTGTTAACCGTGGAATCCAATCTGCCTGTGTGACCTTCAAAGATGTAATTCGTGCCTCACCATCAGATGCCCTGTGTGATAGCTCCTCCATGGCGCTTCAATGATGTTTTAATATTCCCAGAGGTCTTGGACCACGTCTTTTAGCAGTCTTATTTCTTGAGGAACCGCATCAATGAAAGAACTCTTCCGGGATAGAGACTCCCCTGCACCCTGGGATGACGAGGCTGCGGCTTTAGTTTTCTTTGCGGCCTTCTCTGGAGTTGCAGGGGGAGTATGCCGAGGCAGAGGTTTGCGCATTTCGACCTCCATGCAGAGTCGCGATGTGTACTCCCTTCCTGTATTGCTGATGGCAAGGTGAAAATAGGATCAGAAGGAGTCGGAAAAAACTTTAAAAGACGACGGCGGAACGGAGCTCTCGGTAAGCGCAGCTACTCCGTGTTCCGCATCACGTGACTCCCCAAGGTAAGGCAATATCTTATTGTGTTGTGTCATGTTTTATGTAATTTTATGTATATAATGCATCAGAGATGCCCATGGTGACTAGTGTAAGTGCAAGGGATCATGGGTACAAGTACATAGGCCCTGTAGAACGATGTTGTAATTCTTGTTACTGAGCAGGAATCTGTCAGCTACTAGCCAGGGGCTAGAGTTAATTAAATTATTTACAGTTAATCTTTTTATTGTGATTATACATACAAATACACTACATTCTCCAATATACACTTACATAAATTCTTAATAGGAGAAGGAAAAAACATGATGTCTGAAGTATTATACAATGATATTAAAGGAGAAAACAAATGTTGAGAAAACAATATGTAGCAGTACAATCTGTATGATAGAGAAAAAATATGGCAATTTATGCTTCAAGGGGTAAAAGGAGTAGATACAAACAAGAAATATGAGCAGCCATGATTGTACTTCTATTATGCTGTAATTTAATACAAGTATGTGTAAGATTGTATAAAGGAAGAACACAAAAAAAGAGAAAAATATCAAAGAAAGTGAACAAGAATGAAGAGGGAAAGGGAAGAAGATAAAAAGATAGAAAGAGAGGAGATGAAAAAGGAATGAAAGAACTAGAAGCGAGATTCCAATGTAAACATATAACAACCCATGGATTAAGTGACGATATGTGTAGATGTGTTTAAATATTTAAAATAGTCCTGCCAGCATTTATTATATAAATTAAGTCGGTCAGAGGGTAAGCGTGACATATGATCAAGGATGGCGTATTGAGATAGTTGTTTGAGAATATCCGGGAGGGTGGGAATGATGCCGGATCTCCAATGCATTAGTATAAGGTGTTTAACTTGAAGGAATAGTAGGGATAACCACCTATTCTGAGAATAGGATATTTTGCATGCATGAGCATTGAAAATACCAAGTATGCAATGTTTTGGATCTAATGCAAAGGATAGACCAATCACTTTCATTGCAAAGAAATGAATATGACACCAAAGATTGTGTATGGGAGGACAATGACATAAAATATGTAGCAAATTGCCATTGTGGGAGTTACAGGGCCAACATTTATTGTTGTTCATTAAGCCCATTTTTTGGAAAAATCTCAGGAGTTCTGTACCATAGTGCAGAAGTTTGGTTTGTATGAGTGAAGTGCGATTATCCTTGAAAGATTTATGGCAGAATAGCCAGCAGTTATGCCACTGTGAATTGGTTATGTTATAATTTAAAAGGGTACTCCATTTATTTTTTGCAATGATAGATTGATCTGGAATTGTATTTCTGATATGTTTGTAAATGAAACTATTTAATTTAGAGTTTATTTTGATCGATTTAGAAATAAAAGTATCATATATAGATTGATGAGGAATAGTAGGAAGATAAAGGTTCCATTCCATGCGTAACTGTAAATATTTCCAGAAATCGTGCTGGGGAAGATTCCATTGTTTGCGCAGGTCAGAAAAGAATTTTAATTTGAGAGTCTGAGGTATAAGTATATCCTCCAAGAAAAAAAATGCCCCTGTTTTTTCAATTACAACAAAAAATTGGGTGATTATCAAGAGTGATGTTGCAGTTCCCCAAAACGGGGCATATATGAGAGGGTTTGGGTTGGATTTAAGGTGTTTATGAATTATTTTCCAATAGTATATGGATGATGCTATAGTAGGGTGAGATTTTAAATTGGGGAGGAGAGGGTTATAAATGAAGGAAGTGGTGACATTGCCTGGACATAGAGATGTTTCCATATTGACCCACAACGGTGATTTATTGCTGGGTTTATTAAACTATTTTACAATTTGGGCAGTGCAGAAGGCCCAAAAATATGCTTGGAACCAGGGGAGCCCGAAGTCCCCTTTGGACCAGTGGGAACGCAGTCTGTTACAACTAAATCTGGGAATTTTGCCTTCCCATAAAAAACTGCCAATTATATCATCAATTCTGACAAAAAAAAAGTAGGGAGGGTTAAAGAGATATTATAAAATAGATACAGTATTTTGGGAGCTGCTGACATCTTGATAGTGGAGATTTTATCATTAAAAGAGAGGTTAAGCAGTTTCCATCTGTTGAAAGTGTTTTTAATATTTGCTAATAATGGGGAAAGATTGGCGTCCCATATCTTGTCTAATTTAGAGGTGATCTGTATTCCAAGGTCAGAGATACCTTGAGGGGCCCAATGAAAACCTAATATTGTATTCATAGAAGGGTTACAAAAATTGTTCAATGGCATTGTTTCTGATTTGTTTAGATTCAGAGCAAGCCCAGAAAGTGAAGTAAAGTTGCTAAGTAACTTAATTAAGGTTGGTCCCGAAATTTCAAGATTTTCGAGTAGAATGAGGAGGTCATCAGCGTAGGATAGTGACGTATAGCGGGAATTACTGATAGGGATACCTTGGATTATGGAGGCTTGATGAAGAGCAGCTGATAGGGTTTCCATAGCTAGAATAAAAAGAGTGGGGGATAAGGGGCACCCTTGCCTGGCACCTCTTGCCAGATGAAAGGTTGAGGACAGAGTAGAGTTAGTAAGAACCCGGGTAGAGGGGAGGGTGTATAGTAATTGAATCCATGTACAAAATTTATTAGTGACATCAAAGTGGGATAGAACACAATACAAATAAGTTCAGTTGAGAGAATCGAATGCCTTTTCAAAGTCGATGGCTATAGCTGTGGCAGGTGATTTAAGAGATTTAGCTTTGTAGATTAAATTAAATAATGAGCAGAGATGATCAGAACCAGTTCTATTTTTGATAAATTCAGCTTGGGAGCTATGGACAAGTTTCAAAATTATTGATGCTAAATGAGTATTTAATATTTTGGCAAAAATTTTCCCATCCGTATTAAGTAATCATATCAGTCTGTAACTGGATGGGAGAGAAGGGTCTTTATCTTTCTTTGGTAGGATGGTTATAATGGCTTCTGTCATAGAATAGGGAAGTTTACCTTGTGAAGATGCCTCTTTGCAGACCTTAAACAGTAAGTGGCATAAGATGTCAGCTAGGGGTTTATAAAAGTCTACGAAAAAACCATCACTCCCAGGAGCTTTACCAGATTTAAGGGAATTTAGTGCTGCTTGAATCTCTTTTAGTGAAAAGGGTTCATCTAGCAAAGCCATATCTTGTTGGGAGAGGTGTGGTAACTGTAAATTGTCCAGAAATTGTTGTATATATTCAGGTTGTGGGGGAGTGGGGTGAGAGTATAATTGTTGGTAGAAAGATTGCATAATATGGTTAATTGAGGGATTACCTGTATGGAGTTTGCCTGAATGATCTTTCAAACCAGCAATATATCCCTTCATCTGTTGATTCTTGAGTTGATAAGCAAGCAGCTTCCTGCATTTATCCCCTTGTTCCCAATAACGGTGTTTAAGTCTAAGGAGGGCGAGTTCAGCTTTCCTGGATATTAATTCACTGATTTTAATTCTAAGCTGAAGAATTTCAAGGTGAAGTTGGGAGTTATTATCTGGATTTTTTTGTTTTAGAATATTGGGTTTCTTTTTCTTTAAGAGATTTCTCTAAATCGGCCAATTACTGTTCCCTTAGTTTTTCCTTGTGTGCTGCATAGCTTATAATTTTCACTCTAACTGTTGCTTTAAGTGCATCCCAGATGGTACCTTGAGATACATCAGGAGTGTTGTTAAAGGAAAGAAATTCTTGGATTTGGGATCTAATCGAAGGTAAGAAATCGGGGTCTTTCAATAAGAGTGGGTCTAGATGCCAGGAGGGGGATTTAGATGGTGGTGGGTCCCAAATAAGATGTAATTTTATAGGACAATGGTCTGATATAGTAATCGGGAGGATAGTTGTGTCTATAATTTTTTCAGTGATGAATGGGGAAGAAAACCAGTAGTTAATTCTGCTATAAGATCTATGAAGCGGTGAGTAAAAAGTGTAGTTGCGCTGTCTAGGATGGTGTAGTCTCCAAATGTTGGTGAGACCGAAGTCTTTCATTAGCATTGAGAGTGCAGAAATACTTCTGGGGTGGAAATCACACAAAGAGTTACTTCTGTCTAAATGTGCTTCCAAAGCTAAATTGAAATCCCCACCTACAAGTATAGGAGAATTGTTAAAGTTACTGCTCATAATTTGTTAGGCCATATTATGAAAGAACTCAGGTGAATCAGAGTTAGGGGCATAAATGTTGACTAACATAAGGGGGCCTGCAGGGGTATTTAAGTGGGCTATAATCCATCTGCCATCTGAATCAGAGACAGATTTGATAAGGGTCCAGTTAAGGGATTTATGTAACAGAATAGCAACCCCCTGTTTTTTAGAAGTAGAGGAGGATGCATATACTTGACTGACCCAATCCCTTCTGAGTCTGTCGACATCCTCTATTAAAAGTTTTGTTTCTCGTAAGAAAGCAATATGAGTTTTATGCTTTTTGAGGCAAGAAAGTATTTGCTTTCGGTTACAAGGTGAGTTGAGTCCCTTAACATTTCATGAATGTAGAATTAGATCACTCATGTTAATGGGGAAATGAGTATGAAAACACAAATAGAAAGTAAGGGACTCATATTGAAAGGGCTAGAGGATGTTACAGACTCAGAAGGGGGAGGGCTAGCACAGTCAAATGCGTGCAGTATATTTAGTTTGTGGAAATACTTAAATCCTGGGTGAATGTTTCCAATGGGTCTCACAAGGAAGAGAGGTAGTAAAAAGGATATAGAAGACATATATATAGTTACTAAACAAAACATATGCATGTTATACTAACACACTATGAAGTCTTTAGGTAATATAGCAAGATATGAGTTGGTGAAATCGCCAAGACCTCTTGCTATACTACAGAGCATGTAAATAGTAAGTAAATCTTGGGAGAAAATTATCTTAAACCCAAGATACAAACTGCAAACAATTATTTCTATCAAGTTATAACTGTGACTAGAACTAAAGTGAACATAATAATTCCCTGTGGGGGAACCATGAACATCTTACCATATATGATAAGGGATTACAGAAAGTATATGCAATCCCAGACATAATAATACGTCTTGAACCTAAGTTAGACTGGAAAAAAGAACTGAGCTGAAACACTATTACGTCAATACAAACAGTATGCCATCATGGTTGGCTAAGTCCTAAAATTATAAGAGCAGTTGTACTTGTGACATCTACTATGTACTTACTCACATAATCATAATGCTTAGACACAGAAGTGTTTATGCAGGAGGAGTGTTCAGGTAAAATGGAGCAAGTGGGGTCCAAATAGTATAAGGATTTATGGGGTGTCGAGGAATTACAAGATCCGAATTGTATGGGGGGGGGGGTATCTGGTGAAAGTCTTGTATTGAACAGGAATACGTAGTCATTCTGGCAATATGCCATTTATAAGAGTTGAGTTTGTTCAGGCTTCGAGGTACTGCATATATTATTGATAAGTACTAGGTATTTAATAGTAGCACAGACCCAGAAATCGCCCCTAGGGAAAGAGTTGCTTTAACATAGTGAGATTTCAAGACCTGCAGAGGATCGAGCGAGCTCAGCTATAAGATTACAACACAGGCTTAAAAAGCCATATCATAAGGGCTTCGAGTCAGACTGTGCTATCTATTATTGATTGCAGCACATTGAGTAAAATAATAAAGATGAGACACCTCGAAAATAACTTGCAACGCCTAATTGTAAGGTAAAACTGAAGACTAAGTGATAGATAAATAAAACAGTACAAGAAGTTGGTATACCATGATTAAAGAAAAGGGGATTTAAAAGTTACATAAAGGCAGGTTAGAGTGGGAAGGAGACTAGAGAAAAATATTAAAGTGTTAAATGTTAGTCTGGGATGTAGTAGTGGACAAAGGGAATAACTAGTTGAGGACCTCATTAATATAACCCCAAGATACTGTAAATTTATAATGTTTATATATGGTAACAAATGTGTGGGTGATGTTGGATCACAAATTAGTTAAGCAGGCAACCTCCCTTAATGGTTATGTGAGAAGGACATACTGATAAAAAAGATGGTAGACACCTCTAACTGAATATAGAAATTCATTGAGCACATATGACTTAAGTCTAACATTATATAAGAACTGTCCCTTTAAAAGAACATACCCAACATTAGGGATACTCAAAAACTGACATTAAGAGTAATATATGCAGAAATAACTGGATGTATAATGTAGCAGACATTACATTGAGATAGAAACTCCAAGACTGTGACAGTGATATGCCTAAATAATATGATATGCTTTTAAACCAGAAGCCTGTAACCGCGATGTACAGCTTATCACTTTCCAAACCAGCTGAGTGTGATAGTATGCACACACAAGGAATGCGATGTACGGTTGCAGAGCAGACAAATTCTGATAGTGATCAGAGAGCCAAGGTTAATTAAGCACTAACCTCGAGAGGTACTAATATATACACATGCCCAGGCATCATTTATAGGTTCGATTTGTTTTTGCACTTCCCCTTCTGTTTCTTTTTAGGAAGCTCTGCTGATTTGAAAGGGGAGCTGGCCACCAATTCAGCCCAAGAGGAATCGGGAGACCTGCCGCCCTGTAAAGCATTTCCAAGGGTACTGCCGACAGGATCCACAGCTGATTCCGGGAGGTCTTGCTGAGATGAGTTTAAGTCCTCTTGTAGTAAAGAAAACTTATTGGAGAGAGTTAGGGGTGTAGTGAAGCCAACATGTCGCCACTGAGAGGTAGGCTCAGAAGGAGTAGCATCTGCACAACAGGCATGTTTAGAAGAAGGTGGATTCAAGTTCTTTTTGTCTAGCAAGCGGGCTGAGATTTGGACAGGAGGTGCTGCATCAGCCTGGAGAGATACGGGTTTCTCAGTGCATCCATGATTTGAAGCCATAATGTGGGTGTGCCGGTCGGATTGAGAAGTTGCAGAGACAGTGGGAGAAGGGGTCACATCAGTATTTCCAAAAGGGCAGTTGGAGGCTGGGGCTCACCAAGAAATGCAGCCAAGGCATCGGGAGTGTTGAAATCTTTGGTTGAGTCACCAAGAAACAGGTGCATGACAGCCAGATAGCGCAGAGCAAATTTGATCCCTCATTAGTGTAGGGTAGTTTTAATAGGATTGAAAGCTCTGCGTTTATTATAGAGTTCCTTAGAGAAGTCTCTAAAAATAGAAATTCTATGATCTTGCCAAGTAAGCATTCCCACTTGTTTTGCTGTATTGATAATCAGTTCAGTGTGGGCATAATTTAAGAATCTTGCAATGATAGGCCTAGGTTTCTGACCTGGACCAGGCCTCCGGCTTACAGTATGGTGTGATCTCTCAGTAGCAAGGTTTTGACCAGGTGGGAGTTTGAGCAGGGCTGGCAGCATATGTAATAGAAACGCACTAGTGTCTCAGAGTTCTACACCTTCAGGAAAACCCAAAAATCTCAGGTTATTACGTCTGTTTCTGTTTTCGGTGTCATCAATTTTATCTTATAGGCTTCTGATAACTGTCTTGCTCTCTGATGGTGGCTTGCAGGATGTTAATAGAACTTTCATTTTGAGCAACTTTAACTCCAGCATCATTGATATTTTGGTCTAACACTTGCATGTTAGTGATGTTTTGTTGAGATGTTATTTTTAAGTCGTTAATTTCACAGATGAGCTGTTGAAACATAGTTTCCACTCTGCTGAGGGAGCTGTTTTGCAGGAGTTGCTCAGCCATTGTAGTAGGCCTTCACAGAGAAGCAGTATAAATGCAGAAAAACTATAGCTATAGAGTTATGATATAGAGAAAATAATTTACCAGAGTTGAGCTATGATGTCAGTAAAATTATATTTCACTTGCTGGTAAACGCTGACAATCTGGGATCAGGAGGATGGACGATGATAAGTGGTAGTCCCAGGGAGAAGCAGAATTAAGCAGCCATCTTCAGCACAGCCAGGTCACGTCCCCCTAATTAAATTATTTAAAAGGAGACAGAGGCATAATGAAGCATAGCTGGCAAGCAGGCAGGTCCATTTATGTCGGAATGGACCACAGAATCCACAGCAGTCTGGATATCTGGCCTCCCATTGTCTCTTCAAGGTTGCACTGACTTAATCTTGTTACCAGCTAAATGGGCTACCATTTAAGAAAAATGATTATATTGAGTGCAGCTTAACTACAGCTATCTCCCAGGAGGAAGGCTGGAAGTTCACCCAGAATTCTGGTTTAAACTGGTTGACCTCTGAGATTTTTTCCCCTCATATTCAGAACTGCATATCTGTGTTTTGTAATAAAATACTAAAATCTGATTGGCTGCATAGCCATAGAAACAGAGTGCTGGCCAATCACAGGGCAAGCCACTGTCCACTGGACCTGTCCTTTTGAAACCCCTTAAAGCAAGAATGCAGAGGGGTATCTGTTCTTTTTTGCTTGAAGCCTTTTGCCCTTGTGCTTTTAGCCTTTTGGCATTTGGGACCCTACCATCTGCTTGGAGTGGACAGCAGAGACAATTTCTCCTGGACAAGAGCCAAGACTTCAGCTGCTATTTCTAAAGGACATTTTGCACTTCAAAATTCAGCAACACAAGGACACCGAGGTAGAACTTTAAAACTATAATTCTCAAAGTTTAGTTTTTTTTGTGTACTCTCCATTTTATTTTCCATATCCTGTAACCAACGTCTAAAAATTATTTGTCTTTATGTTGTTTACTGTTTTTTTTTTTGTTTTGTTTTTTATTAATTTAAATTAGTAATGCCTTTGGCTTATTTTAAAATAATTCTGCCTTTGTTGTTTGTGTGTGTGCTGCCTTGGTAAGGGTTGTTCAAACGATACTATGCCTGTGTGACTGTTTTAAGGCTAAACACTACCAAAGTGAAGTACCACTAGGGACTTTGCGATGAAAGGAGGGGAGGAAATATGAAGGGCCTCAGGAGGAGCCTGTGGGTGGTTTGAACCAAGCTCTGCATTTCGGGGGGAAAAACACATAATAGGGTGTATAGGGCCCCCCAAAGCCTATACACACCTGTGGCTTTCCGGTCTGTGGTGCAGTGGCTGAGAAGGTTCTACCCCGGGAACACAGACTCGAGACTGTATTTGTATCCACTCGCATGAAGAGAAGGTGCCCTGGGATTCTCTGGCATATGTTCAGTTGTGAAACAGCGAACGTGCTAGAAGGACGGAGAAAGGATATTCCTGACTCCCCCTTGTCACCGGAAGGATTGCTGTGCAGCAGAGAAATCCCACCCCATGGGAGTGGGCTGGTGGCAGATTTGATGAGCAGTGGTGTGACTGGCGAGCTGTTTGAACAACCATACACAAAGAGGGCAGAAATTTGGAAAAAGGGAAAATTGGTTACAAGATATAGTTTCCCACCCTGTTTTTTTTTTTTTTTTTGCTGCAAGTAAAGGACAGAATAGTGGTAGTGTAGGGAAGAAAGATGACTTTCTGTGCCAGGAGAGAGGGGTCCATTACAAGGGGGCAAACCAAAAAGAACCTTGTTGAGGCTCTCGTGGCAGCCAATGAGCAAGCGGTTCCCCGAACCTCGAGTCACAGCAAGTGACTGAAAGGGACCAGACCTTGGGTATGGAGGTGCCAAGGGAAGTTGCAGTGTCCAGTCCCATGGAGTAGGACAGTGAGGCCAGTGGGAACCCAGGCCACAGCACCAGGGGAAGGTCACCACAGAGCTGGAAGTGATCCTGCTACAATGTCAGCTGAAGAAATTGGAGCTGGAGCAGAGAAAGTTCGAAGCCCAGCAGCAGAGGGAGTTTGAGCAGAACAGGTTTGAACTGGAGATGCAGGAAAAAATGTAAATTACGTACCTACTGTAATTCTTGATCTTCTCGGACGAAGTCTCCACCACTCATTCACACAAGTGGGCCTACACCGGAGGCACTAGGACCGAGTGGGAGCCAAAAAATGTTCAGGAGGGTCAGCACTGAGGTAGGACTGCACATGCGTGACGCCGTGAGTCTCACTCGAGCCGTATAGGCTATCTCAGCGTCGACCCTCCAATCGCCTCAGTACCTTTTTGACTGAGGAGATGCAGTGTAAACTAACCTAGAAAAAACTAACCTATCCCAGACATGAAATAGTCTGTGTGACCCGTGAAAGAAGGGTCAACTCAACAGTGTCTTCACAGCCCAAACAACAAGGAAGTAAAGACCAAAAACAAGATGAGTGAGCTCAGGGGATAGTGGGTAGGCGTGTGAATGAGTGGTGGAGACTTCATCCAAGATCAAGAACTATGGTAGGTACGCAATTTACATATCTTCCTGGACATAAAGTCTCCACCACTCATTCACACTAGAGGGAGAGTACCGAGCCAAAACAATCCCCCAAGAAGGGCGGCAGGAGAGAAAGGAGCTCACTCAGGACAGAAGACCATTAAGGATTGTCCTGCCAAAGGATGGATGCTGTCTGGCATGGACATCCAAGGCACAGTGCTTCACGAAGGTGTGCACAGAGCTCCAGGAGGCCACACTGCAGATGTCTGCAACGGGCATGTTTCAAATTTTTGCCAGAGATGCTGTGACTGCTCTGGTAGAGTGGGCATACCCCCTGCCTTCCAGCTTGACCTGCATCATCAAATAGCAATGGCGGAGACATGCTACCAGCCATGCCGAAATGCATCTGATGGCAACAGACTGACCCAGTCGGGCCATGCTGAATGAGACAAAGAGTTGCATGGATTTGCTGATCTTCTTTGTTCTGTCGATGTAGAACCACAAAACCCTTTCCACATCTAGGGAATGTAGGGTACACGCCCCTTCATTCTGAAAGTTTGCAAAGTAGGTCGGAAGGACCAAAGACTGATTCAGGTGGAATTCCGAGACTACTTTTGGAAGAAATTTAGGGTGAGTTCTGAAAACCACCTTGTCCTTATGAAACACCGTATAAGGTAGGTCTGTGACTAGGGCATGCATTTCTGACACCCTGTGAGCAGAAGTAATGGCTACAAGGAAGGCTGCCTTCCAGGTCAGGAACTTCAACTCGCAGGTTGCTAGAGGCCGGAAAGGTTTACTGGTGAGCATGTCTAGCACAAGGCTGATATTCCAAGCGGCTACTGGTCTCCTGATTGGTGGCCTAGTGTGGAGGATACCTTTAAGGAACCTCGTAAACAGGGGCAGCTGAGCCACTGACATGTTGTGGATAGCCTCGTATTAAGCCAAAATCACACAGAGGTGTACTTTCACCATCAAGTACTGCAGTCCTGCATTTGACAGGTCTAGCAGGTACTCTTAACACCTTGCTTGGTGAGTAAGACAAGGGGTCAAACGAGGACTTTGCGCACCAAATGGAGAATCATTTCCACTTTGCTGTGTAGGTTTCCTAGTGGATGACTTGTGTGCTGCTAGACGAATGTCTGAGATTCTATGGGAGACGTTGAATCTATCTACTTCTATCTCATCACAGGAGCCAGGCATGGAGATTGAGGGACCTCAGATCCCTGGATGGACCACTGGGCCCTAGGATAGTAGGTCCATTTAAAGTGGTAGTTGTCTTGGTGGAACTTCTGATAACCTGTTGATTAATGGAAACTAAATCTGGCAAGGCTGGTATGGGACGATGAGAATCATACTCTCCCTCTGTGCCTCCAGCTTGAGCACCACCCTCTAAATTAAGGGAAGAGAAGAAATGCGTACAGAAAGCATCTTGTCCACCAGAGTCTGAATGCATCCTGACAGAAAACACCAGGTTCTGGACTTCTGGAGCAGAACAGAGGCAGTTTTCCATTAAGTGGGTACGCAAGGAGGTTCAGGTCCAGAGTGCCCCACTCTTCAAAGAGTGACTGCATGACGTTTAAGTCGAGAGATCACTTGTGTGGATCTGCCTCTGTTGTACTGAGGCAATCCACCACTTCATTCTGGATTCCTGGCAGGTAGACCACCTGGATCAGGGTTTGGTGCTCAAGGCACCATTCCCACACCTTCATGGCTTCTCTGTACAGAGGGTAAGAGTGTGCTCCACCCTGTTTGTTGATATAATACATCACTGCTTTGTTGTCCATCTGAAGGAGAATTACTTTGCGACAGATGATATCTTTCAGGGCTTGGACAGTGTACAGGACAGCTCTCATTTCTGGGACATTTATGTGTAGCTGAGACTTGTCCTGACTCCACAGGCCCTGGGTGTGGAGATCCTGACAGTGAATTCCCCAACCTATCAGAGATGCATCTGTGGTGATGGTTATCTGAGTCTCCAGTGGGGCAAAGGGAAAACCTTCAAGAAGGTTGTCCTCCTAAGTCCACCAGGTGAGTGACCTCATTAGGGGTTCTGTCACCTTGATGTGAAAGGACCACAGATGTGTGGTTGGGGACCACCGAGTACTGAACATTCGTTGTGTGGTTCTCATGTGCAAATGAGCCAGGGGCACCGTGAACACCGATGATGCCATGAGACCCAGCACCCGCTGCATTGAGAGAGCTCAAACCAAGTTGTTCACCTTGATGAAGCAAACCATCTGGAGAATATTATTTCTCCTGTCTTCTGGGAGGAAGGCTCTTGCCCTGAAGGTGTCCAGGAGAGCTCCTTTGAAGAGGAGTTTTTGCGAGGGCTGAAGCTGTGATTTTTTTCCAGACTCAGCAGAACTCCCATGGATGCGAGGAACTTTGAATCAGTGACCACTGCTTCCTGTGTCCCTTGTCTGGAGGAACTCGCTAGGAGCCAGTCGTCCAGGTATGGGAACACTTGAACCCCGAGTTTCCTGAGATGCAGTGGGAGTACTACAAAGCACTTTGTAAAGACTTGAGGTGCCAAGGACAGCCCAAAGGGCAGGACGCTGAATTGGTAGTGCTGGCCCACAGCCACAAAGCGTAGGTACTTGTGGTGGCTTAGGTGTACTGGGACATGTTGGTAGGCATCCTGCATGTCCACGGAAGCCAACCAATCATTTTAATGACTCAGAGGCAGGAGTGTACCGAGCGATATCATCTTGAATTTCTTTTTGAAGAGGTATTTGTTTAACTTCCTTAGGTCTAGAATAAGGCACATGCTGCCTGTTTTCTTTGGAACTAGGAAGTAGTGGGAGTAGAAATCTGTGTCCCGTTCTGTTTGCGGAACCATTTCTACTGCCCTGTTGTTCAGAATGCCCTGAATCTTGGAAGCAAGGTGGTCAGACTGAGTGATAGACAGTTTGGGCTGTTTGGATGGATGATCTGGAGGGGCATATGAAAAATTTAGAGTAACCCTCGCAAATTATCCTGAGGACCCATTTGTTCATTGTGACTTACTGTAAAACTGAGTCAGACGCCTCTCTACTGCCGAAGAAGAGTTCCCCTCGGGCAGTTAAGGTGGGACGTGGGCTGGATCTTCAGAGGGTGGCACTAGGCCCCTTTGGGCCCTGTGCCTTCTGCTGCATTTTTTTTTGCGGCTGAGAGGCTTGGTGCTTGTGAAAACCCTCTCTGCCTTTACCACAAAAGGACTGATGGTTATGAAACTGCCAGCAGTTTCCGCCCCACTAAGGGGCAGCAGGGGCTGGTCTGGCCATTTTAATAGTAGTCCTAGTTTTCTGAGTGGCCTCCAGTGCCTGCTCCACTTGTGGGCCAAACAGATAAGCTCCATCAAATGGAAAGTTCATGACTCTCTGTTGAGCATCATTTGTAAACCCTGAAGTCCATAGCCAAGAGTGATGCTGGGTGCAAATACCGGTCGTTGCTGCTCTAGAAGCAGTGTCAAAGGCATCCACAGCAGCCTTAAGTTGCTGATTGTTGGACTCAATGCCTCTAGTAATAGTCTGGAGAAGCTCTGCGCTAATGTTCGACTCCAGAAGAGCTTCCACAGTGGCTTTGAGCGAATGCCAGAGGGTATACTTATACTGAGAGAAATAACCCTGGTAGCCAGCAATACACATTCCTAGGGTAGCAACTGCAAACACTCACTTACTCAGAGTATCAATTTTATGGGATTCCTTATTCACTGGGTGAACCATGGATTCCTGAGGAACAGCGGTTTTGTTATTCTCTGGCAAGACCACTATGTAGTCTGCAAAGGCTTGAGAGGCATGGATTGGCCTATCCTTAGGGGGAGCGTATTTCCTGTCAATGGACTTAGCCATAGAAGGAATGAGCGCTGGACTGTCCCACAAAATTTGTGAAAGTGTCTCAAAAGAGGGCAGTACCGGAGGTGTCAATTTCACAGGAATTTCAGGAACATGCAGATACTGAAGATGCAACAGCTTCCCAGGATCCACCCCAGAAGTCTGGAGAGAAAGGGTGGAATTAATATTCTTCAGAAGAGATTTAAAAGAAAAGTCCTTGACCAAGGACTCTGCTGAAGTAGAGGGCTTACTTTCCACTCCAAAGGATGAATCTTCATTCATATTGTCCCTTAATCATAGATCAAGATTAGACTCAATATTGTCTCCTACTGGCCCAGGAGGGATAGCATAAAAAGGAAAAAGAGGAAAAAGAGCAGGGAGAGGTGCTCACTAAATCGGAGTCGAAAACCCCAGCACCCAATGCAGCACCGAAAACAGCACCGGCGACGCGCATGGCACCTGAAGTAGTGCCGCCAAGGCTGAAGCCAAGGGTTGCACTGCAGCTGGCACCTGATGAGCGCCTGGAGACCACAACCCCAACAATGGAGCACCTAAGGCTGGAGACCTGAAAATACGAGAAGCAGTAGGAAAAGGCGGTACCCGTGCTGGCCCCTGCACCGCAGCTGTGTGAGGGGGAAAAAGCACAAGAGCACGGCGTTGATGGCACTGAAGAAGGTGCCGCGCGACTAGGTTGAACCAACCACCCTGCCTGCGGGTCTGCAGCCTTCTGGCTCCAGGACCGGCTCCTCAGCCCAGGAAGTTGGGACAACCGCCAGACCCACTGCTCCAAAGAGCAGCCCAATGGTGAAACTGCTCACTGGAGGACTCCTCAGGGGGTTGGGAAGGACTCTGGAGTTGTGGATCATGGCTGCCGGGAACTGAGGCCACAGGTGACCCCAATGGAGCCGGGGTCAGTCTCCTGTCCCCTGCTACCGACGATCTCCATGCAGACGTACCAGAGGGTGACCTCGAGTGGTACCGCTTCTTCTTTGACCGGTGGGACGAAGAAGAGCTCGAGGCCGAACGGTGCTGGATCCCCAATCTCGACTGGGAAAGGGCCCGCTTCTTTTTGTGCTTTTGAGAGGACCACCCTTCCTACCGAGCACCGGACTGCCGGTGGTCAGACTTCCCCCAAAGAGGGTGGCAGACCGGACCCAACCCCGCTACAAAACAGCCGCCGAAGTCTCTACAGTCACCGCCTGCTCATGGTCAACTCCATCAAAGGTGGCTGAAGAAGATTTCTTCTGTTTCATGAAAAGAATAAACTTTAGTTTGTTTTTTTAAACTAAATAATAATAATAAATAAATATATAATCAAATACTGAACGACTATGCTGTTACATAGACGTGAGTTCTGATTCCCAGTGGGCAAGCAATGTCGCCACTGAAGCACACTCGATGGCGGGAAAAAGGAACTGAGGCGGTTGGAGAGTCGGACACGAGGTAGCCTATATGGAGATGTGCCAGCCTCGCGGTGACACGCATGCGTGGTCCTACCTCGGCACCGGCCCTCCTGAAGATTTATTTGCTCCTGCTCGATCCTAGCACCTCCGGCATAGTCCCATTAGTGTGAATGAGTGGTGGAGACTTTATGTGCAGGAAGATCAGCACCAGAGAGAGGCCAAGGAAAAAGAAAAGCAGCTTCAGAGAGAGGCAGAGGAAAAATAAAGGCATCGCCAGAGAGAGCTTAAACTGGAGAAGCTAAGACTCCAATGACCAGCGCCAGTGGAAGTAAGTGGCAGGGGTGAACCTGAAACTCCAGTGCTGGGGTATACATTAAACTCCAAATTAATAGCTGAATTTAAAGAGAGGGAGGATATGGATGCATTTCTGAATTCGTTTGAAAAGGTCTGCATCCAGGCCAAAATACCGAGGAAGTCCTGGAGCTTCCAGCTATCCCTGCTACTAACTGGTAAAGAGCATGAGGCACTAGGCCAAATGGATAATGAGAACAGCAGAGACTATGAGAAACTTAAAACTGCTTTACTTAAAAAGTATGAACTGACCTGAGGCCTACAGGGTTAAATTCCGAAAAAGCCCTGACATGAACTTTGAAGAACTAGTCACAAAGCAATGGCAGTTTTTGAAGCATTGGTGGCAGTGGGTGGAAGCAAACTCTGTGGGGAAAATTGAGGAGGTTATACTTTTAGAACAGTTTTTTTGGGCTTGCCCAGTGGAGCTGAAAACCTGGCTAGAGGACCGAGATTCCAAAACAGCACAGGAAGCTGCTGAACTCTCGGATCGCTATGTCAGGAGCCAGGCTGCTCTGAAAGGAAGTGGGGGAGTAGATGCTGCAGCACAGAAAGGGAAAAGCACACCTTCAGGGCAGCTAAAACCCTCAATGTCTCTGCAGAAAGGGGGGAAGCCCCAAGTTACCAAGAAGGGAGGTCTTGGAAAAAAAGAATGATGAATGTTGGTTTTGTAAGCAGCCAGGGCACCCGGCTAGACAGTGTCCTAAAAAGGTGCAGGGTGGACAAAGGGTCCCTCGAAAGGAGGTGGGTGCACTGTGTATCCCCGAGAGTATGCCCGTGAACATGAGGGAGCACATATACCCTATTACTGTAAATGGGGTACAGACCCATGGGTTAAGGGACACAGGGGCATCTCTTACCCTGGTAAAAGGAGATTTGGTTGAGCCTAAACAGCTTATACCTAATCAGTTTGTCACTGTGAGGGGATTCACAGGGGAGGAGAAATCCCTGCAATTAGCTAGTGTTCTCCTGGATTAGGGTGAGACAGGAGAGAGGGTACAAAAAGTAGCAGTGGCAGACAACCTTGCCCTGGATGTGATTATAAGGAATAATATACAGCAGGGTGTGGTGTGTGCAGTTACCCGCAGTCAGACGGCTAAGGCCCCTTGTATTTCCCTGAACCCTACAGAAGTACCTGTGAAAGAGAACAGGAGGTTTTCCAGCCTATGTCTCCTGAAATGAAGAATAGTGAAAGGGAGGTAGACCTTTTGCAACTAGCCATGCACCACACAGCTACAGAAGGTTACTCTGAGGAGGGAGGGGTAACCAATAGTCAGAAGGTTAGGGGTGGCAGTGTCTCTGAATGCTTAGACATTAGAGCTATGGATAAAGCTACCAACAGTCCCTATTTTAGGCAGCATGTCCCAGTGTCCCCACAAGTTTTGCAAAATGTCACTTTTGTCCTGGTTTTTGCTTATTTGTCCCAGTTTTGTCCCTTTTTTTTGCTGGCTTCTAATCCTTGAGTGACAGTTATTTCGGCACTACTGTGGTGCTGCACAGTCTGGACAGCAGTTTGCAACTTCATTTCCTGCGCCTGTATTGCACCGCAAGCATGTCAGTGAGAGCACAGAAGAAAAAATTACTCACCTTAGTAATGTTGTTTCTTCTAATGGAGTCTTGCTATATTATAGACATTAGCAGTTTGATCCAGCTCTAGAACTGCCCCGGAGTGAAATGGTTAAAACCATTCCAAAATAGAATTTTGGCACGAGAGCAGCTCTATCTGTGTCATTTCAAACTTGAACTGTCAGATCTTTACGAGCCAAACTCACTAAGGTCTGTGTGGGCTGTAACTCCACTAGCCAAATGGCTACCTAAATAATAACAACCATTGATGGTCCCAACACCAAGACTCAAGTCAGGGACCAGAAATACTAACACCATTCTAATAATATGAAAATGGAACATAAGTATAATAAACACACACACAGCATACATCACACCCCCAAAGTCCCAAAGGGGACAAAATGCTAACAGGGCATAAGTAGTGCCCACACTAAGTTGCCCGCACCCCACCAAGTAGAAGTTCTGAGAGGGCAGGTTGGGGAGGTTCATAATAGCAAGACTCCATTAGAAGAAACAACATTACTAAGGTGAGTAATTTTTTCTTCAAACAACATGAAGTCTTTCTATATTATAGACATTAGCAGAATACACAGCAGTACCTCCATGGAGGAGGGACAGAACCTGCTTAGGAATAGGCTCTGAAGAACAGCTGTGCCAAACCGAGCATCTCTCCTGGCCTGGACATCCAGGGAGTAATGCTTGGTAAAGGTGTACCGCTTTCCAAGTAGCAGCCTGGCAAATCTCTAATAAAGGGATATCTCTGGCAGCAGCTAGAGACGCAGCTGTACCCCCGTAGAATGAGCCCTCAAACCGGGGGCTCTGCCCACTTCTGATAACAAAACTGGATACAAGAGACAATCCACCTGGCTATTGATCTCTTAGTGGCAGGTTTGCTTTCCCAACTTCACCATAGGTAAGGAAAAGTTGAGGGATTCAACTCAGACCTTTGGTACGTCTATATAATAACTAAGAGCTCTTAACATCCAGGCTGTGCAACCTCCTCTCCACCAAGAGGAGTGATCAGTGAAAATACTGGAAGGAGATAGATTGATTAAGATGGAAATCTGAAACCACCTTAGGCAAAACTTCCTATTAGTCCTAAGGACTACCTTATCCCTGTGGAAAGAAATAAAGTCAGTCTCCACTGACATAGGCTTGCATCACTTATGCGCCTGGCAGAAGTGATAGCCACTAGAAAACAGTTTTCCAAGTTAGAACTTAAGCTCTGCAGAAGACAGAGGTTCGAAAGGGGTTGCATTAACTGGGCAATGCAAACATTAAGGTCCCAAGTAGGGCCGGTTCCCAAAGGGAGGATTAGTATGGAGTAATCCCTTAAAACTTGGAAAACACAGGATGAGAGGAAAGAGGGATGACTTTCTGCTGACACAAAAGCAGACACAGCTGCCAAATGAACTCCTCAAGGTAGCTGGTCTGAGACCCAAGGAATTAAGATGTACCATGTAATCTAACAAATGGGCAATTCAGCAGATTCTGGGGAAATATTTTTCCTGCATACCAAATGGAAAACCTTTTCCATTTAGAACTATAAGCAGCTCCTAGTGGAAGGCTTCTCTCTGAAGCCTTTAGGATCTCAAGAACACCATGAGAGAGGTGTAAATCAGCAAACCTAACTCCTCATAAGCCAGGCCTTGAGGTTGAGGGATTTGAGGTCCGATACCAAACCCTTCCCTGGGCACAAGTCAACAGATTGTGATTCCTGGGAGGCACAGGGGAAGATGGACTGTCAGAGACAGAAGGAGTGGGTACCAGGGCTGCCTGGCCTAACTCGGGCAATCAGAATCACCCTGCAAGGCTGAGATCTGATTTTGACTAGTACTTTGAACAGGAGAGGAAAGGGGGAAAGCATAGAGGAACTTTCCTCCCAATCCAGAAGAAGGGCATCCAGGGAACTGAGCCCAGCACTGGAGGCCTGCAACAGAACAGAGGAAGTTTGTGATTGTCTGGGGCTGCAAAAGATCTATCTGAGGGATGCCCCACCTGGCAAAACTATCCCCAGCACTTGAGGATCCAGGGACCATTCGTGATGGCCCTGGAAATCCTGCTGAGGGCATCCGCTAGGACATTGTCCTTCCCTGAAGATGAACTGCTATGAGGGAAGTGTTCAGGAATAGGCCAGAGACCACAACTTCATTGCCTCGGTGCACAAGGTCAAGACTGAGTGCCCCCTGTTTGTTGATGTACCACATTGTTGTGGTGTTGTCTGTTCTGACTTGTATCACCTTGTCGTGGACAGATGCAGAAAAGCTTGAAGAGCTAAAAGACAGCTCTGAGTTCCAGCAAATTGATGTGGAGCAGAGATTCCTGGGGACCAGACTCCCTGAGGGAAAGGTCGCCCAGTGGGCTCCCAACCCAGAAGGGAAGCATCTGTAGTGAGAGTCAAGTCGTGAGAAGGGGAAATGAAGGGACCCCTGCCTTAAATTGCTCTGATCCTGCCACCACTGGAGAGCTAGGATCAAGGTTCGAGTCACTGGGACCAACTTGAAAGGGGGTCTTCTCTGAGACCAAAAGGTTCTCAAGTGAAACTGAATGTCTCTCATCTGAAATCTGGCTCCCTGCACAACAGCTGTGGATGCAGCCATGTGCCCCAGGAGCTGCAGAAAGTGTCTTGCTGGTCAAGAGACCTGCAGAGTGGAAGGAGGAGGCCAGAGCCACTAAATTCTTACCCTTTCTGGGGAAGAAAGGCTCTGCTAGCTTTGTGTCCAATTCTGCCCCTATAAAGGTGAGTACCTGGACTGGTTCCAGAACCGACTTTGGTAGGTTTAGCAGAAAACCCAGGAGGCGAGAAGCTGCTGGGTGACCTGCAGGTGAGATTTTACTCTGTCTGGGGACTGGCCTACAATGAGCCAGTCGTCTAGATAGGTAAAACAGCAATCTTCTGCCTCCTAAGTGGGCCGCTGCCACTGCTAGACACTTTGTGAATACCCTTGAGCAGAGGTAAGGGCAAGGGCATTGCTCTGAACTGGTAATGACCTGAGGGCAGTCTGAATCTGAGGTACTTTCGATGGGATCTTCTGATTAGGACACGGAAATAGGCATCCTGAGGTCCAGGAGGCTAGCCAGTCCCCTGGCCTTAGGGAAGGTAAAATCATTGCCAGAGTTACCATTTTGAACTTTGGTATCTAAAGATGCTTGCTCAGATATCTGAGATCTAAAATGGGCCGCCATTCTCCTGTCTTTTGGGGTAAGGAAGTATCTGAATACAGACCCTGCCCTGATGCAGGGAGGAACCTTTCTACTGCTCTGAGAGCTAACAGGATGAGACCTCTGTTTCCAGAGCGAGGGTCTCTGAAGCACTTGCAGGTAGAAAGTCTGCTTCTCAACTTGGGAAACTTTTTGATGCTGAGAACCAGACCCTGGCTTACTACTTCCAGAACCCACTTGTCTGAGGTTAGCAGCCCACCTGACTGAAGTGCCAGCCTGCCCCCCACTGGTACAGGAGACTCGGCCCTGGGCACCCCATCAGGGT
The DNA here is from genome assembly GCA_016271365.2 of Neoceratodus forsteri. Taxonomy (NCBI): domain Eukaryota; kingdom Metazoa; phylum Chordata; order Ceratodontiformes; family Ceratodontidae; genus Neoceratodus; species Neoceratodus forsteri. The sequence goes on along the minus strand of CM057455.1, from coordinate 1,332,894,248 downwards.
GCCTGTTTCGCAGGAGCTTTAGGCTGGGGTGGGAGCAGGTCTGCCCACCCTCGCCTCACCCCCTGCTTCTGAAGAAGCCCTCTGAGCATAGACAGAGGAGGCCTGAGTCTGTAGAAAGGCCTGTGAAAAGGCCTACCCCTACCCCTGGGGCATGCCTTTGAGGAGGGCTTGCCGCCTTAGCCTGGGCACTCTTGTAAGTAGTCCTATATTCATCCATCTTCTTCATGTAATTCTCTGTCTCCAAACAGAGAATTTCCCACCACAGGAAAATCCATAGCCTTAGTCTGGGTATCCTGGACAAACTAGTACACCTGAGCCAGGCCAGCCTACGTAAAGCTACAGATGTGGCCATGACCCTAGAGGAAACATCATTAACATCCACAGCAGCATGAAACTGAACCTTAGAGGCTTCAATGCCATCAGCAGCCACCTGTTCTAGTTCACTAGCCAGCTGGCCATGGGCCTGCTTTGGCCAATTGCATAACAGTATCCATCTAGATTTCTGATACCTAGCTACATAAGCCATATAATTTGCTTGCCTGAGTCCCAGAGAGGCTGCCATATACTGTTTTTGCCATGGCATCAATCTTCCTGGAACTTGTCAGGAGGATGTGAAGCCAAGGGAATATTAGCTTTATCAACAGGCAGCAGCCTGAACTACCCCAACATGACTGCATTGTTGAGAAAGGAATTCTGTATCAGGCCTGACAATGTATACCTTCTGTCCATCTTTTTATCTACAGGAGGTACAGAATTAGGAGCTTTTAAAATTTTAATTGTTTGTTTCCTAAAAGACTTATGTAAAGGAATAGACAATCTCCTAGACTCTGGAATATCCATCATTTTTACAAAATCAGGCTCCTCTTGCTCATCCACAGCCTCTTCTAAATGAAGCTGGAGGGTTTCAGCAACTTTTTTATAAAACATAAAATGAGATGGGGACTCAGACAGCATAGGGGAGATTCTAAAGGTCTGTCTGGGGAGATGTCCGTTCAATGGTCACACCCAGACCTTCCCAGCCACATTCATACTGTTCATAATCCTCCTCCTCCTCTGGTTCATAAAATTCTCAATATCATAATCCTGAACCACTGGGACCGGACGAACCGACCTTTACCAGATAGTGGTGGTTCGGACGGACCCTGAGACAGTGACTGGACAATTTGTATGGCTTTTTTATCTCTGCAGCAGTTGGAGAAGGAATTTTGGACTCAGAACTGCTGATTTTCTTGTTTTCTTTACTGGAATTGGTTCCTCAGAACCAGCTTTTCTTTGCCCGAGGAAGTCTGGCCCTGGTCAGAGGGATCTCCTCTGGTTCGGTTGGCACCGAACCGGCTGGCCATCCGGTCACGGACTTTATGTTCTCGCCCCTTAGCCTGCCCAATCTTTTCCAGGGTGGCTGCAGGAAATTCTTACATACCTGGCAGTCTGACTGGAGGTGGTCAAACCCCAGACAATAAACACATGTGGTGTGCGGGTCAGCCTTGGCAAAGACTTCCCCACAAACATCACAGTGTTGAAACCCAGTGGGCCCGGTTTTTCTTTTGGGTTTCTCAGACATAATGCCAGCCTAACCAAAAACTTGCCCTTTTAACGGCAGTGCCAGGCAAGATATCCTTATCAGTTCCTAACCGTGTCACGGGTATTGGAAAAAAACGTAATAAATCCGGTGTTTTTAGAACCGATAAGAACAGGGAACCGTGACTTAAAATAGTAACTTTTAGTTTTAAATGAGTTTTAACCACTGATCGGTTCAAAACCTAACCGATAACTTACAAGTTCCACACAGACAAAACTCTTCATTTACTTACGGTTACTAAATAGAGCTTGAACCGAACGGTTTTATGTTAAAATAAAACTATTCTTGGTTAAATCCAACCGAGAAAACACTTTTTAAACCGAGAAATGAACCGAAGCAGAAGGAGAAATCTCCGAGCGACTGTTCACTGAGGCGGAGTAAAGAATCTGACAGTTCAAGTTTGAAATGACACAGATAGAGCTGCTCGTGCCAAAATTCTATTTTGGAATGGTTTTAACCATTTCACTCCGGGGCAGTTCTAGAGCTGGATCAAACTGCTAATGTCTATAATATAGCAAGACTTCATGTTGTTTGAAAGCATGTTTCTTCCTGTTAGATTAGACTGGGTAGTAGTGCAAACAAGTGCGTGAGGATGTCTGCCTGCCAGCACCTGAGAGGGACTCCAGACAGAGAAGAGACAGGCAGACCGAAGCAAGGTATCTGAATCTGATCAGCTGTAGGGAAGTGTGTAAAAAAAGAATCTGGTGTGGCGATGGGAGTCACTGAAGTGAAGTTTGCTCAGCAAATGAGGTGAGTGTAAATGGGTTGGATGGGACTGTCAGGCGGAGCAATATATGCAGTGCAAATGTCTGATCACACTTTAACACAGGTTTGCTTCTAATGAACTTTCTGTACATCATGATTTGGAACTTGCTGCAGCAGAATGATGTATTTAATCTGGATGTTTGCTGTTGGTGTTACTTTGGGGCGGCATGGCCAGAGCAAGCAGGAAAATTTAATTGTGTACAGTGCTGTCTGTGGTGGTGCCCATGGGAGTGACACGGTGGGGGGGGGGGGTCATGGTCAGGATGGATCGTCCCAGTTTTAGGCCTCAGAAAGTTGGTAGCTTTAGCTATGGACCACAGTTTAGGAACTGAGGGGGACATGTCCCATGCTTTGGGAAAATGTGACGATGTTGTAGCTGCTCAGAGGACTGACCCTAGTTTGGAGAGGCTGAGGGCTTATGCAGAATCTGATGGGACACAGAAAGGTGACATGAGGAATAGGGTATTTTGGGACAACGGACTGTTGTATACACAAGACATGAGGACCGAGGGAGGGGTGATGGGCAGGCAGCTTGTCGTTCCCTAGGAGTTTTGTGAGCAGTTGCTCAAGGTCGCCCATGATATCCCCATGTCTGGACATCTGGAAATCGCATGTACCACACAGCGATTAGCCCAAAATTTCTACTGGCCCAACTTCACCCAGCAGGTGAAGGAATATTGCAGGTCTTGTCACCAGTGCCAACAGATAGGGAAGGCGGGTAGTAAAACAAAAGCTGCCCAACTTCCCTTGCCCATTGTGGAGGAGCCATTCCAGAGGGTAGGAAAGGATATTGTGGGACCCTTGAGCCCCTCAAGCTCCTCTGGAAAAAGGTTTATCGTGACGGTGGTCGATTATACCACCCAATACCCAGAGGCAGTCGCCCTCTCCTCCATTAAGGCACCCAAAATGGCAGACGCCTTGCTAGGGATTTTCTCCCATGTTGGGTTTCCATAGGAGGTTATCTCTGATCAAGGGGCTAACTTCATGTCGGACCTGATGAAGTTTTGTGGGAAAAGTGTGGGGTGGTGCAAAGATGTACAACACCTTATCACCCACAAGTCAATGGGCTCGTGGAAAGATTCAATGGTACCCTAAAAATGATGCTGCAAGCGTTTGCTGAACAGCATGGGAGGGACTGGGAGAAACACCTTCCCCACCTGTTGTTCGCATACAAGGAAGTGCCCCAAGAGTCGACAGGGTTCTCCCCCTTCAAACTCTTACACGGATGTAGGGTGCCTGGGCCCCAAGTCTTGATCCGTGAAGACTGGGAAGGCAAGCATGCCACCCAGGTGACTCTCATAGTGAAGTATATCCTTAAGTTCAAGGAGAAGTTGGAGGACCTTATGGGGGTGGCCCAAAGCAACCTGTCAGCTGCCCAGCAGAAGCAGAAAGTCTGGTATGATTGCAGAGCCAGAGCTCAGGAAGTAATGGTCCTCATTCCAGTCCGGAACGAGAAGCTACAGGCTGAGTGGGTGGGACCATACAAGGTAATCCAACAGGTAAATGACAAGAATTATATTGTGGAACTGCCTGACAGGAGACATACCCATCGAATGTACCATGTCAATATAATGAAGTCATATGTAAATAGGGCCGAAATAGTGTTTGCTGTTTGTAGTCCTGGGGAGGGGATGGACGAAGAAGACCCCCTCCTGGACTTGCTAGAGGAAAGCAAGTGGGAGACATCAGTGGAGACAATCAAGCTCTCACTCCAGTTGACCCCAGAACAGACCTAGGAAGTGAGGGAGATTTTAGAGGTCTTTACCCCTTTATTTATGGCCAAGCCCGGACGGACCCCCATAGCGACCCATGATGTGGACACAGGGATGCAAATGCCCACACGACGGACAGCTTACCTGGTGTCCTGCAGGCCATCCTAAAGGACATTAGGAGGGAGGTGGAGGATATGCTGGAGTTAGGGGTAATCCAGAAGTCCCACAGTCCTTGGACCTCACCCGTAGTCCTCGTCCTCAACATGGATGGGTCTACCCACTTTTGTGTGGACTATCATGGACTCAATGCAGTCACGATGTCTGATGCCCACCCAATGCCCCAGACACACAGGTTGTTGGCCAAGCTGGGCAGGGTAATCTACCTAACAACCATAGATCTGACAAAGGGGTACTAGCAGGTGGAGTTTACTGCCAGAGCTAGGGAACAATCAGTCTTCATCACCCCAATAGGCCTCTTCGAATTTAAGGTGATGCCATTTGGGATGAAGAAAGCCCCTGCCACATTCAAAAGGTTGGTCAACCAGGTGTTACAGGGTGCTGAAGAGTACGCAGTGACTTATCTGGACGATATTGCCATCTTCAGTACCAGCTGAAGGAACACCTGTCCCACCTGAAAGAAGTGTTGGGCAGGATACAGAAGGAAGGACTCACTGTCAAGGCTGAAAAGTGGCAGGTGGCCATGGCTGAGGTGTCATATTTGGGACATGTAGTGGGGAAGGGACAGCTACATCCAAACCAGGCCAAGAGAGAGGCCACTGAGGTATGGCCCAGGCCGGAGACCCAGAGGCAGGTCAGGAGCTTCCTGGGGACTGTAGGGTACTACAGAAAATTTGTACCAAATTACAGCACCCTTGCAGCTCCCCTGTCTTGCTTGTTAAAAAAAAAGGCAACCCCAGAAAGTAAAATGGGATCCAGCATGTAACAGGGCCTTCACCCAGCTAAAAGCAGTGCCCCTGTGCTGGCCAGCTCAGACTACACTACACCATTTGTTGTTCAGACGGATGCCTCGGATGTGGGATTGCTGCTGTCTTCAGCCAGACATCCCAACAGGGTAAGGATCACCCAATTGTTTACCTAAGTAAGAAGACACTACCCTGGGGCAGGCGAACTCCACCGTGGAGAAAGAATGCCTTTCCCTGGTGTGGTCCCTCAAGAAGCTATAGCCCTACCCCTATGGGAGGCCCTTTGAGGTACAGACAGACCAACATCCTCTGGTGTGGCTAAACCAGATGGGAAAAACAAATGGGAGACACCTTCGTTGGAGCATTGCACTACAGGCCTACGACATGGACATTAAACATTGGTCAGGGTCTGTTAATGTCAATGCAGATGGCTTATCCTGCCAATTGGAGTAAGGAGCAGAACTGGTGGAAACCCTTACTAAAAAGGGGCATGTTCCCCCCATATTCTGTTAAAAAGGGAGGAGTGTGACGAGATAAGGCCACATCTTACTGTTTTGTGTCATGTTTTATATCATTTTATGTATATAATGCATCAGAGATGCCCATGGTGCCAGTGTAAGTGCAAAGGATCATGGGTACAAGTACACAGGCCCTGTAGAATAATGTTGTAATTCTTGTTACTGAGCAGGAATCTGTCAGCTACTAGCCGGGGCAAAAGTTAATTAAATTATTTAAAAGGAGACAAAAGAATAATTAAGCAGAGCTGGCAGGCAGGTCCATTTGTGTTTAAATGGACCACAGCATCCACAGGAGTCTGGCATCCCATTGTCTCTGCAAGGTTGCATTGACTTAATCTTGTTTCCAGCTGAATGGGCTACCATTTAAGTAAATGACTGTACTGAGTGCAGCTTAATTACAACCATCTCCCAGGAGGAAGGCTGGAAGTTCCCCCAGACTTTTAGTTTAAACTGGTTGACCTCTGAGTTTTCCCCCTCATATTCAGAACTGCATTTCTGTGATTTGTAATAAAATACTAAAATCCGATTGGTTGCATATCCTGAGAAACAGAATGCTAGACAATCGCAGGGCAAGGCACTGTCCACTGGACCTGCCCTTATGAAACCCCTTAAAACAAGAATGCAGAGGGGTATCTGATCTTTTTTGCTTGAAACCTTTTACCTTTGAGCTTTTAACCTTTTGGCATTTGGGACCCTGCCATCTGCTTGAAAAGCAGAGACAATTTATCCTGGACAAGAGCCAAAACTTCAGCTGCTATTTCTAAAGGTCCTTTTGTACTTCAAAATTCAGCAACCTAAGGACACTGAGGTAGAACTTTAAAACTAGAATTCTCAAAGTTTAGCTTTTTTTTTGTATACTTTCCATTTTATTTTCCATATCCTGTAACCAACGTCTAAAATTATTTGTCTTTATGTTATTTACTAATTTTTTTTTTTAATTAATTTAAATTAGTAATGCCTTTGGCTTATTTTAAAATAATTCTGCTTATATCGTTTTTGTGTGTGCTGCCTTTGTAAGGGTTGTTCAAATAATACTACACCTATGTGACTGTTTTAAGGCCAAACACTAGCAAAGTGAAGTGCCACTAGGGACTGCGTGACAAAAGGAGGGGAGGAAATATGAAGGGTCTCAGGAGGAGCCTGTGGAGGTTTGAACCAAGCTCTGCATTTCGGGGGAAAAGACACATAATGGAGTATATAGGGCCCCCCGGAGCCTATACATGCCTGTGGATTTCTGGTTTGTGGTGCAGTGGCTGAGAGGGTTCTACCCTGGGAACATAGACTTGAGACTGTATTTGTATCCCCTCGCAAGAAAAGAGGGTGCCCTGGGATTCTCTGGTGTATGTTCAGTTGTGAAACAGCAAGCGTGCTAGAAGGACAGACAAAGGGTATCTCTGACACCTACATCACCAGAAGGATTTGCTGTGACTCAGAGAGAAATCCTGCCCCACGGGAGTGGGCTGATGACAGTCTCATATAATCAAGCACACTTCTAGCAGTACCTTGGAAGGCATGGTCTAGAATCTATTTTGGGAAAACGTTCAAAGTACTGAAGTACTAAACTTGGCCTCCTTTCTAGTCTGGATGTCGAGAAGTAAACAGAAGTAAAGATGTATACTGTAGACCAAGTAGCTGCTTAACACACCTCTAGGAGTAGCATGTCCCTAAGTGCTGTCATGGTGGCAGATGAAGCTCTAGTGGAATATGTCCCTAGGCCTTTGGGTGGTTACTTTCCAGCCTTTTCATAGCAAAACAGTATGCAACAGATAATCCAATGAGGGATTTCACATGAACCAGTCTGTGACTTTGCTTGTTTACTTTCCAAAACCTCATTCAAATACAGGTTGAGTATAAACTGCACAGCCTAGATTTAAGAGGGCTTTGAGTTACTACTTGGACAGAACCAAGGCCCCTTGAACTGACAGCACTCAGTTGTTTTGTCACTTACAGTGAGATAGGTAAAGGCAAGCCAGCAGTTAAAAAGGCTACGCCTCTGAGTTCTCAATCTTTTTTTATGTGAGAACACTTTCTGGAGCTAGACAAGCTGAAGCCGACAGAGAATTCCTCTATAATTGATCTTTTCCTGTGTTCTTTGACAAAACACCCTGCACAAATCATAGCTGGTTAAATAGTGATTTGGGCCCAAACAGTGGTACCAATCTGGATGCCTATAGTATCTGCTCCAGGCAAACAGTGACTGCACTGCTGGCATTTGTTAAAACCTGTTGCCCTGTTTTCTTTTTAGGTATTTTTTTTTTTTTACTTCAGACTCAAACACAAATCCAAAAAAGGCACCACGGTACAAATTAACCTCAATCCTTGAAGGTTGATAGCCAATGTTGACAACAGTGGTTGTGAGCCAAGAAAAAATTACTCACTGTAGTAATCTTGTTTGTTCCAAGGTATTCTTTAACTATAGCAGTCAGCCTCCTGTGTTGAACTGCCTCAGAGAGAAATGGAACTTATGCAAATAATGGAACATCCATTGGTTCGTACCACCATTCAAACTGCTGCCCTTACCAACTGCTGCATTCTATAATGCTCAGATTCATTATAGCCTGCAGGGTAAGTCCCCCTAACTAAGCTATTTTTAAACATTAATAATAATAATTCAGTAATGAATCCCTTTTTAACTTGTCCCATGTTAACGTTAGATACGACCAACAAGAGGAAACAGCAAGCCATCTGGTTTTAAAACTTTAACAAAACCAGACTATGACCATCCTAGCAACAGAGAATCCAGCTGTGATGCAGAGGCTAACTGGTTCTGGAAGAGGAGGTAGGGTGGGAGAGTTAATCATACTGAAGAATACCTTGGAAGAAACAAGATTACTACGGTGAGTATTTTTTTCTTCTAACCCCAGGAATTCTTCAATATGATTAACTATAGCAGACTAAGAAGCAATACCTTTGGAGGAGTGCACATAACCTCATTTAGGAAACAGGCTCTGCAGCACTGCTGTGCCAAACCTGGCATCACTTCTGGGCTGAGTGTCCAGACTGTAGTACTTTGTAAAGGTGTGTACTGTTCTCCATGTAGCTGCTTTACATATTTCCGGCAGGGCAATATCCCTGACAGCTGCTATTGTAAAAGCTGTAACCCTTGTGGAATGTGCCCTCAGGCCTACTGGGGGCTCCTTACCAGCTTTACTGTACCAGAACTGGCTACATGCTACTATCCAACATAAAATGGTTGTTTTAGAAGCTTGTTTTCCTTTTCCCACATCCCCATAGGTCAGGAACAGCTGTTGTCTGTCCTGTCTGTGGGCCTCGGTGTGGTCAAGATAATAACTGAGAGCTGTCTTGATATCCAGGCTATGCAGCCTGCGTTCCCCTGAACTGGAGTGTTCAGTGAAAAAGACGGTCAAGGTGATTGACTGGTTCAGGTGGAAATCAGAGACTACTTTCAGAAGGATTTCCTATTAGTCGTGAGGATCACTTTATCTCTGTGGAAGGAGATGAAGTTTTGCACTATGTACAGGGCTTGTAGCTCACGGATCCATCTGGCTGAGGTAATAGCCACCAGGAAGTTAGCTTTCCAAGTTATAAACTTCAGATGTGCTGTAACCATGGGCTCGAATGGAGGCTCCATGAACTTGGCAATACAGACATTGAGATCCCAAGATGGCACCAGTTCCCTGTAGGGAGGGTGCAAGTGAGTTAACCTCTTGAGCAATTTTGTTTAAAATAGAGTTAGCAGCCAGAGAGACACCCTTGCCCGCTGAAAGACAGGCTGAGACTGATGCCAGGTGGACCTTAAGGGTAGTTAGCTGTCTCAAGAGGATGAGGAAGCATATAGCAAAACACACACACTTGCAAACTGAAAGCCAAACACAGACACCATTGCCTAGGAGCAGAAAAAGAACACTGAACATGAAGGTAATGGAAAAATGCTTTACATGTTAATTGAGCTACAGTTTTAGAAGGGAATAAGTTAAAAAGTAAAATTTTATACAATACACAGATAAATGCAGAGAAAAAAAAAACAAATATGTTGCGGGTGATGCCTTTTATTGGACTGACAAAATTATTTCTGAGACTAACTTTCGAGAGATAAAACTCTCTTCTTCAGGTCCAGGGACCTGAAGAAGAGAGTTTTATCTCTTGAAAGCTAGTCTCAGAAATAGTTTTGTTAGTCCGATAAAAGGCATCACCCGCAACATATATTTTTTTTTTCTCTAGATTGTTGACTGGACTAACACGGCTACCACATTTATTTTTTTCATACAGATAAAGAAACTATCAGAACTTAATGAACAGAGAACAGCTTAAAGTGCTGCATGTATCCTGGCAATGGGGTTAGTCACGCTCCTCATGGAGCTGTTTTTCATTTTTTACTGTCATGTATGAAACACTGCAGAGAATGTTTACTTAGATGAGTTAGTTTATATAAAATGCCAAACAAATGTTTTTGAACTTTAATTTCAGTCTGAACCAATCTATTTAAGTGGTGGAAAACAGTATTTGAGAATATAACAGAAATGTTACAAGGACATCAAAGAGAGCATATTGGTAAAGGAATTAAACAGCATTTACCTGTACAAAGATATACAATACAGTATATGAGACTTATAAGCATTTATGACTTGTTCAAATGTAGGTATACTTAAAATGATTTTCTGAATTAATTTACAGAAACGTATGAAGCCCTTTGAAAAAGCATAAGGTGTGAAACATCAGGGCTGGTAAGAAAAAGGAAAAATAATGCATCTTTCAGAAAAGATTGTGTTGAATCATGTAAAGATTTCAAGTGACCCACATACTTCACTTTTTGAATTAAAGATACCTTGGGGGACACTGTAACAGAACTTTACCATTTCCCCAGGACTTTCCTTCCCTGTGGAGGGACACCCCACTCCATAGTGGGCTGTAGGCCCAACGAATACAGGTGAGTGAGATAGTCCAATAGGACTGGTAACCTTGCCTGGGAAGGTACTATGTCGTTAGTATTACACCATATAGAAAACCTCATCCATTTGGAAGCAAAGGTTTTCTTCATTGAAGGCTTTCTGTAGCCCATGAGAACCCTAAGGACACCTTCAGAGAGGTGTAGGTCAGCATATTCTAGGTCCTCAAGAGTTGTGCTCTGAGTCTGAGAGACCTGAAGTTCGGGTACAGGATCCTCTCCAGTGCGGAGGTCAGGAGATTGTGCCTCTGAGGGAGGTGTATGGTTTGGGCTACTGAGACAGAGAGCAGTAGTGAGTACAACCGCTGCCTGGCCCAATCTGGAGCTATCTGAATCATTATAGCCAGTTGGGATATAAGTTTGATTAGGACCCTGAGCAACAAAGGGAATGGAGGAAATGCATAGAGGCTCCTCCTTGACCAGTCCAACACCAATGCATCCAGGGGCACTGTGCCTTTGCTGCTGGCCTGCATTGGGGCAACTGATGGTTCTCTTCTAAGGCAAACAGGTCTATCTCTGGGTTGCCCCACCTTCGAAAAACCACCTCCAGTACTTGTTGACAGACCATTCATGGTGGTTTTGGTTGATTCTGCTGAGTGCATCTGCCAGGGTATTGTCCTTCCCTGGGAGGTGAATACAGTAGCTAACAGGGACACCAGTAAGGAGTACACCAGGTTCCATACTTTCATTGCTTCTGTACACAGCAAGTTGGACCTTATCCCTCCTTGCTTGTTGATGTAGTACATTGTGGTGGTATTGTCCATCCTGACCTGTACCACTTTGTCCCTTACCAAGGATGCGAAGGATTGCAGGACCAGAAACACTGCACTGAGCTCTAACAGGTTTATGTGCAAGAGTGACTCTGCAGGGGACCAAGTGCTGAGTACTGTATGCTCTTCCAGGTGTGCCCCCACCTTAGGAGGGGAGGCATATGTTGTACCAGCGTGGGATATTCCTTCTTGAATGGGACCCCCCCCCCCCCCCCCCGAGGTTGCTTCTGTCTTGCTACCATTGCAGAGCCTGCAAGAGGGTCCTTCACACTGGCACTGGAGAATTCCTCCTTTGGCACCAGTGTGCTCTGAGGTGGAACTGAATGTTCCTCATCTGAAATCTGCAGCTTTGGACTGTTCCTGTTGCTGCAGCCATGTGTCCCAACAACTGTAGGAAATGCCTTGCTGGCCTTGGCTTGTTGAGACTGAATGATCCTGCAATCTGCATGATACTGTCTACTCTGTTCCGAGAGAGGAAGGCCCTCCCTTTTAGGGTATTCAACTCTGCCCCTATGAAATTTAGTACCTGAACAGGCTGAAGTACTGATTTCTGGGAACTGATTAGGAACCCCAAGGACTCTAAAGTGTCCTGGGTGAACTTGAGAGCATCTTTTGCCTGTTGTAGTGACTGTCCTCTGAGTAGCCAGTTGTCCAGGTAGGGGAGTACTGTGATGCCCTGCCATCTTAGTTGTGCCACCACCACTGCCAAGCACTCTGTGAATGCCCTGGGAGTGGAGGATAGGCCGAATGGCGGGGCTGCAAACTGACAATGTCCTGAAGGTAGTGTGAACCTGAGGTATTTTCTGTGAGATTCCCTGATGGGAATGTGAAAGTAGGCGTCTTTCAGATCCAGTGATGTCAGCCAATCTCCTTGCTGAAGAGTGGGAAGGATCATTGCCAAGGTCACAATTCTGAACTTTGGCTTTGCTAAGTGTTTGTTCAGAGCTGTTAGGTCTAAAATGGGTCGCCACTCCCACCTGAGTAATTCCCCTTTCCCTCTTTATGGGAGGGGTACTGGTTCCACTGCCTTTGCTACCAAGAGGTTGGACTCCTCTGTTTCCAGAAGTGCCATTTCTATAGGGGATACTGGTCTGAAAAGCTTCGACTTTAGCTTGGGAAAAGATTTGATGCTGAGGGCTAGGCCCTGACTCACTACTTCCAGGACCCACTTGTCTGTGATAATGGTTTCCCAAGCCTGTAGTGAGCCAGCCTGCCCCCTACTGGTAGTGGGGAGGTGACCCTGGCTAGTATATCAGGGAGTCTGCTTTGGTTGGGCTTTAGCCTGTGGGGTTTGATCCCCATGCCTAGAGACCCTTTTGCCTCTGCCCCTGAAGTATCCTCTCTGTTTCTGATAGTCAGGGGTGGCTTGGGCCTGGAAAAAAGGTCTGCTATAACCTGACCTACCTCTACCTCCTCTTCCCTGTGGCCTATAGGAGGTGGAAGCTTTCTCTTTTGCAGCATTGCTCTTGTAGGTGGCTTTGTACTCATCCACCTTCTTCATGTATGCCTCTGTTTTATCACCAAACAGGGAATTATTTTCACATGGAAAGTCCATGGCTTTAGCTTGGGTATCCTGAGAAAGGTTTGTGGTTCTAAGCCAGGCAAACCTTCTCAGTGCCACTGTCAAAGCCATCCATCTGGCTGCAGTGTCACTAGCATCCACTGCCATGTGAAACTGGTATTTTGTGGCATCCAATCCACATCTGGCTGTTTCCGGCAGGTCAGCAGCCAGTCCAGGTGGTAGCAGTAGTAGTGGTAGTGGCAGAGTTTATTTATTTTGGACACCCTTCCCTGTGGGCTCAGGGCACTCTTACAACAAAATATACAAATACAGCAATAAGGAGCTGTCAACATACAACATAAAATGTACATAAACCTAATAAAAGTCTAAAAACAGACTGATTCCCAAGATGTCAGAAGGTCCCAAAATAAATACCTCAGGTCCCAAAGGCCTGCTGAAACAGGAAGGTCTTGAGGTGTTTCTTACAGACATCTACGGATGGCACCTCCTGGAGGTACTCTGGCAGTGAATTCCCAGAGGACCAGGGCTGCCACTTCAAACGCCCGGTCCCTGTAAAATTTTAACCTACCTCTGTGTACCTCCAAGAGGGCCTCTCCAGCCGACTTGAGAGAGCAAGATGAGGTGTAGGGATGCAGAAGCTCCTTCAGGGAGCCCATACCCAACCAGTGTAGGGCCCTGTAGGTGAGAAGACCTACTTTAAAGGTGAAGAGCCAGGGCACTGGAAGCCAATGCAGTTCGCGTAGCACCAGTGTAATTTGACTAAACCTCAAGTGCCCAGTCAACAACCAGGCCACTGCACTCTGCAGAAGCTGCAGGCACTGCATTGCACCTCCTCTGACCCCGAAGTAGAGTGCATTACAGTAGTCAAGCCTCAAGGTGATGAAAGCATGTACCAGTGTGGCCAGGTCATTGGGGGGGGGGGATAAGGGACTTAATTCGGGCGATGTTCCGAAGATAGTAAAACCCGGTCCAGACAACTGCCGACACCTGATCATCAACTGTCAGCTCACTGTCCAGAACAATGCCTAAATTCTTCACCTTTGGGGAGGCCTCCAGCTCGGTTGGGCCAATAAAAAAGCCCCAACCTCTCCCCAGAGAACCCCATTCCTCCCCTTCGACCTGGCTATGCCACCAGCACCTCAATCTTCCCCGGGTTAAGTCCCAGGCAGTTCGACAACATCCAGGCCCAGATCTTGGCCAAGCACTCATTTAGCAAGTCAACCTCATCAGATATCCCATGTGCAAAGGATAGGTACAGCTGAGTATCATTAGCATAGCAATGAAAGTTCAGCTCATACCACCTTATAACATCACCCAGGGGCAGCATGTACACTGCAAGCAACATGGGGGAGAGGATAGAGCCTTGGGGAACTCCACAGGGCAGGTCCGTGGGGTCTGAGGAATGATTCTCCAGTATCCCCCTCTGAGACCTGCCCCAGAGAAAGGACTTGAACCAGCTAATGACCTTGCCAGTGAGCCCTAAATACTCCCTCAGCCTGTCCAACAACACCCCATGGTCCACAGTGTCAAACGCTGAGGGGAGATCGAGGAGGATGAGAATCGTTCACTCTCCTCTATCCCTCGCCCTGGGCAGGTCATTCAACACCCTGACCAATGCGGTCTCCATACTGTGCAAGGCCCTAAATCTGGACTGGAACAGTTCATAAATTTGGAAGTCCATGAGGTGTCCCTCGGGTTGTTCTGCGACTACCTTCTCAAGAATTTTCCCCAAGAAGGGGAAGTTCGAGATGTGCCGGTAATTCGCCAAGACGTCGGGGGTCCAAGATGTTTTTTTCAGCAGGGGCTTAAACAGATCCTGTTTAAGAGACTCCAGGAAAACCCCTGCTGACAAGGCACTCCCGACAATCTCGGCAAAAAATTGACCCAGGACCTCGATGCAGCCAACTAGTAGCCTCGTCAGGACCAGGTTAAGGTCGCAAAATGTTGGTTTAAGCCCAGAGATCACCCCACAGACCTCCACCGTTGTCACCGGCCGGAACTCTCCCCAGGGCAACTGAGTGCGTCTGCCCACTCGGGGACTGCCACTGTTGGAGCATGGTATTCCGTTTAGGGAAATCCCAGCCCTCACAGAGGACACTCTGTCTGAGGACAACTGAGAGAACTCCTCACTTTTGTGAGCTGAAAAAGCTCTGAGGGGTTCCAAACAGGCCGGATGTAGTAACCTGTCTACAACCTGAAAGAGTTGAGCCGGTTGGTTCTTCCCAGCTACAATCATCTTAGATATAAAAGCTGCCTTTGTCTGGATGATTGCATTCTGATACTCATCATAATGAGTAATCAGAACCAGCCTGTCCTCTAGAGACCTGGTCTTCCTCCAACGCCTCTTCAACCTCTGCCCCCTGGTTTTCAGCGTTCTCAGCTCACCATCAAACTATGACAAGTTGAGGTGTGACACCAGGGGGTGTACATAGATTGGTGCCAGGCAATCCACGGCCTTGACATCAGCCCTGTTATAGGCCATCATGGTATTCCCTGTACTGTCAGCACAAGCCTCAAGCACAGACGAAATGTCCAGTTCCGCCATTAGTCCCTCTGGATGTAAACCTTGCAAAGGGTGGAACTGAATCATTTCCACACTGGAAGGGACATTCAGGGGGCTCTGAAGCTGAACCTGATGATGCAGTGATCCAACCAAATGACTGGGTCAGTCTCGATGGTATCAGTTTCGAGCCCCAGGGTGAACACCAGGTCAAGCATATGACCAGAGAGGTGGGTCCTGGCCGTGGTCACCAAGGTGAGGCCCAGAGCCTCCATATTTGAAATGAAGTCTCTGGTTCCAGATGGTGCTTCATCGTCCACCCAGGTGTTGAAGTTGCTGAGAATGAGCCATCTCGGCGACTCCAACACCGTCTTGGCAACAAAGACCGACATCTCCTGCAGGAAACTTTGGTCCCACCCAGGTGGATGGTCCACACCGGGACCCACCCCCACACTGCCACACACTCACAAGAACTGGTGTCCCCCACTGGGTGCACCGCCATCCCAGCTTTGACCTAAAACAAATGGCTACCCACCCTCCCCTGTGTTCCTTCCTTGGGCAGTGACATTGGTAAACCCAGCTGGGGACGGACACCTCCAGCACAGGGCCCAAAGTATCCCCCAGCCAGGTCTCCATAATGCACGCCAGGTTGATCGATGCAACACGCTCTGCCATTATAACGGTTTTGTTCACCATTTACCTGGCACTGCACAGCACTGCCCGAAGAGGACAAAAGGCTGAGGCTGGTCCCTCAGCTACCTGCCCTCTTGGTACAGAGGGTTCCCTGGGCCAAGAGACAAGGCACGGGGGACCCTGCTCCAATTGTTTCCTCAACCCAGGGCATCTTCGGGTCCCCATCACCCGAATCTGCTTCCTCCTGGCTACATCCTTCTTCCTGTCTCCCCCTCTACCACCCCTCCTTGTAATACCCAACTCCCTATACTTCCAGGAAACTGTAACTGCAAGGGATGGGTCACAGAAGGGGTGTAAAGCAATTAACAATGCGGGGGAGTAACATAGCCCTGGGGCCTGAGTCAGAAAACCAATCTCCAGTATATATTACTAACTGCTTTTACAAGTTTTACTACTATAATGATTAAAATAAAACAATTCAACAAAACTACACACACTACACTCACTCACTCACTCCAACAGATTAAAAATAAAACAATAGTTCATTTCCATTCACACCCACATGTATTATTCACACACACACCCACACATAGACATATATATTATTCACACACACACACACACACACACACACACACACACACATAGACATATATATTATTCACACACACACATAGACATATATATTATTCACTCACACACACACACACACACACACACACACACACCATTTTCATCTTGAGTGACAGTGGGGGCAGCAACCACTTCTACAGGACTTTTTAAAAATAATGAACTTTGGGCCTGGGACACTCCCGTATAACCTCTCTCCCTAGGTTTGGTTGTGGTGATGGAGAGGTGCACTGGAGAATGATGTCATGAAGAATCTGGATTTCTGCAGACATACTGAGCTTTAATGTTTTTTTTTTTTCAGAATATTGATGTTCATGCTGTTTTCTGCTAAAGTTTTGTTATTAACGTCATTTCTGTTTAACATACATAGAGGGAGAAATATTAACCATAAGTATGTTGCATAGGGACATGTAATAATGTATTGACAGAGGATATCCACCAGTGAAAGCTGTGCATTTAGGCTGGGGCTCACAGATTAAGATTCACCTGTCCTGGCTTCCATTCACAGTTGGCAAACCACTGGTATATTAGCACTGCACTCCTGGTACTCTCCCACAAATGGGGGAACACCCAAATGTATGTTGACTAGTCTCCCTGGCTGGTAACTAAGTCTTTGTAACTACCCAGCCTAGATACTGGCTGCTCATTTGATGGGCCTTTTTGCTGGTTTTGTTTTTCACCCCGTTACTGTGTTTTTTTAATAGAGGGAGTGGCATGGATTACTGGATGCAAGCATCTGCAAAGGGAGTTATAAGGGATGCAAGGCATACTCCTGAAATGGTTTACCCTACCTGACATATGTGTCTCTCATGATAATAGATGATGAGAAATGTGATGAGGGAGGCACAAGGGGCTGCATTTATTGTTCTTACAACAGAACAAAGGGTGGCGATCTGTTCTGGAAACAACTAATAGGTATAGAAGAAGAAGAAGCCAAGTTCAATTAGTACCCATGTGTGTACTATTTGTCTGTTACCTAATGCTCATACATGGATCTCTATACCACCTGTCAGGACCTCAGCTTGAAGACAGATGTTTTTTTCTGGTTCAGTTCTGTTATTGACGTGTGTTCTGAGAGTTTTTGAAGTTGGCTATTTAGTTATAACTGAGGATTCTATACTGTTTAAAGAGCCACTGACTAGCAGTACAGTACCTGAGAACTGCAAAATGGAGAAGATATTATGACAGTTCTGCCCTCTGTGATATCAATGTGACTTCTAAACAGGAGCAGCAATGCTGCTACATTGTTAATGTGCATATCAATGAAGGCAGGAAAAATCATTACAAAATTTACCTTAACATGTCTCTAAGAAAAAAAAATGAACCCACTGATTTACTTAATGTTATGTCTCCATTTAAAAATAGGAGACCTGAAGAATTTTGTCAGCAGCTCTTGAAGTTTAGCTGGAGGTCCAACCAAAGTTCAAGCTACATGAAGGCTTGGATTGCTTCTAGGAGAAGCACAACATGTGTCAGGATCTGAAGGGAGTAGGGGATTACAGCCTTGCTACTGAATGCAATTATCTTGGTTTTGCTGCTGTTCAGAATTAGTTTACTTTCATCCATCCCTGTTTATATATTATTGAAGGCTGTCCTTAGTATATTGGTGAGGTCATCTAGGCATTTGGATTTGGCATAGATCATGGTATCATTAAAGGTGGGTTCTGATATTGAGGCTATTGAAGATGGAGGGCAAATCACTTACACATATACTAAAGAGCAGAGATGCTAGGGTGGATCCTTGGGGTACACCAAGTTTTATATTGCTGGTGAATTTGACTTGAAATTTCTGTGATATCATTAGAGAAATGATCTGCCTTCATGCAGTGCCACTGTAGGGCCACCAAAGGGAACCTCCTTAGACAGCCTACCTGAGGAGGTCGTAGAGTCAAAAACAGTGGGGGAATTCAAGAATGCATGGGACAGACATAAGGCAATTCTAGTGGGAGATAGGAGGAAGTAGACTGTTGGTTAACTAGGATCTGCAACTTATCCATTAGGTAGGGAAATGGGCAGACTAAGTGGGCCAAACGATCCTTATCTGCCATCAGATTCTATGTTTCTATGTTTTTGTGTTACTCCAAACCCCAAGCCCCAGCCCTCCCAACTTTATTTATTTCAGAAACATTTCCTTCCTTTCAGGGAGTCCATACAATGGTGAGGCAGTTTTTTTTCCCCAAAACATTTAATTGAGGTGAAGTTGTGCAGAGTACAAGGCATACAATTAATTTAAAACATAGCTATATGTAGTACAAGTTACAGTATAAAATACAGTATTACAGTCAGGTAGCCCTAGAAGGAGCAACCCGTGAGAAGATCACGGCTGACAATATGCTGTTATAGAGGTTCAATGGTATGCAGATTAATAAAAAGTTTCAACACAGGGGTCACTAGGCTTGAGAATAGAGACACAAAGTGTTCATGCTGGAAATTCTCCTGACCCTATAGCTTGTATGAGTGGGTCCCCAGTTTCCAGGAATTGCTGATGCCAGCCTAGAGCACCAAGTTGGACCCTCTCCAGTGTCATACATAATTTAAGATTATTAACCCATCTAGATATCGAAGGTGGAGAGGGAGACATCCAGGCCTGTGCTATAGTCTTCCAGGCATTAATCAGAGCCAGTGACCACAGAGGATTACTGGTCTTCCCATCCGGATGGTGTGGGTCCGCCCCCAGCAATAATTCTAAAGGTGATTTCAATGGACTATACCCAAGGACTTTGCTCATAATCTGGTGGACATCATACCATAAGGGGGTTACTTTGGGACAGGGCAATGTCAGGTGAATGAAGTCTCCCTTTCCATTGATACATTTTGGACATTCACTGGGCTTACAGGCATCAATGGTATGTAACCTTAGGGGAGTGATATAAGTTCTATAGAGAAAATTTAGTTGAATTTGTCTCAACTTATTACTGTGGGAGCAGTGCTGGAGGTGGGAGCATGCCAGATGTCACACTTTGGAATCAATATTAGTGAGTAAATCTTGGTTCCATTTACCCTTAATCCCATTCGCAGCATGGCTGGACTGGCCCTGTATAGTTTGATAAAATACCGTAAGTGTTTTTTATCCTGGCTGGGGTCTATATATTTCCTCCTCAAAAAGGGGGGGGGGTGGTCCATCCGTTCTCAGATGTTAAGGATAAGCCACATCTCTGTCAGATAGAGAGGTAGACAAAGAAGTCTCTGGGCTGTATACCCCATTCTTCACAAATGGAAGAGAACCTCTTTATTAAGCCCCCTTGATATAACTGGTGTACAGAAACCAAACCTCTTTGCTTCCAATCCAAAAGCCTCTGTATCAGGGGTATGGGCTCAGCCTTCTGCTACAAATTCCTGACAGGAGGCCAGAGTATGGTGAATCATAGTGGGGGTGTTTTATATGTCTATGGGCCTCCATCCAAACCCCCAGTGTAGTGGTAGTAAAAGGGTTTGTAGGAACCAGAGGTGGGGAGTTACCCAGAGCCATGGCAAGGGTGTCTTCCTTTAAGGTGCACTTAAGTGTGTCCTCCTCCAGCCTTAGCCAAGTATTCCCTGCAGTTGTATGACCTACTGGGATAAAGGCAAGCTGCACCGCCCAGTAGTATCCCTGGAAGTTTGGTAAACTGATTCCTCCTTCTTTGGGGGGCAGCTGTAAGGCAGTTCTTTTGATTCTAGCATTCCTGCCTATGGTGAGTCAGTTCTAAAAGTACTTTCAGCCTTAAATAGCTTCAAACTCAGAAAGTAGCTCCTCCTCTCACAGGGCTACCCGTTGAACACTGTAACCTTCTAAGAGAGCAAATTTCCAGAAATCAAGTTACCAAGTTAGAGTCTTTAACTATCCACAACAAACTCCTTAGGACTCTCACCCCTAAGGTCCTTTCTCTTTTCCTTTTTGAACTAAGGACACAGAGAGCCTTTCACTGAGCAGGGTTCTCTTCTAGTCCAGTGTCAAGGAATCTGGTTTAGTTCAAATCCAGTCCCAACATCAATATAGGCCCTCTCACAGACCACCAAACGTCTGGCCCAGTTCATCAGCCTTTCCACCAACTGTCTCGATTCTTTCCAAACAACTTTAATTTCAGGCAAACATGTAGTCTCAGTTTAATGATAGCTCTCCTTACCTCCATTAGTCCAGGGAGCAACTCTTTCACAATTACTGGCAAGAGTGCAGGCAAAATAGATGACAACGCAGTCCCAGCTTCACTGTGTCCACAGTAGCCTCAGATGGTACAGCACCAAAACAGTAGTCAAGGGAACTTTTAGATGGTAGAATGGTTCCTAGTCCCTTGTACTATGTCTACCCTGGACATGAGGCTCAGTCTGCCAACAGCAAAACTCAAGGCAAACTCTCTGCTGCCTGGCAAAATGATTAGCTACTTGACGCCGATGGATGGTCAATTCTCCGCTCACTGTCAGAGTGCAAGAGAAAATGGTATCTGCTGCAACGGCAGAACTCATCAACTCTGGCTGCTCCAGTTGGTCCTCTCAGGCGTGGACACCCAGCAAACTGCTAGCTCTCCGACTACTCGCAGATTTTCTCACAACGATTCTCCAACAGGGACTAGGGCTCCAAACTGCATCTGCACTCTGCACCACACCTGCTACTGCTGCTTCCTGAGCAGGATCTCTTCAACAAAGTTACAGGTACAGAAATTAAAGGACTGCCTCACAGTACAAACCTCTCTGAAAAAGAAAAAAACCTTTCCCCTAACACTTACTCACTTATCGCCCTATCTATTCCTCTTGTCCCTAAACCTAAACTGCTAACTATAAATAACTTAAAAATACTTTAAAACACTATAAAAATTTGCAAATAAGCAAATAAACGGATTCCCCTCACAGACGGCAGCCCAGTGTGGCCACCATCTTGACCTCAGTACAGTAGCCTCTCAGTCTTATTCATCATGGAGTTCCATAGTGTTTTCTGGTACTGGGCAGCACAGGCCATATAATTCACCTATCTAATGGCTAGAAAGGCAGCTAAGTACCCTTTCTTGGCCACTCTGTCCATCCTCCTGGAGTCCTTCTCAAGTGGATGGGATGCCAGTGGTACTCTGGCCCTGTTACAAGCTGCAGCTTGGACTACACTTTCGTGATCAGGGTGAGAGAAAAGGAACTCTGCCCCGATCTGTCTAGCTGATATTTCTTGTAATCCTTCTTATCTATGGGAGGAACAGAATGAAAAAATTACTCACCTTAGTAATGTTGTTTCTTCTAATGGAGTCTTGCTATATTATGACAAGTTGCAGTTTGTCCCACCACTAGAACTGCTCCGGAGGTGAAATAGTTAAATCCATTCCATGAATGGAACTTTGAGCACGAGCTCTAAGATAGAAGCTCTGTCTGTGTAGTTTCAAACCTGAACTGTCAGATCTTTACGAGCAAAAACTCACTAAGGTCTGTGTGGAAGCTGTAACCTACACTAGCCAACTGGCTACCTAAATAATAACACCATTGCTGGTCCCAACACCAAAGACTCAAGTCAGGGGACCAGAATTAATAATATAATTTAACAATATGAGAAATAACACAAGAGAATAATAAACACCACACCCCAAACCCCAAAAAGGGGTGAAACGCCTAAAAAGGGCATAAAATAGTGCACAAACTAGGTTGCCCACACCATACCCAAGTAGAAGTTCTGAGAGGGGCAGGCTGGGGGGGAGGTCATAATATAGCAAGACTCCATTAGAAGAAACAACATTACTAAGGTGAGTAATTTTTTCTTCAAACAACATGAAGTCTTGCTATATTATGACAAGTTGCAGACTACACAGCAGTACCTCCATGGAGGAGGGACAGAACCTACTTAGGGAATAGCTCTGAAGCACAGCTGTGCCAAACGAGCATCTCCTAGCCTGGACATCCAGGGAGTAATGCTTTGTGAAAGTGTGTACTGTTTTCCAAGTAGCAGCCTGCATATCTCCAATATAGGGATGTCTCTGGCAGCAGCTAGAGATGCGGCTGTACCTCTGGTAGAATGAGCCCTCAAGCCAGAGGGGGGATCTCTGCCCAGTTTCTGATAACAAAATTGGATACAAGAGACAATCCACCTGGCAATTGACCTCTTAGTGGCAGGTTTCCCTTTCCCAACCTCACCATAAGTGAGGAAAAGTTGGAGGGATTCGAACCTGTGACCCTTGGTAAGTTCTAAATAGTAACTAAGGGCCCTCTTCACATCCAAACTGTGCAATCTCCTCTCACCAGAAGAGGAGTGTTCAGTGAAGAATACTGGAAGGGAGATAGATTGGTTAAGATGGAAATCTGAAACCACCTTAGGCAAAACATCCTGTTAGTCCTGAGGACTACCTTATCCTGTGGAAAGAAATAAAGTCAGTTTTACCTGACAAGGCTTGCAACTCACTTATGCTCTAGCAGAAGTGATAGCCACTAGGAAAACAGTTTTCCAAGTTAGATACTTCAGCTCTGCAGAAAATAGAGGTTCAAAAGGGGTTACATTAACTGGGCAATGCAAACATTAAGGTCCCAGGCAGGGGCTGGATCCCTAAAAGGTGGATTAGTATGGAGTAATCCTTAAAAACTTGGAAAACACAGGGTGAGCGGAAAGAGGATGACTTTCCTGTTGAAACAAAAGCAGAGACAGCTGCCAAATGAACTCTCAGGGTAGCTGGTCTGAGGCCCAAGGAATTAAGATGGACCATGTAATCTAACACAATGGGCAAATCAGCAGATTCTGGAAATATGCTTCCCAGAACACCAAATGGAAAACCTTTTCCATTTAGAATTATAAGTAGCCTAGTGGAAGGCTTCCTAGAAGCCTTTACAATTCAAGAACACCCTGAGAGAGGTAAGTCAGCAATTCTAACTCCTCAAGAGCCAGGCCTTGAGGTTGAGGGATTTGAGGTTCAGATACCAAACTCTCCCCTGGGAACAGGATAATAGGTTGTGATTCCTGGGGAGACACAGGGGAAGATTGACTGTCAGGGACAGAAGGAGTGGGTACCAGGGCTGCCTGGCCCAATCCGGGGCAATCAGAATCACCCTGCAAGGCTGGGATCTGATTTTGACTAACACTTTGAATAGGAGAGGGAAGGGGGGAAAAGCATAAAGAAACTTCCCTTCCCAATCCAGAAGGAGGGCGTCCAGGGGGACTGAGCCCAACACTGGAGGCTTGCAGCAGAACAGTGGAAGTTGGTGATTGTCTGGGGCTGCAAAAAGATCTATCTGAGGGGTGCCCCATCTGGCAAAGTCTATCCCCAGTACTTGAGGATCCAGGGACCATTCGTGATGGCCCTGAGAAATCCTGCTGAGAGCATCTACTAGAACATTGTCCTTTCCTGGAAGGTGAACTGCTATGAGGGAAGTGTTCAGGGAATAGACCAGAGACCACAACTTCATTGCCTCGGTGCACAAGGCCGAAGACCGAGTGCCCCCCTGCTTGTTGATGTACCACATTGTTGTGGTGTTGTCTGTTCTGACTTGTACCACTTTGTTCTGAACAGATGCAGAAAACACTTGAAGTGCTAAAAGACAGCTCTGAGTTCCAGCAAATTGATGTGGAACAGAGATTCCTGGGAGACCACACCCTGAGTGGAGAGGTCGCCCATGTGGGCTCCCCACCCCAGGAGGGAAGCATCTGTAGTGAGAGTCAACGTGTGAGCAGGGGGAATGAAGGGGAACCCCAATCTTAAATTGCTCTGATCCTGCCACCACTGGAGGGCCTGGATCAAGGTTCGAGTCACTGGGACCAACTTGGAAAGGAGGTCTCTTCTCTGAGACCAATAGGTTCTCAAGTGAAACTGAATGTCTCTCATCTGAAATCTTGCTCCCTGCACTACAGCTGTGGATGCAGCCATGTGCCCCAGGAGCTGCAAAAAGTGTCTTGCTGGTCGAGAGACCCGCAGAGTGAAGGAGAAGGCCAGAGCCACCAAGTTCCTTACCCTTTCTAAGGGAAGAAAAGCTCTGGCCCGGTTTGTGTCCAATTCTGCACCTATAAAGGTGAGTACCTGGACTGGTTCCAGAACCGACTTTGGTAGATTTAGCAGGAAGCCCAGGGAGGTGAGAAGTTGCTGGGTGACTTGCAGGTGAGATTTTACCTGTTCTTGGGACTGGCCTACAATGAGCCAGTCGTCTAGATAGGGAAAACAGCAATCTTTGCCTCCTTAAGTGAGCCACTGCTACTGCCAGACATTTGTGAATACCCTTGGGGCAGAGGTCGCCGTAAGGGCATTGCTCTGAACTGGTAATGACCTGAGGGCAGTTCAATCTGAGGTACTTTCGGTGGGAGCTTCTGATTAGGACGGAAAATAGGCATCCTTGAGGTTCAGGGAAGCTAGCCAGTCCCCTGGCCTTAGAGAAGGTAAATCATTGCCAGAGTTACCATTCTGAACTTTGGTTTCAAAAGATGCTTGTTCAGATATCTGAGGTCTAAGATGGACGCCATTCTCCTGTCTTTTGGGGTAAGGAAGTATCTGGAATACAGACCCCTGCCCTGGTGTAGGGAGGAACCCTTCTACTGCTCTGAGAGCAACAGGTTGAGACCTCTGCTTCTAGAGCAAGGGTCTCTAAAGAACTTTAGTAGAAAAGCCTGGCTCTCATCTTGGGGAACTTTTGAAGCTGAGAACCAGACCCTGGCTTACAACTTCAAACCCACTTGTCTGAGGTTAAAGACACCCAGTTCTGACTGAAGAAGCCAACCTGCCCCTACTGGTAAAGGAGAACTGCCCTGGGCACTTCTATCAGGTGCCTCTGCTTGGCAGGTGCTTTAGGCTTAGGTGGAGCAGGCCTGCCCACACCTGGCCTGCCTCTGCTCTCTGAAGAACCCCCTCCGAGCATAAGCAGAGGAGGCCTGAGTTTGGTAGAAAGGCCTGTGGAAAGGCCTACTCCTACCCCTGGGGGTGTGCCTCTGGGGAGTGGCTTGCCGCTCCTTAGCTTGGGCACTTTTGTAAGTAGTCCTATATTCCTCCATCTTTTTCAAATGATTCTCTGTCTGCTCCCCAAACAGAGAATTTCCCACCACAGGAAAATCCATAGCCTTAGTCTGGGTATCCTGTGAGAGGCTAGTACACCTGAGCCAGGCCAACCTACGAAAAGCTACAGATGTGGCCATGACTCTAGAGGAGACATCATTAACATTCACAGCAGCATGAAACTGCACCTTAGAAGCCTCAATGCCATCGGCAGCCACCTGTTCCAGCTCTTTAGCAAGCTGGCCATGGGTTTGTTTGGCTAATTCCATAACAGTATCCCATCTAGATTTCTGATACCTTGCTACATAAGCCATATAATTTGCTTGCCTGAGTCCCAAGGACGCTGCCATATACTGTTTTTTTGCCATGGCATCAATCTTCCTGGAATCCTTGTCAGGAGGATGTGAAGCCAGGGGAATATTAGCTTTATCACAAGCTGCAGCCTGAACTACCCCAACATGACTGCATTGCTGAGAAAGGAATTCTGTATCAGGACCTGACAATGTGTACCTTCTGTCCATCTTTTATCTACAGGAGGCACAGAATTAGAGTTTTAAGATTTTTATTGTTTGTTTCTAAAAGACTTATGCAAAGGAATAGACAATCTCCTAGACTCTGGAATATCCATCATTTCTACAAAATCAGGCTCCTCTTGCTCATCCACAGCTTCTTCCAAAGGAAGCTGGAGGGTTTCAACAACTTTTGTAAAACATAAAATGAGAGGGACTCAGAAAGCATAGGGGAGATTCTAAAGTCTGTCTGGGGAAATGTCAGTTCAATAGGCACACCCAGACCCTCCCAGCCACATTCATACTGTTCATAATCATCCTCCCTCCTCTGGTTCATAAAACTCCTCAACATCATATTTGAACGATGGAACCGGACTCAACTGACCTTTACCAGATAGTGACGGTTCGGACGGGACCGGAGACAGTGACTGGACAATTTGATAGCTCTGCTATCTCCTGCAGCAGTTGGAGAAGGATTTTGGACTCCAAACCTGCTGACTTCCTTGTTCTCTTTACTGGAACTGGTTCCTCAGAACCAGCTTTTCTTTGCCGAGGAAGACCGCCTGGTCAGAGGGCACTCCCTCGATTCGGTTGGCACCGAACCGGGCTGGCCATCCGGTCAGCGGACTTTTGGCCTCTCGTCTCCTGAGCCTGCCTAATCTCTTTCCAGGGTGGCTGCAGGGAAATTTTTACAAATCTGGCAGTCTGACTGAGGTGGTCAAACCCCAAACAATAAACACATGTGGTGTGTGGGTCAGCCTTGGCAAAGACTTCCCCACAGACATCACAGTGTTGAAACCAGTGGGCCAAGTTTTTTCTTTTGAGTTTCTCAGACATAATGTCAGCCTAACCAGAAAAACTTGCCCTTTGAACATGATGCCAGGCAAGACACCCTTGTCGGTTCCTAACCGTGTCCAGGTATTGGAAAAAGCATAATAAATCCTTTTTTAGAACCGATAAGAACCGAACCGCACTTTAAAATGACAAGCTTTAAAATTTTTAAGCTTTTAACCCAGCTGATCGGTTCAAACCGAACCAATAAACTTACAAGTTCCACACAGAAAATACAATTTTAAATTACTACGATACCACAGACAGAGCTTGAACCGAACGGTTTTGCGGTTAAATAAAACTATCCTCGGTTGAATCGAACTGAGAAAACACTGTTTAAACTGAGAAATGAACTCGAGCAGTAGGAGAAATCTCCGGAGCGACTGTTCAGTGAGGTGGAGTAAAGAATCTGACAGTTCAGGTTTGAAACTACACAGACAGAGCTTCTATCTTAGAGCTCGTGCTCAAAGTTCCATTCATGGAATGGATTTAACTATTTCACCTCCGGAGCAGTTCTAGTGGTGGGACAAACTGCAACTTGTCATAATATAGCAAGACTTCATGTTGTTTGAATTGGTGTTTCCAACACCTTCATGACTTGCTCACTTAAAGATTTGTTAATAAGGAGCAATAATCTGTTGGTGGTTGCCAGGCCCATCATGTCTAGGAATTCTGCCTCCTCTCATCTTCCACAGTTTAATTTGTGGAAAGGTTGAGAGCTTCCACCGTCTGCTTAACGAAGGTGTAATGGGAGGAATAACCCTCTGGTAGCCTAGGAGGGGAATCATAGAAACATAGAATTTGATGGCAGATAAGGACCGCTTGGCCCACCCAGTCTGCCCATTTCCCTACCTACTGGATAAGCTGCAGATCCTAGTTAACCAGCAGCCTACTTCTTCTTACCCCCACACCCTAGAATTGCCTTATGACTGTCCCATGCATGCTTGAATTCCACCACTGATTTTGACTCCAAAACCTCCTCCGAAGGCGTTCCATGCATCCACAACCTCTCTGTGAAAATACTTTTTAAATTACCTCTGAGCTACTTCTATCTTCTTCAAATTGTGCCCTCTTGTTCTTGCACACCTCTTTTTGAAAGATGCTACCCTCTTGACTTTGTTGATTCCCTTGAGGTACCTGGAAAGTTTCTATCATGTCCCCCCTTTCCTCGAGGCTATACATATTAGCTCCTTAAGTCTCTCTTCATATGTCTTCCGTGCAGACCCTGCACCATTTTAGTTGCCCTCCTCTGGACAGCTTCCATCTTGTCTATGTCTTCTGGAGATTGGGTCTCCAGAACTGCACACAGTACTACAGATGGGGTCTCACCAGCTGTCTGTACAGAGGGATAATAACTTCCTGTTTTCTACTGGTGATGCCTCTCCTATGCATCCCAGTAACCCCAGCCCTCCTTGCTGCCCTCTCACATTGCTTGCCCACCTTTAGGTCATCTGATATGACTACCCCCAGGTCCCTTTCCATTTTTGTTGTTGTTAGTATCTCACCCCCCATTGTGTACTCTTCCCCTGGGTTTTTGTTTCCCAGGTGCATTACCTTGCACTTCTTAGCATTGAATCTAAGCTGCCATACATTTGACCATTCCTCTAACCTTGCCAAGTCCCTTCTCATCCTTTCCACCCCACCCTGTGCATCAACTCTGTTGCAGATCTTAGTGTCATCTGCAAAGAGACATACTTTTCCTTCCAGTCCTTCCGCAATGTAGCTTATAAAGACATTGAAGAGGACCGGTCCTAATACTGAACCCTGCGGTACCCCACTAGTAACCCTCCTTTCTTCTGAGTGGACTCCATTTACTATTACTATTACTAATCAAACTTCTGATCCAGAGAAACCTTCAGTTCTATTGGTTCATCCTCCTCCTCTTCCTCCTCATATTCTTTATATGACGGATCCTGGGCTTGTGAAACTGAGCACAGAACCGTTGAAGGAACTGTGGTTGGAACCGACACTGGAACTGTTGGGTTTACTGGTACCAGTTGCAGTGGAACCGGTAACAGACCCTGGGAAGATGCAGTCTGCAAGGCTTGCAGCACCTGCAAAGCCTGAGCAACTGCCTCGGCCATAGGCATAGCTGGTTTGTTCACCAGGAGCTCCTTTACATTTTCAGCAGGAGGTTCGGTTTGTTTTTGTTTTTCTGAGCCAGAACTGGTCACCAGCTGGTTCCCAGATCACTTAGACTTAGAAGACTCACCTTTGTCAGAAGCAAGTGGTTCCGGATCTTCAGACTTCTCCTTTTTATTAAAAGAAGGGATCGGCTGATCTGCCGTCTGGTCACCCGGAACCGAAAGAGTGGTCATCTTCTTTTTAAAATGTTCTAAATGTTTTTCTATGGTTTTAGTTGGGAAGGTCTTGCAAATCTTACAGTCTGACTGAAAATGAGAAGCACCTAAACAAAATAAGCGCAAGTCATGCTTATCAGCTTTTGCAAATACCGCCTCATACTTAAGACAATGTTTAAACTCAGTAGGCCCTGTTTTCTTTTTTGACCTATCGGACATAACCACTACAATTCAAATACAGAAATATGTAAACTTAAGCTCAGTTACTGAACCAAATTTTATGGATTTTAAAAAAGCTAAGTTTGGTTCCTGTCAACCCACAGAGAGGAGCGGTCAGTTCCCAGCTGGGAAAAAAAGAAAACATTATTTGCCATAGTAATCTTGTGTCTTCTAAGGGAATCTTACTGCATTCTGACAAGTGCAGTATGGTCTCACCATAGGACTGCCCCAGAGTCGAAATGGTTAATAGAACCTATGCTAATAGTGGAATGTTAGGCTTGAGCTCAGTTTTCAAATCACTGTCCCTGGTTGCACTTCCTGCAACCATCAGATTCTTATGGAGCATGTAAAAGCTAATACTAACTAACCAAACTAAGTTTATGATCCCTAAATACCCCTATTAGGGGAACAAAACTCAAACAACGGGAGGCATCTCTAAGACTCAAGTCAACAGATGCCCGACAAACTAATAGGTACCCACAGGTTTCCAACATCAGTAACACAGGAGTGAACAGAGACCTGAAGGTCCTAGCAGGAGAGGAAGAATGGGAGCTCAGAATATAGTAAGATTCCCTTAGAAGAAACAAGATTACTATGGTAAGTAATGTTTTCTTCAAACCCCAGGAAATCTTACTGTATTCTGACAAGTGCAGACTACCCAAGCAGTGCCTTTGGAGGCGGGCAGAGGACCTATTTTGGAAACAAGCTCTGCAGAACTGCTGCCAAGCCTAGCATCACTTCTAGCCTGGGTATCCAGGCAATAATGCTTGGTAAATGTATGAACTGTTTTCCAAGTAGCTGCCTTACAGATTTCCAACAAAGGGATATCTCTGGAAGCTGCTATAGATGCAGCAGTCCCCCTAGTAGAATGGGTCCTAAGCCCTTGTGGGGGCTGCTTACCCACCTTGTCATAACACAATTGTATACAAGAGACGATCCATCTTGCTATGGATCTCTTTGTGGCAGGTTTACCCTTGCCAACCTCTCTATAGGTCAGAAAGAGTTGGGTTCTATCCCCTCTGTGACCTTTTGTGTGATCTAGATAGTAGATAATAGCCCTCTTGACATCCAGGCTATGCAACCTATGCTCACCTGAAGAGGAATGATCAGTAAAGAAAACTGGCACGGTCATGGACTGATTAATGTGAAAGTCAGATACCACCTTGGGAAGAAATTTGTTATTTGTCCTGAGTATCACCTTATCCCTAGGGAAGGCCATGTAATTGGACTCCACGGACAAGGCCTTCCTTCTAACAGAAGTAATGGGCACTAAAAACACAGCTTTCCAAGTTACATACTTAAGGTCAGCTGAGGACATGGGTTCGAAAGGAGGCTGCATAATCTGTGCTATGCAAATGTTTAGATCCCACACAGGGGGTAGGGGTCCTATGGGGAGGGTGCAAATGCAGTAATCCTTTAAAGAACTTTCAAAACACTGCATTAGAGGCCAAAGAGGAAGGTTTACCTGCTGACAGGTAAGCAGATACTGCAGCCAGATGAACCTTCAAAGTAGAGGTCCTGAGACCTAGGGAATGAAGATGGGTGAGATAGTCAAGAACTACTGATAAGCCAGCCTGGGTATGATCCAAATTTTTGTTTGTACACCAGAAAGAAAATCTTTTCCACTTAGAAGTACAAATCTTTCTGGTAGCAGGTTTTCTAGATACCCTGAGGACCTCCATTCCCCCCTGAGAGATTCAGATTCGCCATACTGTAGGTCCTCAAGAACCAGGCTTTGAGTCTGAGGGACCGAAGATTGGGATAAAGGATCTTGCCCTGAAAGGAGGTGAGCAGATTGTGCCTCCTGGGTAGGCGGATTGGCTTGGCTACCGATAGGGACAGGACTAGGGAATACCATGGTTGCCTGGCCCAATCTGGGGCAATGAGGACCACTGTAGCTGGTTGTGTCCTGAACTTGTTCAGGACTCTCAGTAATAATGGTAAGGAAGGGAAGGCATACAAGAACTTCCCTGTCCAAGCCAGGATCAGTGCATCCAGCGGTACTGTGCCCCTCAGTGGAGGTCTGCAGCAGTACAGAGGGAGCTGGCAGTTGTCTGGGGAAGCAAAGAGGTCTACCTCTGGAGTACCCCACCTTCTGAACACCAACTGTAGTACTTGCTTGTTGATGGACCATTTGTGATGGTCCTGATTTATTCTGCTTAGTGCATCTGCCAGCACATTGTCCTTCCCTGGAAGGTAGATTGCTGACAGTACAATGTTTAGGGAATAGGCCAGGGTCCATATTTTCATAGCTTCTGTACACAGGGGTGTGGACCTTGTGCCTCCTTGTTTGTTGATGTAATACATTGTGGTCACGTTTTCTGTCCTGACCTGGACCACTTTTCCCTGCAGCATATTGGTGAATGCCTGAAGTGCCAGAAACACTGCTCTGAGCTCCAGCACGTTGATGTGCAGCAATGGCTCCTGCTTGAGCCAGGTACTGTGGACAGTATGCTCCTCTAGATGTGCTCCCCACCCTAGAAGGGATGCATCTGTAGTGAGCACCAGAGATGGTTGCTCTTATAGAAATGGGACCCCTAGTCTAAGGTTTCCCAAGTCCTGCCACCACTGGAGCACCTGCACAAATGTTTGAGTGACTGGGACCAACTTTGACAATTTGTCCTTTTTTTGGTGCCAGTAATGTTTGAGGTGATATTGAATATCTCTAATCAGAAATCTTACTCCTGACACTGTGGCAGTTGAGGCTGCCATGTGGCCCAACAACTGGAGAAAATGTCTGGCAGGCCTGAGGCTGTGAGGTTTGAAAGAACCTGCCAGCTGTCTGAGAGTGTCTGCCCTCAGCTGAGGAAGAAAGGCCTTTCCTCTGACTGCATCCAACTCTGCTCCTATAAATTCCAGGAGCTGTACTGGTTGCAGTACTGACTTCTGCTGGTTTATCAAGAAACCCAAGGACTGTAACAGTTACTGTGCCAATGTCAGAGACTGCTTGACCTGTTGGGGAGACTGTCCCACTAAGAGCCAGTCGTCCAGGTATGGGAAGACCGTCACTCCCTGCCTGCGTAGGTGTGCCACAACTACTGCCAAGCATTTTGTGAACACCCTTGGGGCAGAGGTAAGGCCGAAAGGCATAGCTCTGAACTGGTAATGGCTTGATGGACGCCTGAACCTCAGGAACTTTCTGTGAGAGTGCCTTATGAGGATATGGAAATAAGCATCCTTTAGATCCAGAGATGCCAACCAGTCCCCTTGTCTTAAAGTTGGCAGAACTGTTTTTAAGGTGACCATTTTGAATTTTGGTTTCAGTAAATGCCTGTTTAGGTACCTGAGATCCAATATGGGTCATCACTCCCCTGTTTTCTTGGTTGTGAAGAAGTATCTTGAGTAAAGGCCCTTTCCTTTCTGCAAGAGAGGACCTGGCTCCACTGCTCCTAGTGAGAGCAGATTTGGCACCTCCTTTTCCAGCAATAATGTCTCTGGTGGGGAGGAAGGTTGAAAAACTCTTGCCCTCAGTCTTGGTCTGACTTTGAAACTGAGTGCAAGGCCCTGACCCACTACCTCCAGGACCCACCAATCAGTAGTGATGGATTGCCATTCCTGGAGATAGTGGGTCAGCCTGCCCCCTACTGGTGCTAGGGAGGTGACCCGAGCAGATCCCTCAGGGTGTCTGCTTAGTCTGAGGTGCTGACTTGGTGCTGGGGCTAGTACGGTTAGTGCCTCTCCTGCCCCGCCTCTGAAATAACCTCTCTGTTGTTGGTACTGTGGATATGCCTGAGGCTGGAAGAATGGCCTGTAAGGTCTGCCCCATGACCCCTAGCATGCTGCTTTTGTGAGGTAGGAGCCTTCTCCTTAGCAGCAACACTTTGATATGCTGTTTTGTATTCATCCATTTTCCTCATGTAAGCCTCAGTCTGCTGACCAAACAGAGACGAGGGCTCACATGGGAAGTCCACTGCCCTGGACTGAGTGTCTTGGGTCAAACTGGTAGTCCTGAGCCAAGCAAATCTTCTCAATGACACTGAGGAGGCCAACTGTCTGGCTGCAGTATCGTTGCTATCCACAGCCATCCTGAACTGGACTTTGGAAGCCTCTATCCCTCTCTTGGCAGCTTCTTCCAGATCTGTAGCCATTTGTGTTGGCACTGACTTAGTAATCTGTAGGACAGTGTCCCAGAGTGTCCTTTGAAATCTGGCAACATAGGCCATGTATGAAGCCTGCCTAATTGCCAGTGAGGAACCCAGATATATCTTTTTTGCAATAGAATCCAGCTTTCTGGAGTTCTTATCAGGAGGATGGGATGCCAGGGGTATACCTGCTTTATCACAGGCTGCTGCCTGTACCACACCCTCATGGCTAGGGTGGTCAAACAGAAACTTGGCCCCACCCTTAGCCACCCAATATTTCTTATCCACCTTTCTATCAATTGGTGGAATAGAAGTAGGGGTATGCAGGATTTTCATTACCTGCTTTTTTAAGGACTTATGGATGGGGAGCAAAATCCTTTTTGGAGCCTGAACATCCATCATGTCCCTGTAGTCCTGTTCCTCCTCCTCATCAGTTGATTCCTGCGTGAGGAGGTCCAGGGACAAAGCCAACTGGTTAACAAATTTTAAATGAGAGGAAAAGTCCTCGGTCCCCTTGTCAGGGGAGTCAGGACGATGAGGATCTGGTGAAATGTCCGGGTCAATGGGTTCATCGTAGTCCTCATCCTCAAATTCATCAGCATCATCATAATAATCCTCATCAAAAGTGTCCACCTCTGGTTCCAAAGAACCGGGAACCAGAGTGGAACTTGAGGCATCCAGATGTGGTCGCTTTTGAACCTGAACCGGTGTTATTGGTTGAAGTGACTGCATTATTTTGATAGCATTAGCTATCTCCTCAGCGGCTGGAACTGGAGTACTCGGTTGTGGTTCAACCGATGAATGCTTTTCTTTTCTCTTTCTCTTCCCTGCAGCTGCCGGGTTTGCGGCAGGGTCAGCAGGTTTCTTTTTAGTGGAAGAACTGTCACCCTTGTCAGAGGGCTGATCATCCGGTTCTGTTTGCACAGAAATCGGTTTGTCTGCAGCCAGTTCAGCAGCCTTTTCAGACATCCTCTCCTGCAGTCGTTTCAAACGCCTATCAAGCGTCGACTGAGGGAAATTTTTACAGATCTCGCAGTCCCCTTTGACGTGGTCAAACCCCAAGCAAAACACACAAATAATATGAGGATCTGCCTTTGCGAACGGTTCCCCACACTCTGTACACTGTTGGAAACCTGTGGGTCCTGTTCGCTTCTTGGTCTGTGACATTGATCGTCTTTTTAACCAAAGTAAAACCGAGAATTACCAGGTAGTTTTAACTTAAACAAAAGCCGCTTTACCGAATGGCAACAGTAATTTAAATTAAACAAATACAGAAATTAGCCTTGGTTCCTTCTCGGTTGGAAAAACCGAAGAGGTACCGAAAGACTTACCCAAACTACACTAATCTAACTAATTCTACCTGTGAACCAAGGACAGTGCTTCAAAAACTGAAAAACTAAAACAGACTTTCAAAATTAAACTGAGAAATTATTTCTTCAGTTAAAGTGAAGGAGAGCTCTCCGGAGACGTCTTACTGAGGCAAGCAGAGTAAAGAATCTGACGGTTGCAGGAAGTGCAACCAGGGACAGTGATTTGAAAACTGAGCTCGAGCCTAACATTCTGCTACTAGCATAGGTTCTATTAACCATTTCGGCTCCGGGGCAGTCCTAGGGTGAGACCATACTGCACTTGTCAGAATACAGTAAGATTTCATGGGGTTTGAAACAAATCTGACAGAAATAAACCGAGACCAACAGAAATTACAGGATGGTCCAGCTTAAGTTCTTTTGCATAAAGTAATAAAAGTTAACAAAATAAAGAGAGAACGCAACGGTTCCTTGACGGTTACATGGAATCGCTGAGGAACCGCGAACTAAGGAAAAATTACACTAAAACTAGCTCTAAACTATATAAAACCTAAAATGAGGGTGACAGATAAAGTATAAATAAAATGGTTTAGTTTTTCCATGAAAAATAAATTTAAATTCAGTCATGCAGAGGGGCAGTCTCCGAGGTGTCTTACTAGGCAGGTGGAGAATGAAATCTGAGCGTTATAGAACGTAGCAGTTGGTAAGGGCAGCAGTTTGAATGGTGGTACGAGCCAATGGATGTTCCATCATTTGCATAAGTTCCATTTCTCTCTGAGGCAGTCCAACATAGGAGGCTGACTGCCATAGTTAATCATACTGAAGAATTTCTGGGGTTAGAACGTATGTTTTACAAACTTCGGCCATTAATGGTTCTCAGCTGAAAGATACAGCCTAATGTGCTAACAATGTTGCAGATGCACTTATTTAATCTTTTTAAAGGAAAACAGTAATAGGAACTATTAAGCTGTTATGCTCTAAACCATGAATCCAGCACAGCTACTGTGAGCAGTGTCAGAAATATAGTTTAGGACATTGTTCCCAGAACCATTTAGGAACCGTGAAAAAGATAAAATGCTATTTTACTGTTAACAGACCATGTGTCTCAGGGTTTTATTTAACTCTAAAAATTGATTAGCGTTTTCCTCATAAAAGTTCTGAAACATTGTGAAAATGCATAGCACTTGCCTCACTGTGTTTAACAAACATAACACTTCTAGAAAACCTATATAAATGCTTTCTGTACAGCTAGTATTGTCCCAAGAAAAAAACTGCTAATCAATTATTTAAAACCTTGCGTCTGCAACCCTGCCAGTGTCCCTTTCACACTGACTTGCCACAGACCTTCACCTTATTTCATTCTTTTCTGGGTCCTGGGTCCACACTTGTCCCTCTGTATAGTTAGCCCTCCTAAGACACCTTCACCCATGAGTCCAGTCACTTGTCTCTTTGAATCAAGCCAGCCTCGAACCTCAGGTGGAGTATGGTCTTGTTTTCCATGCACCTGCAGCCCTGCCAGTGTCCCTTTCATACTGACTTGCCACAGACCTTCACCTTATTTCACTCTTTTCTGCATCCTGCGCCCGCACTTGTTCCTCTGAATAGCTGGCCTTCCCAAGATGCCTTCATCCATGAGTCCAGTCACCTGTCCCTTTGAATCAAGCCAACCTTGAACCTAGGGTGGAGTATGATCTTGTTTTCCAATATTTACCTTTTTGCTTCCCAATAAGAATAAGGATTACTTAGCTCACATTAGTTATGATAGTGTGTCTCTTCAATAGGATGGTCTGGATAACAAAGAGCTCTGCAAAATGCCCCTTTCGCAATACACAACAGACACTTACACCTTAATAAATAGCATTGTTTATTTACACTATGTACTCCACACTAAACAAGCCTAAGCAGTGCAATCAGGAAAAATATGAAAATAAAGGTTTTAAACAATAAGCATAAGTACCTAAAGCTAGACTTATTTAGGCTCAAACCTTAAGGTAGGAATGTTATTTTAGCAAACAGAAAATGTGTCTAGTTCTTACCTAAAAGAGACCTGCTCTTGCCGGCCCGGTGGTGCTGCAGGTTGCGGTGCTGGATGCCACACCTCGCGCCACACAGCGACCCGGGTTCGGGAACGAGCCCAAGTAGTCAGGGTCAGCAGGAGGAGGGCGAGGAGCAGGGCGTCTCTCCTCTCCTCTCCTGGGGAGGGATGAGGGGCTTCCAGGGCCCATTGATGTCACCTGGTGGAGAACGGATGGCAGTTCAGGCTATGGGGGGGCCCGGCGATAGCCAGGGGTGGGGTGGAAGGGGCTGAACCGGTACCCAGAGTGCGTGTGTGCCTCCACGTGCACGCACTGCCATGTCTGCCGGGGTCCCAGGACTGTCGGGGAAAAAAACAGGGAAAAAAGGATAAAAGTACACATATACATATAAAAAAAAAAAAGAGAGAGACCCACTCTCTCAATCAACACCCACCAGATAGTATGACAACTTCAACAATACCTGCTTCTTTCTTCTGTGTAGCAACAGACACAAAACTTTTTGCATTACCTCATTTTATTTGTGGGGATCAAAAAGACTCCCACAGTTAGAGTTACATCTGTGGTGACGCAACAACACCTTTTTGGTGAAATTAAAGGTTTCAAACAGTAAACACAAGTACCTAATGCTAGACTTATTTAGGTAGGCTCAAACCTTAAGGTAGAAATCTTACCTTAGCAAACAGAAAATAAGTGACCATTTCTTACCCAAAAGAGAGCTACTCTCTCCATCAACCCCCACCAGATAGTCTGACAGTTTCCATACCATCGCCTTCATTTTTCTGTGTAGTAACAGACACAAACCGCTTAGCATTACCTCATTTTACTTGTGGAGATCAAAAAGAGTCAAGCAATTAGAGTTTCATCTGTGGTGAGGCAGCAACAACTTTTGGTGTTTGAAAATGCTTATCATTTTGACAATACACATGATACTGCCTATTTGGCCTTTAATACAATTTATAGTTTAAGAAGGTGCTGACGCTTTAAAAAAGCTTTGAAAAACATAATTAGCTACAATTCAGCTTTCATTCCATATATATTCTAAAGATTCCTCCTCACAAGTATTTATTGCTAAGGACATTTGCATGAATGCATGCTCTTAATCCCTCAGGCTTCATCTATTCATCTACCTCTACAACTGACTCCCTACTTCAAGTCTTAATCCTCTGTTGTGACATCACAGTTTGTTGCCATGGGAGTAACTGATGTCACAAGCAGTGCATTATGACCTCGGGTAGGGAGACAGCAACATGAATAGATGTAATCTTCAGAAGCAAAGATCCTGTTTTCATGCAAATGACCTCAGTAATAAATAATATGGAGGAGGGATACAGAACTAATGTGAAATACAGGCTGGACTGTATCTAAATATTATGTTTTGCTAAAGCTCTCCTGAAGGCGTCAGCTGCTTTTTAAAACATTCTTTTGGCTGGGGAGACCCAGCTGTTGAATGCAGTATTTAAACAAAGACATATGATTGGAACATTTTTTCTAAATAAAAATTACACACATGCATGCCTCGCCTCTCTTCTCAAGTCCAATGTCATCACTTTGTGGCAGTACCACACTGCAATAGCATAGGCTATGCTTCGCCACCTGTTGGGGCAGTCCATCAGAATTTGCATTCTGAGAACCCTCGCGATGCTAGATGCTCATATTGTACTCCTGCAATGCCAGAGTGCAGCACGATAACTTGGCATTCTTTACTCTGTGGCCAAGTAAGTGGGTTATGGGCTGTGACCCTGGTTAATTCTCCGCCATATAATTATGACCACAATTTCTGCACACCAAACCACAAATGCTCCTTTCTAATAGAAGCATACTGTCTGGCAACTCCCTTGGCATACGTTTCCAGCATAAATAAACTAGTGGGTATTCTTTGCTTTTGGAAAAGACCTGGCTCAATACTTCACCACCCCAAAATACTATGCCTCCATATGCTTTATGAATTTTAGATCATAGTCAGAACTGGCTAGTACTGGAGCCTGGCATAGGGCCTGCTGCAACTGACAGAAGGTCTTCTCACAGTGTTCTGTCTGTGCACCTTTGCAGGTTTTCTCTTTTTGTTAGATCAGTAAGGGGAGCAGCAGTTGTGCTCAGACTAGCAACAAACCTTCTGTAGCACCACAGAGTCCCCATAAATACTCATACTTGTTTCTTGTTTGTGGGCCTGTGCCATCCCTGTACAGTCTTCAACTTTGCAGGTTTGGGACAGGTGTGTGTGGGCTGACAGTACAGCTCAGAGGTTACAGTGATGAGCTGTGAATGAGCTTGGTATATCCTGTAGACCTGGAATTGATTCCCACAGTGTCCACTTGCATGCTGTGTGACTCTGAGCAAGTCAGTTAACCACCTAACTGCTCCCGGGTCACCCATGAAAACAGGCACTTGTACCTAGTGGGCCTTACCTGGTTACCAAAGATTAAAAAAAATGTTCTAACCCACTTGGTGTCCTAAGTAGGGCACATCTGGCATGCCCACCTGACGCTGTGCTGCTCTGACAGTTAGTGTTGCACTTTGCAGACTTCTGAGAATCACTCAAATACAGAATGTGTGAGATGCTCCACCCAGGACTGGCTCAATATATCAACATCATACATGTAAGCCAGAGTGACACGGCCTACCTGGGTAAAATTCGGGTGACCAGCCTTTGAAAGGTAGTTGGTGAATTTTTCATTCTGAATGGCATGATATAAAATTTATACAGGCCAAACAGGATGATAAATGCTGACCACTTTCTAGCTTTGAGGCTAAAGGGCATTAACTTAGGATCCCAGACCATTACCCAATTGTGGACCGGGGGGGGGGGGATCCTCAAATGAAACAATGGAAAATGTCTAGTTCTGCTACAGATTTAACAATGGAAAATGCTAAATGTGTTACAAATTTTCAATCTATATACTCAGGAAAACCAGAGACTGCTGAAAGATGAATGTGACAGGGCTGGGTAAGACCCTGTCCCATTTGTTATGCACAGAGAGGTAAAACCATGGATCTATGTTGTCCTCTCCTATTCTGCCACTTGTTTGTCTCTTGCCTACCTGATTGTGCAATCAACTTTTAGTGTGGCACCTAAGAATTGGCCACTCCAATGGTCCCACAATTTCTCCCTGTTATCTCCCTTCCTTTACTTGCTATTTCTAGCCTTTCTTTCTCCCCTTGCTTCTCTGTGATTAAAATATATATTATATATATATATATATATATATTGTATATACACACACACACATATATCTCCCTATATCGTAGGAAGCCTTACATGGAACTGGGATTCATTGGTTTCCAAATGTATATAATTATATTGTTGAAATGATTCACTGAAAGCTACTTGGGTTTCTTAAAAAAAAATAAAATGTTGTAGGTGCTGTAAAAGGTATCAAATCATTTGTTTCTGGATCTGTTAAAAAAAAATAATCTGTAACACAGGAAGGTTGACCTTGACATGTGTTTTGATCTCCACATGCTTGTTTACAGAACTGTCAACAGAGAACCAGCTCTGAGACAGAATGTTCTATTTTGTTGCACCTGTCAAGACTATATGTGTTATTCAGGCTGACCTCAGGAAAGAAACTGACAAGTTTCTGATACATTTTGTGGAAAACAGGAGATCAAACTTACAAGAGCAGGATGCCGAGTCTAAACTTTCCATGAAAATACATCTTATAAAAAGACAGCAATGTTCTGTTTAAAGAGATAGAGACACTGAGATTTAAACTGAGATAGAGTGAATCTCAGATGTAGGAGTTTGTTTGTGCCACCTGTATGAAGAGCGATCCTGTAAAATTTTATTTTTATTTTATTGTTATTGATAATAATAAAACACTACTTATGAATTTCATAACTTCTCCTGATCTGCCTATGCTTCCTGACCTAACACTGTGCAACAGTTGGCATCAGACAAAGTGGGATTTTGGCTGTGCATACTCAAAGCCAGCAGTTCTGTGCATACTAAACCTAATACTCAGGAAGCATAGAAGAAAGGTGTGGATCCTGCAACAGCAAGCCCAGGAGTGATCACCAAAAGAATGGCAGCCAAACTAGAAGCAGAAACAAAAGTCCAAACTGAGACTGTATAGTTGGCACCAGTGATGAAAGAAGAGGAACAGGCATGGATAGAACCTGAAAGTATGTCTGCCTTCTTCAAATGGTTGACTATACAACAAAGAGAGGTTAAGAAAAAGAGAGAAAGAGATTCAACACCTAGAGGCACAGAGAAGAAAAGAAATGCAGTAGCAGGAGCAGTGATGGCTGCATGCCTTACAAACTATAAAAGCTGGAGGATCTGGTACAGGTCCAGTAGATCAACAAAACACAGACAACTTAAAAGACATTAAACTAGCCAGCCTGGTGGCACAGAGGGCTGAGGTGCTGGATGCATCACCTCGCGCCACGCTGATGACCCGGGTTTCGGGAATGCACTCAGGTCATCGGGGAGCTGGCATGGGGGGCAGAGAGGGGAGCAGGATTGAGCAGCCAAAAAGCAGCTCTCCTCTCCCGGGGTGGTTGCTCCTCCCCCCCCCCCGTAGTCTTGCTGCCATTGGATGGAGATCTGGTGGTCAGCGTAGGTAGAGGGGGCGACACATAGTGGGAGGGCACCTAGAGATGTGGCATGTGTGTGCCTCCATGTAACCCCTAGATGGCGCTATCCCAGGGGCTACTACCCCTGCCTGATTTGCCACTAACAGGTTGAGGGGCCTGGATCCAATGGCGGGTGCCTCCACCCAGAGGTCAGGGTTTGCAATAGTTAAACTAACTTGGTCACAGCCCTCTGGGACACTGCAACCCCCCTTTCTTCCCACTAGTGGCCCACACAATATATCAGAATTACCTTCACAGTATACACTTACCCCCAGGTCTGGTTCCGGCACTGGGACCTCCTGTGAAATGAGATACAGTGCAACAATCACAGTACAGTACTTTAACATAGACAAATACCTCAGGC
Organism: Neoceratodus forsteri; assembly: GCA_016271365.2. Taxonomy (NCBI): domain Eukaryota; kingdom Metazoa; phylum Chordata; order Ceratodontiformes; family Ceratodontidae; genus Neoceratodus; species Neoceratodus forsteri. Next base: position 1,332,852,655 of record CM057455.1, on the reverse strand, counting down.
AGTATAACTTTGCTGAAACAAGCAGCTCTGATTTATTTAGGGATATAACAAGGACGAGGAAATCAGGTTAATTAGCTTATCACTCTAATAATCTACCTATGGCTCTGTACACAGGCCTATCCCTATCAGTTACTGTCCCTGGGTACCCAAGCCCTAGTGGCTAGTCCAAACCGTGGCAGCTGGTAGGGGCCCTTTCACAGAGAAAAGGAGAATTAAACAGTCAGCAGTACAGTAATTCCATTTGGATTTAATGTGGCAATTCAACAGGAGCGACCCTGAATTAGTACTCACGACCTCCAAATAAGATAGGGTCCTTCAATGTCAGAGGGCTCACTTGAGGTACACAAACCTCTTCACACATCCATATAAAAGAAAGCACTATACCAGGCAGGCTGCATCTGTATCCCGATCGCATTACTGCACAATACCGGAGAACACACAGCAGATTCAGTTCCTGACAGACCTAATGCAATTCTCAGCAATTCCTCCAGTCTTCTACAGGGTGAGCCTGGTTTCTACTCTTCAGAGATCCTTTGATTCTTTTCACAGGACGGATTCAGTCCTAACAAGCTGTTACACAAGCTGCAGACCGGAACTCTGGGCCTTACACACGTTTTTGACTAAAACTGCACACTGAAAAAGCACAGGGCTCCTTCCTTCTTCACTGCCAAAGCTCAACTGAAACTCCAACCGACAAAACCGGCACTTCCTTTGAGTTCCTCCCAGTTCTTGACTGGATTGGCTGTCACTCACAATAGACTGCTGCTGTTGGTCCAAAAGGCACTGAAGTCTAAACTACATCTCCCAGAGTCACTGCCCATACAATCCTCTTGTGGCTGGCTCAGATTATGAGTCCAAGTTCTGATTCGTCCAGGCACCATTTTAGAGCTAGCTTACCCCACACTGATTGGTCCAGTTCAGCAGTTCAAAACTAGAATGGGAACTAGCAGACACAGTTCTGACTGCAAGGAAAGCAGGTTAGACAAACTGTAATTTCATTATTACTCTAAATAATTTCTGGCAAACAGTTACATCTTTCAGATAGGTTCCCTTGCACCCTAGTGACTGCAAAATGAAGTGAATTGGCAGCAGCTTGAGTGGTACTCAGAGAAGAAGCACAGTCCCCCATACAAACTAATTATGTCTGCAAGCAGACAGCTCTTAAAGAGACAGTACCAGAGGCTCTAAAAACACTCACTGATAAATGGCTTAAATGCCAAACACCATTCAGGCTTGGAGCATTCAAGCAAGCTCCTGGAAGTCTTTTGGGAACCCCCATTTGCAGGGGGGTTACATCCACAAGTGCACGCACGTCCAAGGTATGGGGACGGGTTACAGGGAGAAAATGGGAAAAACACTACAAAATATATGTGAAACAAAAGACATTAAACTTACAAAGCTGTGTCAATCAGATGATATCAAAGTATACTTGGCAACTTCTGAAAGAGTCGCAGGAGCCTGGCAATGGCCAAAACAGCAATAGACAGCCAGGATGTTACCTGATCTGACCGATATGGTACCTGATCTGACAGTTTATCTGGATAAACTGGAGAAATGGGCAAATGAGTGGCAACTGGGGTTTAACACATGCACATAGGAAAGAGAAACCCTGAAGCCACCTACAGGATGCGGAGGGAGCTGCTGACAGCCACAAGGGAGGAAAGAGACTTGGGTATCATCATCACAGATGACCTGAAGGTCTCCAAACAGACCACAAAAACAGTAGGGAAGGCAAGAGGGATGTTGGGATGTATTAGTAGGGGTATCACAAGCCATAAGCAGTAGGTAATGATCCCTCTCTACAAGACACTGGTTAGGCCCCATCTAGATTACTGCATATAGTACCGGAGGCCACACTAGCAAAAAAATATTAACAGGATGGAGACAGTCCAGAGAAGGGCAACCAAAATGATGCACGGACTGCAACAGAAGTCATATGATGACAGATTAAGAGAACTCAATATGCATACCATAGAGCAGAGGAGGGAGTGGGGTGATATGATTGAAACTTTTAAATACCTTAAGGGTATTAACAAGGGGAAAGAGTCTAACATATTTCAGTATAAGAAAAATAGCAGGAGAAGAGGACACAACTTAAGATTGGGGGGAGGTCGATTAAGGGGTAATGTGAAGAAGTTCTTTTTCACAGAAAGAGTGGTGGATGCATGGACCGGCCTACCCAAGGAGGTGGTGGAAATGAGTACTCTGCAAGGCTTCAAACATGCATGGGATAGGCACAAGGGAGCAATACAGATGAAGGGGTATAAATAGGTCATGGACAGAGATAAGTACAAGGCAGCAATGCAGATGAAAAGGTATAAATAGGTCAAGGACAGAGTAGAGCCTTAGGGCTCAATCAACAGGTAAATAAAAACTAATGGGCAGACTGGATGGGCCTGGTGGTCCTTATCTGCCATCAACTTCTATGTTTCTATATTTCCAGGTAAAGCCCAACTTGCCTACAGTAATATGCACACTGCACAGACAGAAAACTATAACCTTGTGACAGGAGCAATCCTTAAAAGATATGACATCTGAGAAGAGACCTAAAGGCAGAGATTCAGGTCCCTGAAGTACCACTGAGTTGACAATCCTTGAGAAGACTTCAGCCAACTCAGACAACTCCTCATTAAATGACTCCAACCAGAGGGCAAAACAGTCCCAAAGATCATTTACTCATACAACAGAGCAATTCATCAACATCCTTTTTACAGATGTGCAGCTTTGAGTAAAAGAATACCGACCAGAAAGTGGGGAAAAGGCTGCTTCTTCAGCTAAGGACTATTGGATGACCAGACAGACATCGCAGCAGTGAAGTATCAGCCACAGAACGATAAGACCTTTTTTTTCCAGATTTAACTCCCAATCAGATAAGCACTCTGGTCGAGGTAACAAATCTGCATCCAAAGACTTCATTTGCTATAACTGTAATAAGCCAGGCAATATTGCAATAAATTACCTTAAAATAAGAAGAGTGACATGGAAGCAAATTTGCTCTTAACAAATTGGGTCACGCATTTAACAGATGTCAAGGAGGGAGATAAGACTGTGTATGGACTTACAGATTTGGGAAACAGACAGAACCTGGTATATGTTGAAGTTTTGGGAAAAAACTGTACAAAAGGACCAGGTACTGGGGTCATTTCCATCCACGAGGACACTCAGTACTAGCCCACCAGCCATGTGACTCTAAACATTAATGGGGTGTCGCACCAAATGAAAGTGGGGGTAGTACCAAAGTTACCTGTACTTGTGATTATTAGAAATTACTTTCCAGGATTTGTTAAGTTAATCACAGAGTGAGTAAATCCTGCTGTTCAGCATCTGTGATAACAAGATCAAAGGCAAAGAGACATCTCAGATCTTGGAGACTCTTTCTTTTGGTAACTTTTACTTGTACCTGACTGAGCCCAGCTCCAAGATCCAGAAATCCACGACAGAAAGAAGACAGCTAAAAAAAAAAAACAGTGGCAACAAAAGACTGATAGCCATAAGGGGTTGATATATGAAAATGCTGAAGCTAAACTGATAACTGATGTGATTCTGTTTCTGAGCACTAACAATGTTTTCACCAAGGTTATTTCAAACCGCTAGGGGTGAAACAAAAACAAGGTGAACCAATGTTTAAAAAATGTAATGGTCTACTGTACAGAGTTTGGGTTAATCCTCAGATGTAGGAACAGATAGAAGAACTGGTCATACCAAAGTGTATCGAACTGAATTGTTACAGATAGCACATGATAGTCTCATGGCTGGTCACTCGGGTTGGGGCCGCAGCCTTGCAAAATTGTTGTACAGATTTTACTGTCCTGACATTCACAAGACTGTTGCTGACTACTGCATTTCTTGTGCTGAATGTCAGACAGTAGCCCCACTGACTAAAATAGACAAGGTGCCCCTGTTGCCCTTACCCTTGACTGATGTGCTTTTGAGAGAACTGCACTGGACATGGCTGGTCCCTTAGAAAAAAGTAAAAAGAGTAATAAATTCATTTCTGTATGTGACTATGCTACTCTATACACAGAGGCAATTCCAATGTGTACTGTCACAGCCCCAAAAGTGGTAGCAGGGCTTGCCAAAATATTTGACGGGGTGGGCTTACCTAAAGAGATTATTACTGATCAAGGTAGTAATTTTGTGGCTGCCTTGCTGAAGGAGCTGTACTGACTACTTGGTATCACTGCCATCAGAACCTCACTTTACCACCCTCAGACAGACGGTCTTGTTGAGTGTTTTAATCAAACCTAAAATGCATGTTAAAAAGGTTTGTGAAAGGTGAAGAGAAAGATTGGAACCAATGCTTACCTCTGTGCTTTTCGATTATAGAGAAGTACCACAAGCATCAACAGGTTTTTCATCCTTTGAAGTATTGCATGGTAGACAACCTAGAGGACCACTAGATGTAATAAAAGAATGCGGAAAGATAACCCCAATCAGAAAAACTCTATGCCTTATATGTGTGCACTGAGAAAGAAACTGGAAATATATTGAAATTGCCCACAGCAATCAGGAAGAAGCCCCAAAACAGCAGAAGATGTACCATGGGGTAAAAGAAACAGTTTTTGAGCCAGGTGAAAAGGTCTTGTTATTGTTACCCACTACAGAAGACAAAACTGCACTTTCCACTCCAGTTGGATTCTAGCAGTTCACCACCATGCTGTTTGATGTACATGGCAAACCTGCTACAAATTCAGCGGTACATGGATGTAGTTCTAGCCCCTCACACTGTTTATGGTGCTGTTTACCTGGATGATGTTGTGATGTACAGTTCAGACTGGAAAGCCACATGGAACACCTATGAGAAGTTATCCAATCTATCAAAAGTGCAAGTCTGACCATTAATCAAGTGGGCATTAGGCATGCAAGAAACCAAATATTTGGATTATATTTTGGGAAATGGATACGTAAAGCCAGATATTTCCAAGACAGAAGCTGTAGCTAACACTACTCTCCCTAAAACAAAGAAACGTATCAGCTCTTTTTTAGGTCTGGCTGGTTACTACCAGAGATTCGTTCCCAACTTTGCTCAGTTCCCTACCTCCCTTACTGAAAACACGAAAAAAAAACGGTACCCGAACAATGTAAAATGGTCCCCAGAAGGTGATGAGGCTTTTTCAGGCCATCAAGGCTGCATTATGTTCAGACCCTGTTTTAAGAGGTCCAGATTTTAAGAAACAATTTCTGTTACAGACAGATGCATCAGAGGTAGGCTTAGGTGCACTCCTGAGTCAGAATATACATGGCAAGGCATCCCACATTTGAGCAGAGGAAGAGAGGTTCAGAGAAACTGGCAGGACCCCCCCTCCCTGGAGAAGCCACAATAGATTGCCAAGTGCAGAAAAGCACTCTGGTGGACAGGAGCACCAGACCTTGAGGGCTCCAAAAGGGAATAGCTAAACAACCAAGCAGAAGAAAGTTTGCACCCCCAGCCCTTCCAGATGGGCCAACTGGGTGGCAGCAAGGGACATCCTTTTCCTGTTGGTCTCCTATATAACACCACATCCAGCAAGTGGCCCCTGCACTAAGGACCAATGCAACAAGGGCAGCACAATGGAGTTTGACCACTGGAATCAGTCCAATGAGGCAGCCAGCAGCCGGACACTCTGCAGCTCAGCGGGAAGGCAGGGGAACAATGAAATAGTGAAGAAGCAGGACGCAGGGAAACAGATAGTTGTACCTGATAACAGTGGTAAGCTTCCTGTTTAACTCTTGTTAAAGCACTATCTAGGGTAGGAGTAGAAAAAGGAAAAGGGTCTAGAGAAAAGCTAAACAGAAAACTAGGCAGGGTAGTGGCAGATTGGATCAAGCAATAGTGTAGGTATAGGTGAAACACCCACTCTAAGGTAGGGGTAAAAGAGGGTTTGAAATAAGCAAGAAAAAAAAAAAACAGCCGGCAGGAAAGTGAGTAGATATGATGGCAGTGGTGCAGTGCAGTGGGTGTGAGGCGGCAGTTTTCAGGGAGATTTTTTGGAGACTGCAGTGCTGCACCATCTGTGTGCACCTCTTTGGGCTGAGGAGGGAGGTTGCTCGATTCTAGGCCAAGTAGGCTAGAATTCAGGGGGCTTCCTCTCTCCCCCAGAGACCACCAAGACTGCCACTGCTGCCTCGAAGGATGCCAAGGAGGAGAAGTGGGTGGACTATGGTGGGCTCGAGAAGGATAAGTGAGGTGGGTCAATGGCATATTCCCCAGAAAGTACCACTATGTAACTCATATGCTGCTCTGAGAGGGCGGTACTGTCCCATGGAGGCACCCGCAGTGACCAGGGAGGATGTGGGGGTCCTCCGTAGGGGAGGTCCCAAAGGGGTGTGACAGAGGACCCCAGAGGAGGAAGAAGCAAGTCCTGGTGGGGGACTCCATTGTTAGGGGGGTAGATTTGGGGACAGGGAAGGGAAGATGGAGGTTAGGAGCCTACTCAGTGCCACTGCTCGGAGGAATGGGGAGCAGATCCAGGGGATCACTAGGGCAGCAGGTCAGGGAGGGATCTGGATGTCATTGTCCACTGAGGATGAATGACCTGGCTAAGGAAGAGGCTAGGAGAGTGCAGGAAGAGTTCAGGGAGCTGGGGAAGGGTCTTAGGCAGGTAACACGCTCACTGGCCTTTTCTGAGATGTTACCTATCTGCGACGGGGGGGAGGACAGAGTACTCCATACTAGGAGCTTCAACCAATGGTTTAAGGAGTGGTGCAGAGAGGAGGGTTTTGACTACATTGGGGATTGGGTCCCACTTGGAGGGATGGAAGTCTATACAGGGGGGATGGTCTGCATCCATCCGGGAAGGGAACTGCAGTCCTCAGTGAGTGGTTTAAATGCTACATGAGCAAGCAATTACACTAGCCGAGGGGGGTGGCAGAAGGAACCAGAGAGACATAAACTGCTCCCCTTGCAAGCTGAAGTACTCAATAGGAAAAACACAAAGAAAGGGAAATCCCCAAGGGTGCCTTATAGCAGGAAAAACAGTATGGAAGAAATGAAAAGGGATGGGGATGAAGGAAGAAGGGCTAAGGAAAGTAGGCAAAAGGGAAAAAGGGAGGCTGACAGGAAGGGTGGTATAAAAATTTGGAAGGCCATGTGTGCAAATGCTTGTAGAATGGGAAATAAAATCTCAGACCTTGTGGCCACTATGGCAGAGGCTGACCTGGACATTGTTCTCATCACTGAATCATGGTGCAATAAGCACTATGACTGGAATATAACCATACTAGGCTATACTCTGTTCAGGAAGACAGGGAGGGTAAGAAAGGAGGAGAAGTGGCTCTTTACATAAGGAATACCATAAAAGCAACAGAGGCACAGGGAATACAGGGAGGGGTGGAGGCACTGTGGGTCACCCTAGAGACAGAGAATGGAACTGCTATTCTCACTGGCGTGATCTACAGACCTCCAGAATGGGGGTGGGGGGGATGGATAAGGTACTAGTGGAAGCCATCCAAAAGATGGCAACTAAGAGTGAGGCACTGCTGGTGGGGGACTTCAATTTGCCGGATGTGGATTGAAGCACCCCAGCTGCAACTTCAACTAGGAGCAGGAACATCGTGGACTCCCTGCAGGGGGCATTCCTCAGGCAACCAGTAAGAAAGCCCACTCATGAGGGGACAATATTGAACCCCGTACTCACCAACGAGGACAGGACTGCAGATGTCACAGTGGGTGACCACTTGGGGAACAGTGATCACCGCATGGTGTGGTTCATTGTAACAATGAGCTGGAATCAAACCACACTAAGGTAAGGGTCCTGGACTTCAGAAGGGACAACTTTACAAAGATGGGGGAATGCCTCAGGGATGCCTTGGCTCGGGGGGGGGGGCATGGGTGGAGTTTAAGGGCAGTGGGAGAAGCTAAAAGGGGCCATAGGGAAGGCAACAAACATCTGTATCAGGAAAGTAAGCAAAACCAAGAGGAAAAAGAAGCCACTATGATTCTCAAAAGAGGTGGCTGGGAAGGTAAGGGCACAAAAAAATTAGCATTCAGAAGGTATAAGGAGACACAGAGTGAGGAGGATAGAGAGGTGTACAATGAGAAGAAGAGGGAGGCAGGAAAAGCAGTCAGGAGTGCAAAGGCACAAATGGAGGATAAAATTGCCCAGGCAGTAAAGAAAGGGGACAAGACATTTTACAGGTATGTAAGCAAAAGAAGAAAGACCAGGGGAGGGGCTGTAAGGTGAAGGAGGGTCAGGAGGGAGTATGTGGAAGGGGAAAAGGAAAAAGCAGACATCCTAAACAAATATTTTTGTTCAGTGTTCATGGAGTAAGGAAAGGTGTGGGGCCACAGTTAAGATACAGAAGCGTTAAAGGAAGTGAGGTAGACACTAGTCTATTTAAAGAGGAGCGAGTTCTGAAGGAACTCGCAAATCTGAAAATGGGGTCAGATGGGACACATCCAAGGATACTGAAGGAACTCAAAGATGTGTTGGCTGTACTGTTGATAGTCGTGTTCAACCACTCACTGGACACGGGAGAGGTCCTGGAGGACTGGAGGATAGCAGATGAAGTCCCACTTCATAAAAGTGCTAACAGGGAGGAAGCTGGCAATTACAGGCCAGTCAGCTTGACTTTGCCATGCTTGTACCAGGACACAATACAATGTGTCAACCATTTGGACAAACATTGTTTAGAAACCTGAATGCCCTCTCTACCATGGGTGAAAGAAACAAAAAGCTGCTTTGACTTTCTGCATTCCTTAGTTCAGAGCTGATAATGCCTCAAAGTTCTGTGCACATCTAACATATGGAGTTGTGCTTCCCGTGAACTGGCACGCTCGGAAAAATAAAGTGGAAGGTGAATAGACTGGTTCAGGGTAAACTCATACACCACCTTTTGGAGAAACTTAAGATTCATGCGTAAAGACACCCTGTCTTTGTGAAAAATTAAATAAGGCTCCTCACACCATAAGAGCCATAAGATTCATATCAGGTCAATTAGCATAATCCTTGGTTTGCTGGCCAAAGCACCTAGCTTCACCTCAGCTCCTTCCTTCTAGATTGCTTGAAAGGACAGAGCAGATAACCTTACCAGAGCAAGGGAAAGGATTAAGACTTATTGTGGCAAAGCAGATTTACTGTGTGTTGTTGTTTTTATTTTGTACTTACAGGGATTGCTACTGTTTATTGCTAACATTTCATTGCTTTATTTTTCTTTGATTCAAATTGCTGTTGCTGGTATACCTTCTTCTGCATTATTACAAGGTGTGCCTATAGGTGTGTGCTAACAGATTACTGCTGTAATCTTCTGATTCAAATTGTCTTTTGCAAGGTATATCTTCTGTTACTGCTTTATTTTTCTCTGTAGCAAAGTGTTTCTTACAGGGTATATCTTCTCTGAAATTATTACAGGTGGTGCTTACATTTTTGTGACTTTTTTATGATTGGGCTAAGCAAAATTACAGTTTGCCATTGTTTAATTTTATTTATTTTTTTTGCTGAAAAGGTTTGTTGTCTCAGAAGTGTTTCAGTCTCCTTCTCACATTGAAGGAGCTAATTGCTAATTGCTTTGCTCCCACAGCTCTTCCAGAGGATTAGGTGTGTATCTGGAGGGTGAAGCTGGCAAACTGTCAGTAATTTCCAGCAGAAAGACGGGTTAAAAGGTCAGGTTAGTTGATATCTTGGAGGTAGAAGACTTGGTTTGCTGGCCAAAGCACCTAGCTTCACCTCAGCTCTTTCCTTCTAGATTGCTTGAAAGGACAGAGCAGATAACCTTACCAGAACAAGGGAAAGGATTAAGACTTCTTTTGGCTAAGCAGATTCACTGTGAGCTGTTTTTATTTTCTACTCACAGGGATTGCTACTGTTTGTTGCTAACATTCCATTGCTTTATTTTTCTCTGATTCAAATTGTTGTTGCTGGTATACCTTCTTCTGCATTATTACAAGGTGTGTCTACAGGTGTGTGCTAACAGATTACTGCTGTAATCTTCTGACTCAAATTGTCTTTTGCAAGGTATATCTTCTGTTACTGCTTTATTTTTCTCTGTGGCAAAGTGTTTCTTACAGGGTATATCTTCTCTGAAATTATTACAGGTGATGCTTTACAGATTTTACAGTTTTAGCTAACATTAGGATAAGCTTTCAGGGTTACTGCATTTGTTGTTGACTGATTGTTTCTGCTCTTACCTCCTTGTCCTTTCATCCGTGGTTCTTCTTTTTCGGCAGGGGAAGGGCCCAGCCACCCACCCCCATCCCCAACCACCCCACACTACACTCCTTTTATAGGGTACCACAGTCGTGACATTTCCTGTGGCAAAGCAGGAAGGGGCGGATCAATGGGGCATCCACAAGGTGAGTTCATTTACAGGGGCACTAGTAATTTAACTTGTTATAACAAGTTATACGAAAACAAAACACAAAATCAAACCATTACTTGCATTTTCTTCCTTCTAATTACTCTGACCAGGTTATAAACCCAGCAACTTATCTGGAATGGATATCATTAACTGCAGGTACTGTGGAACACTTTTCAGAAGGACAGTCTTACAGGATATAGGACACTGTCCTACATGCTGGGCCATTGGAGATCTTAGGGTTCAGCTCCAGGCAGCATGGGCAGAGATTGCGTGCCTCAAATTTCATATTCAAGAGGAAATACATTATAAGAACCATCCGCCATTTCCCCAACATCCGACAGAAGAACCTTGACCGCAGAGGGTAGTTGGTCTGGGAGGTTGGCAGGTGGTTAGGAAGGGCAAATCGGGTGCCCCATCACTCGGTGCTCTCCAACATATTACCTCCAAAAACCATATAAACACTACAAACAGGTATCTGCCTCTATCTCCGAAATCAAACAAAGGGGCAGAGGACACTGCGGAGCAGGACACTGCAGCACAGGAGTTAGCACAACAAAACTCGCCCAAATCAGGAACCAAAACTAAAAAAGCAAAAGGGAAATCCAAAAAACTTCTGATCATAGGAGACTCCATGATTCAGGGAGCTGATACTTATCTCCAGCCAGAGGTAATGGTCAGATATCTCCCAGGTACATCAGCGTGGAAAGACACTGACTGGATTGCTAAAATTGTTCAGGAAGCAGGAGAAAACATTGACGTCCTGGTACACATAGGGACTAATGATCTCACCAGCCGGTCAGTTGTGGAGACCAAGGAACACCTGACCAGGCTGGGTGACAAACTATCATCCATTTCATCCGGCATCTCCTTCTCTGAGATCCTGCCAGTCTGGGAGAGGGGGGCAGATGGACGGAAGGTCAGAGAAGGGGAGACAGGGGAGCTAAACATGTGGCTCAAAGGCTGGTGCCAGGAAAAAGGACACAGATTTGTAGGGAACTGGCAACAGTTTTGGGAGCAAAAGTTCTTTAAATTTGATGGACTGCATCAGACTAAGGAGGGAGTCAGTGCATTGGGGAAGAAATTTGACGTCTTTGCAGAATATTTAAACTAGCAAATGGGAAGAGGGGTGCAGCACCCCATACGTCAAATGGGAAGAACACCCCTCCCCCCTCAGCTAGTGGTCAAACAGGGATTCAGCATGTTTGCAGTTCATTTGCATCACCAGGTAAGAAAAAAGGTCTGTCTCCCCATACAACGCACAGGGGAAATGCCAGACCTCACCCAACAACTAACACACCGAAATCTGTCTAATGGAAAATCATGTACACAAATGCTCACAGCCTGGGAAATAAGATCCCAGACCTGCAGGCAATAATGTCAGAGGCTAAACTGGACATAGTAGCAATTAGTGAGACATGGTTTACCAGTAACCACACTTAGAGACTTGGTACCTGGCTATGTACTGTCTAGAAAGACCGAGGTGCAAAAAGGGCGGGGGTGGTCTGTATGTCAATGAAAATATCAAAGCTACAGAAATTCAGAATACATATAGGAGCCAGAAGAACTGTGGGTCACCCTGGAAACAGGAAATGGGACAGCCATAAGAACTGGGGTTGTCTACAGGCCCCTAGACCAGGGGGAGGACACAGACACATTACTGTTAGAAGATATACAAAACATGACAGCTAAAGGAGAGGTTCTGATAATGGGAGACTTCAACATGCCGGATACAGACTGGTCAATACCAGCAGGAACATCTGCCAGAACTAGACACATGGTGGATTCCCTGCAGGGGGAGGGCCTCAAACAACTGGTACAACAACCCACAAGAGACAGGGCTATCCTAGATCTAGTACTGACTAATAGGGAAGGGATCACAGATCTCTAGGTAGAAGGTTACCTGGGGGCCAGTGACCATCACACTGTATGGTTCAATTTGGCCACTTCAACTAAATCATCCCATTCCAAGGCAAAAATATGGGACTTCAGAGGAGCTGACTTTGGTAAGATGACCAACAGAGTTAAGCTAGCCCTGGCAAAAAGAAACACAGGTGAGGGGGTACAGGCAAAGTGGGCAAGCATTAAGGATACAATACTTCAAGCAACATCCCATTGTGTTAGACAGAAAAGGAAGTGCAAAAGAAGAAGGAAACCACTTTGGTTCTCAAATACAGTAGCAGAAAAGGCCAGAGCCAAAAGGCTGGCCTTCAGGAAATATAAGTGAACACAGCAGGATGAAGATAGGGAGGCATACCAAACTGCCCTAAGGGAAGCAGGGAAGGCAGTAAGGCAGGCAAAGTCCCAAACTGAGGAAACACTAGCACAAACAGTAAAAGAAGGTGACAAGACTTTCTATAGATACATTAGTGAAAGGAGAAAGTCCAGAGGGGGGTATTGCTAAGCTCAAAGGAGAAAAGGGGGCGTGTGAGGAGGAGGACCCTGTAAAAGCATCTATACTAAATAGATACTTTTGCTCAGTATTTACTGAAGAGAAGGTAGGGCAGGGCCCACAGCTCAGCACCATGGACACAGGGGGGGAGGGAGGTGAGTGCTACTCACTTCACAAAAGAAAGGGTCCTACAAGAGCTCGCTAAGCTCAGGGTGGACAAGGCAATGGGACCTGATGGCATACATCCCAGGGTACTAAAGGAGCTAAGGGTGGAACTAGCAGAGCCATTATCAGAACTGTTTAGTGAGTCTCTGAGCACAGGAGAGGTCCCAGAAGACTGGAGAAGGGCTCATGTGATCCTGCTCCACAAGAGTGGTAGCAGGGAGGAGGCAGGAAACTACAGACCAGTCAGTCTTACCTCAGTAGTGGTCAAGATTATGGAGGCACTCCTTAAGGAAAGGATAGTGCAACACCTGGAAGCCATAGGGGCACAGGATCCAAGACAGCATGGGTTTACAAAAGGAAGGTCCTGTCAAACAAATCTCCTAGATTTCTTTGACTGGGTAACCAGAGTGGTGGACCAAGGGGGTGCAGTTGATGTCGCCTACCTTGACTTCAGCAAAGCTTTCGACACTGTTCCACATAGAAGATTGATAAACAAGCTGGGTAGGCTCGGGGTGGGTCAGAAGTTGGTCAACTGGGTGGCAAACTGGTTGACGGACAGAAAACAGAGAGTGGTGGTAAATGGTATGCAGTCAGAAGAGATTCAAGTCACAAGTGGGGCACCTCAGGGATCAGTCCTGGGCCAGTCCTCTTCAATATCTCCATCAGTGACATTGCAGATGGACTGGAGGGTAAGGTTTGTCTGTTTGCAGATGACACCAAGATCTGCAACAGAGTAGATGATCCAGATGGGGTGGGCAGAATGAGAAGAGATCTGGATAAACTAGCAAAATGGTCGGAAGAGTGGCAACTGGGATTTAATGCAAAGAAGTGCAAGATCATGCATATAAGGAAGAGAAACCCTGAAGCCACCTATAGGCTGGGAGGGGAGTTGCTGGCAGTCACAAAGGAAGAAAGAGACTTGGGCATCATCATCACCGATGACCTGAAATCATCCAAGCAGACCTCTAAAGCAGTAGCTAAGGCTAGGGGGATGTTAGGGTGTATTAGTAGGGGTATCACAAGTCGTAAGAGGGAGGTAATCCTCTTTACCAAGACAATGGTTAGGCCCATCTGGGTACTGCTGACAGTACTGGAGGCCACACCTTCACAAGGACATTAACCAAATTGAGGCAGTCCAGAGAAGGGCAACCAAAATGGTGCAGGGACTGCATCCGAAGACATATGAGAACAGATTAACGGAGCTCAATATATATACCCTAGAGCAAAGGAGGGAGAGAGGTGATATGATTGAAACATTCAAACACCTTAAGGGCATTAACAAGGTGAAAGAGTCTAACATGTTTCAATAAAGAAAACTAGCAGTACAAGAGGACACAGCATGAGATTAGAGGGAGGCCGATTAAGGGGTAATGTGAGGAAGTTCTTTTTTACAGAAAGGGTGGTGGATGCATGGAACGGCCTACCTCAGGAAGTGGTGGCTATGAATACAATACAGGGCTTCAAACAGGCATGAGATAGGCATAAGGGAGCAATACAGATGAGTATGAATAGATAGGCCACTGACAGCAAAGGACGATGGCACATTTATAAGGTAGAAAAAGAAATGGGCAGACTGGATGGGCCTTGCGGTCCTTATCTGCCGTCAGCTTCTATATATGTTTATGTTTCTAAGCCATATGACGACTTGCACCTTATTCTTAATATCTACTTCATAGCATCTTGTTTTATAATAATTATCAAGTTCTAGTTTAAATTGGCTAATAGTTGCGCTGGACACCACAGTAGTTGGCAATGAGTTTTAGCTTGAGACCACCCTCTAAGAGAACCAGTTTCCTCTCTGTTTTTTCCTATAATGTTCTTCCCTTAACTGGATATGATGCCCCCTCAACCTATTTTGTTCAGGATCTGCGCTTAGTCCAGCACACGCCAATAGGTCCTTGTTTTCAAATGCCTTATAGACCAAGCACATATCCCCTCTTAATCTTCTGTACTGCAGTAAGTACAGTTCAAGGTCCCTCAGTCTCTCATTGTAATTATTTTCCAATTCTGCTACCCATCGAGTTGCTCGTCTCTAGACCCCCTCTAGTCTATTAAGGTCCTTTTTATGGTGTGGCTGTCAAAAGGGGCACAGTATTCCAAATGCGGCCACACCAGAGAAACAAATAACAGCACCACCATCTCCCTTGTCCTACTCTTTATGTTCCTCTATATCATGGCCAGAATGCCATAACCCTTTTTAACCACAGCAGAGCAGTGATTTGTGAAACTGAGATTGTTCATTACTAGGACCCCAGATCTTTCTCTTCTTCTGTGGTTTCTAGCTCATTGCCCTTTACGTGGTATTTAAACTTCAGATTTTATTCCCAAAATGCACAATTTTACATTTAGTTATACTGAAACTCAATTTTTTCTTACAAGCAATATCTACTAAAGTGTTGATGTTATCCTGGAATGACTTTGCATCATTTTCATTGGTTATCAATGCCCCCAGTTTAATATCATCTGCAAACTTTGTCATCCAAGCCTTATTATTACAAGTTAAGGATGCCAACAAGATGTTAAATAATGATGGTCTGAGTACTGAGCCCTGGGGGACCCCACTAGTTACTCTGATCCAGCTTGAAAAGTGTCCTTTTACAGACACTCTTTGTTTCCTACCTGTCAACCAGACCGTGATCCAGAGAATAATAGCTGAATCCAATCTGATCTCTTTCAGAGTATGTACAGTATTAGCTCTGCATGCAATATACTGTTGAAAGCTTTTTTGAAGTTGACATATAATACATCGACCACCAGGAGAGCATGAAGCTCAGAAATCCTTACAGCAGAGGTAACAGCAACCAAAAATAATGCTTTCCAAGAAAGAAAGCGTAGCTCTTAAGTCACGGCTGGCTCAAATGGAGACAGGGTCAACCTCTCCAAAACAAAATTCAAATCCTATGCCGGGACAGGGGAATGGATTGGAGGTTTCAGATGCAGGATGCCCCAGAGAAAAGTACGGAATACATTGAGCTGGCAGTATAGCCTAGTGGTTAGAATAACAAGCTGTGAGTGAGCCTGATCCATCCAGCTTACCTAGGTTTAAGTCCCACAACCTCCACTTGCATACTGTGTTACTCTGAGCAAGTCACTTAACCAGCCCAAAGCTCCCAGGTCACCCCTGAAAGCAGGCACTTCTGCCTAGTGGGTCTTACCCAGTTAACAAAGAATAAATAAATGAATAAATAATTTGTGCCATGGTACAGCCACCCACAGGCTCAAGAAAAGCAGTGATAGCCGAAAGGTGCACCTTGAGGGAGGAGTACTGGCGACCTGAGTCTGACAGAGATATTAGGTAGTCCACAATCTGGCTCACCAGACACAAGAAAGGGTTCAGATGGTGCTTGGTAGCCCAGATGGCAAACCTCTTCCACTTCATGGCATATGTGGCTCTAGTGGAGAGTTTCCGAGCTGCCAAAAGGATGCCCGCCACCCTCTGGGACACCCCAAACCAGGTGATGGCTATGTCTTCAGGAGCCAAGCATACAGACAAAGGGACTTGAGACTGGGATGGACCAGGGTCTCCTGAGTCTGCATCAGCAGATCCCTGCAGAGGGACCGGAGGTTCCTCCGCTAACTGCTGCAGTAATGAAAACCACATCTGCTATGGCCAGAATGGTGCTATCAAGGGAAATGAAAAAATATTTCTGTTCACAACAAAAAACAACATTGAGAAACTTAGTTGTGCATCATTTTGGATAATGGACAGACCATTCCGAACTGTTCCAAATCTATTTCGGCAGTTATATTCTATACATGCTCTGGTGGGCACAGGTGAAACATGTAGAATACTCCCCTTAGTATATGCATTGATGTCTTCCAAATCACATCAATCAATCAATCAATTTTTTATTTATAAAAAGGCGCCTTTCCAAAACCAAGGCGTTTGTACAATAAAATAAAACAAATAAAGTAAAATTACGTACATTATATAAATTCCAATAAATACAAAACCACATAAAAAACACTTCAATTACCAAAAGCCAGATCAAAAAAATAAGTTTTTAATGTAGTTTTAAAACTCTGGACGGTTAGGCAATCTCGTACCCGATGAGGTAGAGAGTTCCACAGGGAATGGAGCAGCAAAGCTGAATGCCCTTGCTCCCGATGTCTGCAAACATACCCTGGGAACCTCTAGCAATCCCTCATCGGTGGATCGGAGAGGACGGAAGGGACAGTACGGGCAAAGGAGATCTTTCATGAATGTTACCTAAGAATGCTACAGGATTTGCAAGACGTGTCTGACAAGCACGAATTCTGTCTATCACCAAAATTTGTGATTACAGATTTTGAGCAGGCTGCCATTAACGCCTGTAAGTCTGAATTTCCAAATGTTGAGAACAAGGGGTGTCTTTTCCACCTTGGACAAATTATATAGCGCAAGATCCAAGGTTGTGGGCTAGCAACTGGATACAGAACGGACCTAGAATTTAGCCTTAAAATGAGGCAGTTAGTTGCTCTAGCATTTCTTCTACCTGATAAGATTCCTGACATATTTGCTGAGTTAAAGAATGAAATGCCACTGGAGAACGCAGGGGTCATAGAATGGTTTGAGGAAACATACGTGCTGGGAAGGGTGAGAAGAATGAGGAACAATGCTGCCGTAAGAACACCGCCATTATATCCTCCCTAATTTTGGTCCGTGTACGATCAGATGTTAAATGGTGTGCCGTGAACACAAAACAAAGTGGAGGCATGGCATAGGCACCTGGGGACACTGGTGGGAGCTTCACACATAGGGATTTATTGTTTTGTGGAAGAGCTGCACAACAAACGACTTGTGACTGAAAAGCATGGTAGAAAAAATAAACTGTGGGTTGCCAAAGTCGTCAATTAAAAAAAATATGAGAGAAGAAAAGACAGCCAACATTGTAGCAGACCAGGAGCAGCAGTCTATTAAGGATTTTATTCAAGAGATAGCACCCAACATGGTGATTTAAAACCATAAGCCTTAACCCTTTGTTTTAAATTTTTATGGAATTAATAAAGTTGGATTTTTAACTGACCAAAACTCTCAAAAAGGGGAGTAGGACTTAGCTGAGTATTTTAAAGTGATCAACGATTTCAAAAATAGGAGCATTACTTTGCCGGACTTTGCAGATCTTTGATATGGATTTTAGACTGAACGGAAGAATAGTTGTCAAAGAAGCATCTCTGAGTCCACGAATCACGTACGTTTCAAGTTGCATCAAGAATTTAAAGTGCATATTTCATTTAGTGTAAAGCTTAAGTGAATCAAATTTAAAGTGTTTCTTTCATTTAGCTTACACTTTAATCAGGTACGTTTCAAGTTCCATCAAGAATTTAAAGTGCTTATTTCGTTTAGTTTTAAAGTGTTTCTTTTAATCAAGTGTTGCTATGCTAAGAATTATTTATTTAGTTGCTAGCTGCATTGCTGCATTATTGTCAGGGAATGTTGAATCGGGCCAAGAGAACGGACGGGGAAACACATGTCGGCATAATCATAGTCGGGCAGTCGCTCAAGATGGGAAATCAGTTTCGGGATGTTTACTGTCGGGCACTATAGAGTCGGGCAGTCGTATGGATCCCTATCAAGATCATGTTGGCTCCTTCCATCTGCAGTTTGATTAGCACTCCCAGAATCACAGGAAGTGGAAGGAAGACATAAAGGAACCTCCCGCTGCAGGAGAAGGACAACGTGTCTCACCAGAAAACTCCAGGCCCTGGATCTAGCGAGCAAAAATTGAGCAGTTTTGCACTGAGTGGGGAAGCAAAAAGGTCCAGCTCTGGATGACCCCATCTGGCAAACAGATCTTCTGCGATGGATGTGAGGAGTTCCCACTTGTGTATGCTGGACTGTGTCCTGCAGAGGCTGTTGGCCAGGATGTTTAGCATGTTGGGGACGTGGACCATTGAGAGGAGCAGACTGTGGTCTATTGCCCAGTACTATACTCTCATGGCCTCCCTGCACAGGGGGTACGAATGCATTCCCCCTTGCTTGTTAATATAATAGACAACACTGAGATTGTCTGACTGGATAAACAGCTGACTCGGGAGGAGATGTTCTAAAAGGCCTGCATGGGATACAGGACTGCCAGCAACTCCAGAACACTGATATGCAGGGACAATTTGACCTGGGACCATGTCCCTTGAGTCTGAAAGGGACCCAGATGCGCTCCCCGGCCTGAGCCGGAAGCATTCGTGGTGAGGATCTGCTGGGTGGAGAAGATCTGGAATGGAACCCCTTGTAACAGGATCTAAGTGTCCATTCACCACTGCAGCACCTTGCAGACTGGAGAGGAGACTAGTACCAACTGATCTAATTCATCAGTGCGTTGGTCCCTTTGGACTCTGACAGTCCACTGGAGAACTCACATGTGTAGCCTGGCCAAGGAAACCATAGGAATGGCCGTGGCCATAAGACCCAATAGCCTCAGGCATACCCTCACAGGGATATAAAGGCTGTAGGCGACTCCTGAACCTGGGCAATTAGGCACTACACCCTGTTTTGAGGCAGGAAGGCCTTTCCCTGCACCAAGTTCAGAACTGCACCTATGTACTACAGCTTCTGGGACAGAATCAGGACAGACGGGCAGATTGACAATGATGCTCAGGGAGAGAAACAGTTGAAGGGTTATTTCCAAAGTCCGGAGGAGCTGCTCTCTGTATGGGGCCTGGTAGGGGAAAACATACAGTCCCTCCCTTCTGATAGCTGCAGCTACCACTGCTAAGCACTTTGTAAAGAACTGCAGTGCAGAGGATAAGCCAAAGGGCAACTCTTTACATTGGTAGTGCTCACCCTGAAAAAGAAACTGGAGGAATCTCCTATGTGGTGGAAACACTGAGATATGCAGGTAGCACAGCCAGTTGCCCTGCTTGAGTAGGGGCCTCAGGTCTGGCAGGGTGCCTATGCGGAATTTTTTGTACTGGACATACAAATTGAGGTTCTTGAGATCTAGAATGGGCCTCAGACCTCCGGTTCTTTTGGGGACCAGGAAGAACCTGGAATAAAATCCCCTGTTCCTTTGCCACCTGGGCACTGGCTTGATGGCCTTTTTTGTGTAGTAGAGACTGTGCCTCCTCCCGGAGGATGGACAGATGGGTCAGGGAATAGGTGGAGGGTACTGGAGGAGACTCTGGGGGCATCTCTATGAGTTCCAGAGTGTGACCCCTCTCTATAATCTAAAGAATCCAAGCATCTGAAATGATGGTTCTCCACTGATTGAGATGGAGGGTGAACTGACCTCCCAACCTCCGACTACCACCTCCTGGTTGAGGACCGAAAGAGGGGGGGTCTAGCAAGGAGTCAAGCAGAGGTGGATCCAGCTGCTGGGGCTGATCCATCACCCCTAGGGCTCTTTGCTGCAGCACCAGAGGAGGAGGAGGGGGTAGGCAAGGCAGAGGAGGCCTTTCTCTTGACCTGAGGACAGAAGGCTGCTCCAGACTTGTGGGACACCTTGCAAAAGGGAAAGCGCTGTCTGCTCCTAGGCTGCATATGATAGAGTGAGTGGACAGATTTAATAGCCCTGCCAGAAGCCTGTAGGTCATTGATGATGTCCTGAACATCTGGCCGAAATAGCCTGGAACCACTGAAAGGGATGTTAAGCACCTTCTGCTGGACATCTGCCGCAAAGCTTGAGACCCTCAGCCAGGAGTGCCTATGAAGGCAATACCTGTGGCAGCAGCCCTGGCACCAGTATGCGAGATATCGAACATGGCCCAGAGGAGATGCTTGCTGATAACCTCTGCACTCTGCAAGTATTTAAGAACCTCCTGTTTCTGGGAACAGTCAGGGAGGGCCTGGGCAGCCACCTTACCCTTTTTCCAGATGGTATTCTGGTATTTGACCATATTAGAGCAGTGACTGGCAAGCCTCAGCCTCAAGGTGGAAGAGGCATATACCCACTTATCCCAAAGGTCAATCTGCTGGGATTCCTGTCAGGGGGAGTTAACTGAGGTGCTTAGGCACCTTAGATCTGTCATGAGCTGCCTTGATGACCACTGACTCAGTCTCGGGTTGGGCAGCATAGTAAGGAAGGCCACGGGGAGCATGATATAACTTGTCTGCCCTGTGGGGCATGGCCAGGATCATGTCAGGTCTGTGCCAGGTGGCAGTAGTGGCATTCCTCAGTGCTGGGAGGATCGGAGGAATGACCTCAGAAGGAGATTCTGGGATTTCCTGGAAGTCCATCAACTCCCCTCTGGTGGCATCCTCTTCCACAGTATGGAAACCCATAGCTGAGGACAGCTGCTTCATAACATTAAAGAAAGTAGGGTCCTCTGGAGGATACCTGGGAGTATGCTTGACAGAGTCCTCACTCACCAAACAGGTCATGGACCTGTCAGAGGAAAGATATTCCTCCTCTTCCTCCTCTTCTGCAGGCAGGATGAGGTCAGGGTGATAATCCTCCTTGAGGTCGACCTGCTCCAACTTTAGGTCCGATGAAAGAGGGACAGACAATGGTCCACGGGGAACTGCCTGAGGAGGCCAAAGTGGCATGGACGGCACAGGGGACTCAGGCCTATAAGTACCCATTTGGTGGACCAAAACAGTAGTAAACTTGGCCAGGATATCATTGAGGTTGATGACAGTATACTGCTGGGTCAATGGAGGTGGGGTTATTGGCACAGTGTGTGATGACCTACCCATTGGGGCCTGGGTGACTGAAGAGCCTGACGGCTGTTGGCCTGGAGAAGCATCAGGCCTCGACATAAAGGCTGTCATTGATGAACCAGGCGTCAATGAACTAGGGGCCAGCAACCCAAGGGTCAACGACCGGCAGCCCTGAGAGGTGGGTGGCAGCGCTGTTATTATGGGTCTGATAGTAACAGAGACCTGGACAGCTACAGGTGTCAGTGCAGCCACAGCTGACTGAGTTCCCACAAGGGAAGAAGAAGAAGAAGCCACTGGGGAGTGGGAACCCTGTTGGGGGAAACGATCCCGATCTCGGTCTTTCTTGTGACTCCCCCCCAAGGACTTATCTCAGGCCTAAGCAACCTGGGAGCTCAACAAACCCACCGGCGACTGGGAAGGAGGGACCCCCAAAGACCCCTGCCCAGAACTTGCTACCTGTTGCTCCATCAGGAATTTTTTGAGAGCCTTCTTTTGTCACCTGAGTGTGGTTTGATTAAATCTGTGGCAGAGCTCACAGTCCGAGACATTGTAGTCAGGCTCAAAACAGCAGACACAGAGAATATAGTCATCCGAAGAAGCAATCTTCTTTCCACTGAGACGGAAGAAAGAAGTGGAAGGAATAACTTTCGATATGAACAAGGTAAAGGAATCCTTATAAAAAGGAGATTCTAAAAAGTAGTAGTAGTAGTAAAATTTTTATTCTGAGATGCATTAGAAAGGGATAGTCCAGTTTAGCCAAAGCTCATTTTCAATGGGGTCCCACTGTAGAAAAGTAGCAATTCCACAATAAATTTACAGAACATACAGTGCAAATATAGCAAAAACATACATTTAACAATAAATAACAAACAGAGCTCAGCTACAGCAAGTACTAGGAGATTTAGCAGCATCAATAAACCAAGATCTTATAGCATTCCAAGATAAGATACCATTACTTTGCCTCAAATGACCTGGCAGACTATTCCAGAGCCTCGGGCCCATATGCACAAAGCTAAAGTTACCCCTTACAGTTTTTGCCATTGGCACAGTGTACTCTATTGCCCCTCCTGCACATAAACCCTCCCTAACATTCCGTCTCTTTATTAAATCTAACATACAGTTAGGCATTTTTTTGCGTTTGACAGCGGTACACCAAATGTACTGTAGTTTTCATCGTTCTGTCAGTTCTATCCAATCCAGGGCTCTATAGAGGGAACAATGGTGTGCGTGCCGGGGTGCATCCAAAACATAACATGCAAATCTCTTATAAAGCACATCAAGCCAGTGTAAAACACCTACAGCTGTGCCCCAAAAAACAACACCCCCATAATCAAACAGAGGAATTACCATGGAGTTTACTATTTTTAATCTAATATCTGGAGGGATGCAGTTTTTATATTTATTTTATTTAGTTTTTGTTGACCGGGTAAGTGCACTAGACAAATCCTGCCTATTTTCAGGCATGACCCGGGAGGGGATAGATGAATGCCAATTGACCTCGAACCAGATTAAGCTGTTGGTGGTATTTTTAGCAATGAGGGAAATTTGGCCAGGACACCGCGAAATTCCCCTCTGTTGGAGGCAGAGGCGCCAGCTACTGTGAGACTAACTGGCTCAGTGTGTGGAGCGCTTGAGTGTGGAGGTTGTGGGATGCTAAGGAGTGAGTCTCCTCCTTGGCTCCCTTTGTGTCGTTTGGAATGGACGCTCAGATGGAAGAGGAGCTGCAACGGGAATCAGATATAGGAAATGTTTTACATACCACAGAAAATGTATTGCAACCTGCGATAAACCAGGAACTGGCTGCGGGTCCACATAATGATGGAAACTGGAAAGATTTGGATTTTACTTCGACATCTTCTTTGCAGGAAGCAGAACAACAACAGCGGGAGAGGAGGAGGAATTTTCAGGATGGACAAGAGAGTAGGACCGTTCCTATGCAGGTACAGGAAGCGGAAGTGATTTTTCATTTTGAGGGGGAAAAAATGGAGACTGAAGATGCCGAGAGAAATGGAGAGTATCATGAAATTGTGGAGAGAGCCGATGTTGCTGTGAATGCTGATGAGGTTTTTTTTCCAAGGAAAGAAGAGGAGGCTACAGATGTACAGAATGAGGTTACAGGAATTGGTGCTTTGCATCCCCAAGAAAATCAGAGTGACTTAAACTCAGGTACTGTTGCACTGCAAACTGTTGTGTTACATACAGACTCCATTTTGTTGCAATCTTCTGTAGAAACCGCGTGTGGCAACTTTTTCTGAAGAGGTAACAAAGGACTTACAGGATAAGGTTATGGAGGGGCAAAAGCAGCAACAAACGCAGTTGCAAGTAGGAATGTCTGAAGGTGACTGGGTAGCTACGGCACTAACAGCTTCAGGACGGGTTAGAAATCCTAAGGGACATGGCTGGGATGCTAACGTTAGTAAAGATGAGTTTGTTTCATTATCAGGGAGTTCTATTTCGTTTCCGGGGGGACAACGCGATCCCTCCTTACCCCCAGGACAAATTACTCCTGTACTTGACACAGCCATTTTGCAACATGATGACTCTCATCCCCTATTACAACATATAAGGGAACAGGAAGGTGATGTTTCCATGGATTTGGGAACCGGAGAGAGAAAGAGGGACAATATACGACAGGTTAATGTTTCCAACAACTTGCAGGTGAACTCTTCTGAGAAGGGAACTACAAACAAACCATGGCATGGGAAAGTAACTGAACATTTATTTCCGTCTGAGGAAAGCCGGCTGTTAGAACCGGCAGAAAGAAGAAATGCAGTTCGTTTAAAATTTAGGGGTGCTATGGAGGACCTTCCAGATAGAAAGTTTGTGGGGCGGGTTCTGTTGAAAGATAGCATGAAATTTTATGCTTTAATACATGTACCGGGGGATGTTATTTTTGATATTAGTTTTAAGCATTCAGCTGGTCTTGAACGATTTTGGAAGCAATATCTTTTTTTTTACTCTTTTTCCTGGCAGGACCACCGGCTACATCCTCCGCCCTGGTCACGGCCCCCGGAGACCTCTACCACTGCCTATAGCTGCAGAGGACCCTCGGTCACCCCCGGCTTGCCCCCCGGAGGGTGGGGCCGTGGGCCACCTTTGTGACCCCGGAACTGTGACTGGTTGGGGTCCTGCAGCGCGGTGATACGAGGCTTCAGGAGGCTTCATCCATTGGTGGTCCTGCCCCGCCATCTTTTCCTCCTTATTTTCTCCCCAGAGGGGCGGGGCGTGCAATGGCGCCCAAGCGTCTGCCCGCCTCCTCCCCCCATCAAGCGTCGACTGCGTGAGAACTCCCGGCCTCCATGGAAGTCCCCAATGCACCGAGGTACTACCCACCTCCCCGGAGAAGGAGAGCTGTCCAGCGGACGCTTGATCCTACTTCCCCGCCAGCTCCCACGACCCGGATCCGCTCTCGAACTCCAGGTTGCCGGCGCGCCGTAAGCGAAATCCCAATCGCTGCGCCGCTGACGGGCCAGCCCGAAGCAATATCTTTTAATGAAGCTTTCTCCTTTATGGAAACCTTTTCTGGCCATTCCACTCACTAAACCCCTAACGAAGAAAATTACAGTGCTATTTAGGAATGAGGGGGTAAACGTGGCTGACATTACCTATTGGCTAAGACAGCACTGTACGGTTCAAGGTCTTCCTGAACCAATTCTAGATGAGGAACAGTTGTGGACAGGGGGATGGAAATATCAAATAGTTTTGAAATTAGTAAATGACCAAACAAAGCATCTACTGAATTGTTTTTTTTTAGGCAGGGATAGGGGGGGTAGTATTCTATCCTGGCCAACCTAGGGCATGTTATAAATGTGGAGATGTGGGTCACTTAAGTAACGTGTGTGACAAACAAAAATGTGGCTTGTGTGGGGATTTTGGTCACATAGGGGCTCATTGTAGGCAACCTTTAAGATGTAACTTGTGTGAGGAGAAAGGTCACTCTTTCCGCACTTGCTCTTGGGCCTCCCATAATAATGTGGATGTTTCAGTAAGGCATGAACAGGATGTATATGTAGCTTCCGCACAAAGGGAGAAAATGAGAATGGTGGAACTACTTTCAAAAGGGTCCTTACCTGCTCCATTACCTCATGGGGACTCGAGGGCAGTAGGGGTAACTGTTGTTTTTGAGAATGTTGAAGGACATGAACAGGAGGGGGTAGTGCAGCATAGACAAAACGCGGGAGTGGATGGTATGGAGAGAGAGGGAGTATTGGGAATGGACAACTCTCAAGAGACAGGTCAGGTAGGGACAGAAGGGAATGCAGGAGTTTCAATGCCCCCCCCCCACTGTCCAAGGTGAGAGAGTTTTCCAAAGGGTTACTAGGTCCAAGGCTGAAAAACTGACTGATTCTACAGCAAAACAAGTAAAACCTGCAGAAGAAGTGGTGGTGCACAATTCTTATGCACTATTATTTGAAGAAGACCAGGAAGAGGAGGGTGGTGATTCTGATATGTCCTTTGTAACTTCCTCTCAGGCTGATGGTACCTCTGAAACTATTTTCCCAGAGAAACAAAAAAACTAGGAAAAGGAAAAAAAAAGATGATAGGGTTTTTGGTAGTTTTTCTTTCTTCATGCTCTTTATGATACTCCTTGTGGTAATGGCTATCTCTATTTGCACTATTAATGTAAATAGTATAAAGGCGCATGGAAAAAGGCAAAGTACTTTTTTAAGCCTTAGTCTAGGTAGCGAAACAATCTTCTTCTTGCAAGATACTAGGCTTCACTCACTATATGAAATCCAAATAGCACAACAAGATTGGAGGTGGGGTCTCTTTTTGGTCAATAGGAGAAGAGCGGTGTTCAGGAGTTGGGATACTTTTTAAAGACACAGTTCAAGTATTACATGTCTATGATTTGGTGCCAGGACGAGTATTGATTATGGATGTAGTCTTAAAATACGAAGTTTTCCGGCTTATTAACATTTATGCACCACAAACTAAGGCAGAACGATCAGAGATGTTTGGATGTATTGATCCTTATCTACACACAACAAAGTTGGTTTTGTGGGGAGGGGATTTTAAGTGTGGGCTGTCGCACAGAGATTGGGGGAGACATACAAAAAAATTTATAGTGACACTAATGCACTAAAATTAATAATGCAAAGGAATAATATAAAAGACATATATGACATCTTACAAAAAGAGCCTAGTCATACTTTCTTTAAAGGGACTTTATCTACACGGATTGACTTGTGGTTAGTATCTGCCAGACTCACCTGTCGGGCAGTGGGTGTTAGGCCTCTGGGAAACTTCTGACCACCTTATGGTGATTTTAACATTAGGTGAAAGGCAACAACTACTTATAGGGAGAGGATACTAGAAAATGAACATTTTTCTTTTGCAGGATGCTAGTATAGAAAAGGAGGTTAAACGAGTTATTCAAGCTAGGAAAGATTTATGTTTTCTGTATCCTAGTCCAATAGAATGGTGGGAAGATCTGAAAAGAGATTTGCAGGATTGGTACAGGATGTTTACTAAAACAAAAGCAAGGAATGAATATATTCAATATCTTGGCCTACGGGCACAATATTTACGTTCCTTAGCTAAAGGAGGCCTTAAGGAGGATGACAGGAAAAGGATGTTACACTTAAAGAATCAAATGAAACAATACTTAGAAAACTCAGTTAAGAAAATGGCTTTTAATCAGAAATATAACACTAAAGGCACTAGAGCAGATGTAAATCCCTATGAGGAGGAATTACAGGGGGTGGGAAGGAGAATTTTTGTTAGTCTTCGTGATAAACGGGGATGCATAAAAAACCCAGAACCAAGACATTCTGCTTATAGTACAACAACACATGGTAGAGATTTTTCAGAAAACTAGAGTTGGTGCATTAAACTGGAAAATGGATTTTGAGATACCAGCTTTAAATACACAGGATCAGGAAAGTTTAGTTGCCCCCATTTCAGAGTTAGATATTTTGGAAGCCATTTCACAGTTATCTAAACAAACAACACCAGGACAAGACGGGATACCGAATGATTTTTACAAACAGTATAGTGAAGTTTTGGTTCCGTGCCTAGAGGTTCTTTTTAATGCTATTTGGGAAGAAGAAAGATTGGCCCCCTCAATGCAGAAAGGAATACTGTTTTTTCTCTTCAAAAAGGGGGATCCCCTTGAGATTAAGAATTGGAGACCAATAACACTATTAAACTCTGATTATAAAATATTAGCAAAAATCCTCACAAAACGACTAGCAAAAGTGGCACAAACAGTGATCATACAGGAACAGACTTGTGCGATACCGGGACGGAATATAATACAGAACTTAATATTGATCAGAGAGTTGTAGGCGAAAGTTTAGGAAGCAATTAGGAGGATACTTAATGACTATGGATCAGGAAACTGCTTTTGACTCAGTATACCAAGAATATCTTTGGGAAGTTCTAGGTTACTATGGGGTTCCTTCGAAGTTCATAGAAATAGGGAAAGTTCTATATAAGGAGGCCCAAGCCATACCTTTGGTAAATGTTTTTTTAGGAATTCCAATTTTTTTAAAGAATGGTGTCAAACAAGGTTGTCCAATGAGCCCTTTATTGTATGTCTTTGGTCTGGATCCTATATTGCAGAACATAGGTCAATGTTCTGAAATTGAGGCAATAAGCAACAAAGATGGGCATGTTTTTTCTAAATTCACAGCTTATGCGGATGATTGTGTTTTCGCAGTAGCAGATGGAGCTTCAGGTCACAAGGTCTTAAGTATAATACAAAATATGTATCAGGCCACAGGCATTAAGATTAATATGAACAAAAGTAAAGTCCTAATTTTAGGGGATAGTGAGGACATAAAAAACTTTCCAATCCTAATGACAAACGATCAAGTTAAAATTCTAGGTGTGTATTTTGGTACAAAAGACTCAGAGATTCAAAATTGGGATGAAGTTTATGATAAAAGCCCATAGCAAAGTTCAAACTTGGTTGTCTTGGAAAATGTCTAAAAGGAAGAAAGTTTATCTTCTTAGGGCCTATATAGCGCCTATCTTTTTGTATATCTCACATATATTTCCTTTGCCATATTGTATGCATACTAAAGTTCTGGGCCTCTTTTTTTTGGTTATTATGGGGAAGCAGGCTAAACCCTGTCAAAAGGAATCATACGTACAGACCAAGAAAGGAAGGCAGTTTAAATATGTCACAACCCATAGTATACTTGTTCAGTAATTTTATCTTTAGCTCTGTACTTCCTTTAATAAAGCTGACACCAGGGACCGGGCAGTCCTGTATGCAGTTATGGGGTAAGTCTTTTTTTACGGCATGGGGTAAAGGGAAGTGGACTCCAGCAGAAGCGTAAATTACCTGGATATGTTCAAAGTACACTTAAATATATTAGGACTTGGAAATTAGACTTAGCATGGTGTGCGGGGAACGGGTGGAAAGTTTTTTATAAAACAATTTTGGATACATGGTATCACGAAAATCCTGTCTTTCAGGTGCCTAATAGCATTAATGTTAGTCTATTATTGGATAACATGTTAGAGGCCAGGATACCTTGGAAAATGCAAGATTTTGCATGGCTTTATGGTCACCAGAAATTGCAAGTGAAACATAATCAGAAGCATAAGCAATTACAGGATAGGGAATGTGGGGAAAAATCATGTGCTGGGGTTGTGGAGACAATGCAGCACCTTTTTTCTGAATGTGTTCATATGCAGGGATTTTGGAAATTATTATCAGATATATGGGGTAAAAAACTAATTTTATTAATAAATTACGATGTCTTGGTTTTAGGGCAAATTTCGACCACCTGGGCAAAATGGGCACACAGTACAATTCATGTTATGCTGGTATGTGTTAAATGGTCCATATGGCAGGCGAGATGCCAAAGATCTTTGCAAGGTAAGGTAATTTTGCAACAAGATGTTTTGTTTAATATTCAGAGGGAACTGGATAGCATATATACATATGAAATGCGCACGCTTGAAACAGATGTGGTTGTAAAATTATGGAAAAATTTTGATTGGGTGGGATAAACTTTCTAAGCAGGGAATATGATTCTATTTTCAGTTTTTATGTGGTTTCCTTTGTTTATTATTTCTTTTGTTTAGATTTATTTTTTGATCTGTGGATAGGTTTCCTGTGATGAGATTTCATTATATGTAATTTTGTTGGACTGTTTTTGAATATGAATAAAAATTTCCCCTACTCTTTTCGATAAGTGCCATGGGATCTTTAACATCCACCTGAACTACCACCAGTCCAGGCAGATGGGACCTCGGTTTAACGTCTCATCTGAAAGCCTCCAATTTTTTATTAAGTTTTCTAGTCAGTAGGTCAATATGTGTATCCCATTTACAATGAGAGTCTATCCAGACTCCCAGATATTTATAAGAATCAACAAGGGTTAGACTACTATCATCAAGAGTTTTTTTATTCAAAGTTGATTGATTTTGTAATTGTTTATTTGAAAAAAGCATGACTTGTGACTTTGAAGAGTTTGAAACTAACCCAAGATCCTAGAAAGAGTTCTGCAATTTATTTAAGTCTTTTTGCAATTTTTCTTGTATTTGACTAACAGACTTGCCTTCTATATAAAGAGCCGTGTCATCCGTATACAAACGGTGCCGGACACCATTCATATACACGTTGAACAGTACGGGTCCTAATACCGACCCTTGGGGTACCCCTGATTTGATGTTCAAGTATTTAGAATTATAATCATTATTCGATATGACTCACTGCTGTCTCCCAATCAGATAGCCATGGAACCAAACAAGTGCATCTTGGCTGAGGCCGATAAATCTTAAATTTTCAAGCATCCTACCGTGATTCAGGGTGTTGAATGCTTTCGATAAATCTATAAATACAGTCCCAACCAGGAGGCTGTTAGCCATGGCTATTTGAATATCTGACATGACTTTGATTAATGTCGTAGTAGCGCTATGCTACGCACCCTAAATCCTGACTGGTGACTGTTGTATATATTCTGAGTTTCCAAGTGACTATTAAATTGCAATACTACAATTTTTTCCAAAATCTTAGAAATAACCGGAAGCAGCGATATGGGTCTATAATTCCCCATATCGCTCTTCTGGCCACCCTTGAAAATTGGTATTACTTCGGCCTGTTTCTATGCTAGTGGATAAACACCTGTTTCCAGGGAGAGGTTAAAAAGGTTGGCTAATAAAGGGGCACCTACAGGGGCTGAAATTTTGAGTAAGTAGCATGGAATCCCATCCGAACATTGTGCTTTATTAATATTTCTTTTTATTAATTCCTTAAAAACCTGATTTACAGTTATGTTTTTAAAGGAAAAGTAAAATAAAAGTCATAGGTGAAAATGGTGAGGAACTGCATTGGAGCTTCTACGGAGATCCACGCAAACGGAGTCGATGGTAGGAAAGAACTTAGGAGGAAGCAGGGCTGCTCATGCCTTTATAGGGTTGGTGACGTCGGCAGATGATGTCACCATGGGCAGCCCCACTGATACTGCTGAAAATCTTCCATGTGGATCCTGCTTCACTGATGGTGAAGTTCCATATGTGTGACCTGATGGCTGAAATATCCCAGATGAAGATCTCAAAAACTCTTTTTTTTAATTTCTTAAATCAAAGGAAATACTTTCCCTCAGAAAATACAAAAATAAACAAATAGTGGTTTGGTACCTAAAGAACGAGAACCGAAGCACTAACAGCTATATTTTAGTAAAAAAATATGTAAAATAACAGGGAAAGTTAAAGAAAGTGCAGTTAAATAAAGAAAAAAACACTAAATCAATGAAGTATTTTCTCTGGCTCCTAGGAACTGCTAAGGAACCAGAGAAAGTCACTGAAAAACAAAGAAAATCACTAAACTATGCTAATCTACAGTGAAGCTTGCTAGGATCAAACACAGTGTCACAGTTTCTCTGCATGACAAAAGGGATTAACTCCCACTGAAATTGCATTGTTCCCTATAGTAACTCTTCTGCAGAATTCTGCAGAGTTGGGTTTGATCCTCGTGAGCTTCTCTGTATACTAAATAGCAGAGATAAGCAAGCAATCAAAACAAAATACTTAGTATGCAGAAAATAAAGTTGGAAAGGTGAGTCAAACTGAAGAGAGCTCTTCAGGCAACTTGCTTTCAAAGGCAGAGAAATAAATCTGACGTTGCAGAGTGCCACCACAAGGCAGAGATTTGAAAATGCGTTCTGAGTTCCATAACTTACATACATTCCACTCTCTCCGGAGCAGCGCAACCCTTCAGGCTGATTAATAAGCACAATGAGGGAATCCTGGGGCTTGAAGTCTACTTTTTGTTTAAATATAGGGATAATGTGTCATGCCAGAAAGCTCCAAGCTCTACATCATGTTCACAAAGGAAAAGCAGCTTTGTATTGCTGGGGATGTAAAAAGGGCCTAATTCTGGCTGACTCCACGGCCCAAGCAGTACTTCTGCTACCTCAGCTAGAAGAACCCATTTATGTGGATGTGCAACGGACTGACTTAGAAACTCCACTAGAACATTCTTTACCACTGTTAAGTATACTGCCAAGAGCTGAATCATGTTCCGTGTTGGCCACACCCAGGCCATATGAGTTTTTCTGCAATGGGGATACGAGCTGCTCCTTACTTGAAGAGGTAGAACAACACAAGATTGATTGTTCTAACTAGAACTGACTGAACAGCTGAAGGGGAAAACATTTAGATCACATAGAACAGCTCTCAAATCCAAAATGATGATTTGTAGACATTGTTCCAACCACACTTAATGAGTCTTGAGAGACTGGCAAGGAGCCCTCACAACCCAGATTGGAGGTATCCATGGTAAGAACTGCTGTATGAGAAAGCAGAGTGAATGGGGACCCTACTATCAAGTGGCACTCTTCCTGCCGGAGACTGCAGGAGGATCTGTTGGTATCAAGAAGAAATCTATGGAGTAACCTGACCACATTATTTCCAGCACCCACCTGTTGGAACTGATCAGGTGACACTGGGCATTACAAAAGGCCATCTCCCCCACCTCAGCTCCCAGCTGAACTCAGGAGGGTAATCCCACAAGTGACATTCAGAAAGTCGTGACTGCCAGCTAATGGCTTCAGTGTGCCTCACTCTTAGCTTTGTACACGGCAATCATTGACTGTTGGTAACTGTTTCTTCCTGCACATCAGTTTTCATACAATGACAGAAAAACTAGTTTAAAAAAATATCTTCCTCTGCTGTGAAAATGGGGAACTGTAAAAGACTTTATGGACAGTAAAGTATATCGGAAATTTTTAAATTATGTAAGGGTAACTTTTACTTTTCTGTCTAAATAACTGTCTTCTTTCAAGTGGACAGTAAATTATTGACTGCTGGACTTAAGTGGGGAAGTCTGAAACTTGGAGCAAGGAATGATGCTTCATACAAATTCTTGTTGTGGTGGCCCTCGGAGAGGCATCAGTGATATCATAGGTGGATCACAAGAAAAAATTACTCACCTGTAGTAATCTTGTTTTTTCCAAAGGGAGCCACTAATATTATTACTCATGCAGTGCTTCCTTAAGCGAGCACTGCCCCAGAGAGAACAGAATGCTATGCTAATCATGGAATGTTTAGCTTGTGCATCTATTTTCAAACTGCCCGATGTCAACAGCCTACATTCTACCTCAGATTTCTTAGAAGCCTGCAAAGAGGCCATAACAACATGTGAATCACTATTTAGATAATTATAGAAAAATAATGCCCAACTGGGCAAATAACAACATTATCCAAAGGACTAGTATAAACAAATGTCCCTTTTTTCTGAAGTCAGATATGCCTTTAGAAGAGAACCTACAAGTTAAGACATTACTAGAAGGTGCCAGCAGGTGGCATGCCACTCCAACTATACATCTTATCAGCTGTGTAGAGGATTTTTCTTGTTATTGATTCTGAAAGGGGAGGCAAGGGTGGGGAGTAATAATATTAGTGGATACCTTTGGAAGAAACAAGATTACTACAGGTAAGTAATATTTTCTAACCCCAGGAATCCACTAATATTATTACTTTTGCAGACTATGCAGCAGTACCTCAAGGAGGTGGGCCACAATCTATTTCTTTATTATTTATTTATTTAGTTTTTGTTGACCAGGTGAGTGCACTAGACAAATCCTGCCTATTTTCAGGCACGACCCGGGGGAGGGGGATACAGATGAATGCCAACTGACCTTGAACCAGATGAAACTGTTAGTGGTATTTTTAGTGAATGAGGGAAATTTGGCCAGGACACCGGGGAAATTCCCCTACTCTTCTCGATAAGTGCCATGGGATCTTTAACATCCACCTGAACTACCACCAATCTAGGCAGATGGGACCTCGGTTTAACATCTCATCCAAAAGACGGCACCTCAGAAGTGCAGCACCCCTCTCATGCTGCACTATAGTGTCAGTACTGGGATATTAACCCAAGTGCCAGATGTGGGAACTGAACCCACAGCCCTCTGATCTCCTGGCCTCGGAGGCGAGTGTGCTACCTACTGAGCCACTGACACTGACACTGACTGAGGAAAAAGACTCCGCAAGATTGCTGTGCCAAATCTGGCATCACTCCTGGACTGGGTGTCCAGGCTATAATGCTTAGTGAAGGTGTGGACTGACCTCCAGGTAGCTGCTTTACATATTTCCATTAGAGGTACCTCTCGGGCAGCTGCAATAGTGGCAGCTGTGCCCCTTGTAGAGTAGGCCCTAAGACCAGAGGAGGAACCTTGCCTGCCTTTGAGTAGCAAAACTGAATACACTGGACTATCCATCGAGAGACAGTCCTCTTTAAAGCAGGAGTACCTTTACCTACTTCACCATAGGTGAGGAACAGTTGTTGTGTGTCCTGCCTATGTTCTTTGGTATGACTCGTGTAATAACTCAGTGCTCTTTCTACATCCAAGCTATGTAATCTACACTCACCACAGCTAGAGTGTTCAGTAAAGAAAACTGGCAATGTTATAGACTGGTTCAAATGGAAGTCAGAAACCACCTTGGGGAGGAACTTCCTATTAGTTCTCAATACTACCTTGTCCCTGTGGAAATAAACATAGTCCTTTTCCACACAGAGGGCCTGTAGCTTGCTTATCCTTCTGGCAGAAGTGATTGCTACCAGAAAAACTACCTTCCAGGTAAGACATTTAAGCTCTGCAGATGCCATAGGCTCAAAGGGTGGAAGCATAAGCTGGGCAATTAAGGTCCCATGCTGGCACTGGTTCCCTGTGAGGGGGAAACAAATGAGAGAGCCCTTTAAAGAATCTTTTGAATATAGGGTTTGATGTCAGGGAGGTATCCTTTCTAGCTGAAAGGTATGCTGAAAGTGAAGCCAGGTGCACCTTCAGAGTTGAGTGCTGCAACACCAGGGAGTGCAGGTGAGACAAATAATCAAGGAGGGCTGGTATCACGGAATGGGCTGGGACTATACCCTTGTCACTGCACCAAATGGAAAATCTTTTCCATTTTGAGGCATACGTTTTCTTGGTGGAAGGCTTCCTGTAACCCTTAAGGACTTCTAAAACTGCTTCAGAGAATTGGCAATCTGCATATTCTAAGTCCTCAGGAGCCAGGCCTTGAGCTTGAGAGACCTGAGACTGGGGAACATTACCCTCCCCTGAAAGGAAGTCGGTAGATTGTACCTCTGAGGGAGATGAATCGGTTTGCTCACAGACATTGAGAGCAGCAGGGAGTACCAAGGCTGTCTTGCCCAATCCGGGGCTACCAGAATGATCAAAGCTGGTTGTGACCTGAGCTTGATGAGCAACCTGAGTATCAGAGAAAAAGGAGGAAAGGCATAGAGGTACCTGCCTGTCCAATCCAGAATCAGGGCATCCATTGGAACTGTCCCCTTCACTGGGGCCCTGCAGTAATAAAGAGGTAAGTGGTGATCTTGGTGATAAGCAAAAAGGTCTATTTCTGGGGTCCCCCGCCTCCTGAATAGAGCATTCACCACTTGCTTGTTCAGTGCCCATTCGTGATGGGCCTATTTTATCCTGCTCAAGGCATCTGCCAAGGTGCTGTCCTTGCCTGGCAGATGAATTGATTGTAGAGAGGCATTTAGAGAGTAAGCGAGGCTCCATATCTTGCCTCTGTACACAGAGGAGTGGACTTTGTCCCTCCTTGTTTGTTGATGTAATACATTGCTGTGGTATTGTCTGTTCTGACTTGTACCACCTTTCCCTGTATGAGATGAGAGAAACCCTGAAGGGCCAGTTAAACAGCTCTTAACACCAGCAGGTTTATATGCAGGAGTGAGTCTGCACTCTCCCAAGTACCGTGGATGGTATGTTCGCCAACCAAGCAAGGAAGCATTGGTTGCAAGAACCAGGGAGGGAGGCTCCTGCAGAAATGGAACCTCATTCCTTAAATTTTCTGGTTCCCTCCACCATTGACGGGCCTGTAGTAACGTTTGTGTGACTGGTACTGGCTTTGAGAGGGGGGTCCTGCCCTTGGCACCAGTGTGCTCTGAGATGGAACTGAATACCTCTCATCTAAAACCTAGCACCTATGACTGTGCTTGTTGCTGCAGCCATGTGCCCTAACAGTTGAAGAAACTGTTCTGCTGGCTTTGGCCTGCCCAGGGCAAATGAGCCTGCCAGAAGCTGAATGCTTTCTGCCCTCTCCTGAGGGAAAAAAGCTCTTCCCACTACTGTATTCAGTTCTGCACCTATGAATTGCAGAACCTGCACAGGGGTCAGGACTGAATTTTTGGTATTAAGAAGGAATCCCAAGGAGAGCAGCATATCCTGGGTTACCTGAAGGTGGTCTGACACCTGATGGTGGGATTTCCATACGATTAGCCAATCGTCCAGATAAGGAAAGATTGTGACACCCAGTCTTCTGAGGTGTGCCACTACTAGTTTGTGAAGCAGGGGATGGTAGAAGGGCAACAGGCCCAGGGAAGGAATTTGTGGGGGGATACATGACCCAGATTCAGGTTTTGGCCACTAAATATATGTGAAGTGGAAAAAGAACTACAGAAGTTAAAGACTGGTAAAGCAGGAGGTCTGGATACTATTAGTCTGGATTTCCTAAAGATAGGAGCTGATATTTTGGCTCCTGTGGTTACTTACTTGTTTAATTGGAGCTTGGGTTCTGCTGTTTTCCCTGAACAATGGAAATTAGCGAAAATAGTTCCGATAGATAAAGGAGGGGACACTGCTTCACTGACAAACTATAGACTGATCGCCCTGCTTTCTG
The DNA here is from genome assembly GCA_016271365.2 of Neoceratodus forsteri. Lineage (NCBI taxonomy): Eukaryota > Metazoa > Chordata > Ceratodontiformes > Ceratodontidae > Neoceratodus > Neoceratodus forsteri. The sequence goes on along the minus strand of CM057455.1, from coordinate 1,332,816,143 downwards.
TGTTATCTAAAGTGCTTGAGAGGTTTGTCTATAGGCAGTTCTTTGAGCACCTGAATCAGTATGAGTTGATTACAAATTGTCAGCATGGATTCAGGCCAGGAAGCTCCATGGACATGGCTCTTATTGATTTTAACAACCTCATAGCTGTATCTATGAATCAGAATTATAGTATGGGGGCCATGTTCATGGACCTCAGTAAAGCTTTTGATTTGGTGGACCATGGTAATGTTTTTAAAAAGCTGCAGGATATTGGACTGCACGACGTTCTTGATTTTGGTTTAGATCGTACCTAGCACAGAGAAGGCAGTGTGTAGCAGTTGGAAAAAGTTTGTCATCATTAAGGGAAGTGAGGAGGGGGTACCCCAGGGATCGATCCTGGGCCCCCTCTTATTTAACATCTATGTAAATGGCCTCCCTGATGTTATTAGAAATGGGGATCTATGGATGTATGCGGATGACAGCGTTGTGGTGGCATCCGCACACAGTCATCGCATCCTGGAGGCCAAATTACAGGAAGACACGTTATCAATGGAAAACTGGTTTAGAGGGGTAGGTTTATTGATGAACTTCAAGAAAACCCAATGTATGACATTTGAGAGGAAAAATAGAAAGCAGACTGGTGAGGAGTTACAACTGTTTTTTATTAATAAACAACAGATACCCAGGGCTAATGTTTGTAAATACTTAGGAGTGTGGATAGATAGGAGGTTAACTTATGAGGAACATGTGAATCTAACGGTAAAAAAGTGTAATCAGAAATGAGGTGCCTTAAGGTGGATATCTGTCCCGTTTGGGAAACCAATTAGGACTAAATTGGTAAATCAACTTATACTTCCTGTTCTGAATTATGGTGCTTTAGTATATAGAAATGCCCCAAAATTTGTTATAAAAAAGGCAAAGCAAGCATATTATAGACTTGCAAGATTTGCTAGTGGATGCAAATATGTAACGCACCACTGTCAAGTATATGATAGTCTAAAATGGTTGGATCCAGACATAAAAAGAGACATACAGTGGGCCAAATGGTGTTTTAAGTTAATGAATGGGGCCTAAACACATCCCCTGAAGCCTCAGATTACTAATGGTAATAGAGAAATTAGTTATGGATTGAGGGAGGCTTCTTATAAAATTGATTGGCCCATGGTGAATAATAGATTTGGTGATATTGCACTGGTCTCTGCTTTAGGACGTATGTGGAATGCTATACCGACATTGATAAAATTAAAGAAAACTGTAAGAGCATCTGAAGTGAAGATGGTGAAACTTAAAAGCAAAGGATGTACATGTTATGTAATTGTAATTGTAATGTAAAATGCAATTGTCTAAATATCCCAATGATTGTTGAAATTTATAGGTAAGCTATGTATATGTTATTCCTTATGCAATTGTTAACATATCCCTATGTTTTAATTGTATTTGAATTTAATCTTTTATGTACTGAGAAAATGGTGTAACTATATGTTTGTTATTGTGTGATGGTATATAAATGTTTCTGTACAGGACATTATTTGTAAACAGGAATTTTCTTCCCTAAATTCTGTTCCTGGATAAAAATAAAAACGTTATCATCATCATCACTACTACTGCTATGCACTTGGTAAACACCCTTGGTGCAGAGGTAAGGCCGAAGGGAAGTGTTGAGAACTGGTAGTGGTCTGAGGGGAGTCTGAATCTAAGATACTTTCTGTGTAACTCCCTTATGGGAATATGGAAATATGTGTCCTTTAGATCCAAGGAGGCTAGTCAGTCCCCTTTTTGCAGAGTTGGTAAAATCTTGGCCACTGTGACCATTTTGAACCTGGGCTTTACCAGGTACCTGTTTAGCAGTCTGAGGTCTAGTATAGGCCGCCATTCTCCGTTCTTTTTTGTTGTTAGGAAATATCTGGAATAGAACCCTTGCCCTCTTTGGTTGTGGGGGACAGGCTCCACTGCTTTTGCCAGCAGTAGGGCCTGTACCTCCTGCTCCAGTAGTTTTCTTTCTGAGAAAGGAGCTGGTGCAAAATGTTTTAACCTTGGAGGAGGAAGGGACCTGAAGCAAAGGGAGAGACAGTGACTCACTATTTCCAGGACCCACTTGTCTGTGGTTATTTTTAAACCATTCCTGGTAATAGTGGTTTAGTCTGCCCCCTACAGGATGTGGAGAGGCAGCCTGAAGGGAAAAGTCAGGGGTTCTGTTTTGCTTGCTGCTGAGGCTGAGCAGATTGGGATCCTCTCCGAGAAACCCTTCTACCTCTAGCTCTGTAAAATCCTGACTGCTGTGGTTGGTACTGCTGCTGGGAAACAGCCTGTACCTGAAAGAAAGGCCTCCCAAAAGAGGAACTGTCCCTGCGTCCCCTAGAATAAGATGACGTTGAAGTAGAGGGTCTGTCTCTGGTCGAGTTGCTCCTAAAAGTAGCTTTATATTCGTCTACTTTTTTCATATATGCCTCAGTCCGGGCACCAAAAAGAGAATGGCCTTCGAGAGGAAAGTCTATTGCCTTAGTTTGGGTGTCCTGGGTGAAGTCGGTAGCCCTCAGCCAGGCAAATTTTCTTAGAGCAATGGTACCAGCCATCCACCTTGCAGCTGTATCATTTGTATCAGCTGCCATCTGAAATTGGTATGTGGAAGCCTCCAAGCCCAATTTTGCTGTGTTTAGCAGCTCTGACACTGTTAAAGAGGTGTTAGCCTCAGCATTGTCCACTACTGACTGCCAGAGAGCTTTTTGATAAAGGGCTGCATATGCCTGGTAGCTGGCTTGACAAATTGCCAGGGATGCCGAAAGGCACCCCTTTTTTGCCATGCTGTCCACCTTTCTTGAATCCTTCTCAGGAGGGTGAGAGGATAAGGGAGTTTTGGTTTTCTCACAGGCAGCCTGCTGTACAATACCCTGGTGGTCTGGGTGACTAAAAAGAAACTCGGCAACAGATCTTTCTAATACTTCTTGTCACACTTTTTCTCTGCGGGTGTGACTGTATTGGGAGCCTTTAGGATTTCTAAAACATCCTTCTTAAAGAATTTATAGATAGGCAGAAGAAGCCTTTTTGAGGGTGTCAGCCCCATGAGCTCCATGTATTGTGCCTCCTCTTCATCCTGGATCTCTTCAGCTGTTTGCAGATCTAGGGTCTCTACCATTTTCTTAACAAAAGAAAAATAGGAAGAGAAATCCTTTGAGGGTCTGGGAGGGGAGCCAAAATCCTGTTCTGGTGACACCTCAGGTTCAATTCCCTCTTCATCTTGGTCATCCTCCTCATATGCCATTGTAGCAGTAGGCAAAAGAGGGGTAACAACAGTTGCTTTTTCAGCAGTAGTAATCACAGGCTGCTGAGGGAGTAATAAACCCTGCAGCACCTTGAGTAAGGTGAAAGCCTGTGTCAACTCAGCAGGAGAAGGAACATTAATAGGCACCTGAGGGACCCCTTGAGGCATTTCAGCCGGGGTGTCCGTGTGTTTGGTTTTCTTTAATTTTTTGGCAGGGAGTCAGCCGGCTGATTGCCTCTCTTGCCAGAGCCCTCACCCGTATCAGGGGTGGATTTAGAGGTTCTGGAAAGAACTGCCACAGTCTTAGAGGGAATGGACTGGTTAGAGCCCATGAACCACTCCTCTAGTTTTCTTTTAAGGCTCTCCCTACATTTTTCCACTGTCTTAACAGGGAAAGACTTGCAGATATTACAGTCTTCACTGAAGTGCTGTTGCCCAAGGCAGATCAAGCAAAGATCATGCTTGTCTGCCTTAGCAAACACCGCTGCACACTTCAAGCAATTCTTGAACCCAAGGGGTCCTGTTTTCTTTTTAGGCTTGTCTGACATTATAGAAAACAGGAACCAGTAAACAACCAAAAAATAGACTAAATTTAAATATTTGGGGTCGATTTCAATAGAATAACGGTCGGTTCAAGAACCGATAAAGTGAAAAAACTATTGGTTCTGATCGGATCCGGAACCAAGAACCTGCTGAGGAAAACCAATAAACCTCGGTTCAAAAGCAGTTAAAATTAAATAAAATTAAAGAATAAAGTAACCAATACCCTCTAAAAAGTTCTGATTGAATAAAAAAAGAAGGTCGGTTGCCCCTCGGTTCAAAGGAACCGCGAGGAACCGATAAACAAGTTTAAATTTAAAAGTAATGAGGTATAAAACACTAAAGAACAATGACACTAGGCAGTAATGAAAAATAAAATAAAAATACTTACTTTTCTTGCTCTATTTACTATAGGAATCTGTCTTGATTGAGAGAGATCTCCAGGGCATCTGAACTTTACAGCAGAGAGAAGAAATCTGAGGTACAATGTAGGCAGTTGACACTTGGCAGTTTGAAAATAGATGCACGAGCTAAACATTCCATGATTAGCATAGCATTCTATTCTCTCTGGGGCAGTGCTGGCTTAAAGGAGCACTGCAAGAGTAATAATATTAGTGGATTACTGGGGTTAGAACAGAAGCGTTCCAATTTCTTTCCCTTGGAATAATGCAGCAAGTGCACCAGATATTGGTGAACTGTCTTGCAAGGTCACCAAGCCTGTTAAAATCAACTTACAGAGGGTATCTTAGTACTTGACAAGACAGGCCTAGTAGTCTGCCACTATTCTTCCTATGGAGGCCAAGGCAAAACCCCTTTTCCCCACTGTGTCCAGTTTCTTGGGACTCTTTTATTTGGAGGCCTATAGCAAAGATGATGTGGCATCACAGACCAATCATGATCTACCATATTACCACTGAATCACTGTCCAGCTGTATCAAGTAATATCTCTTATCCCTAGAGGCCAAGTACTGTTTATTGGACATCTTAGGAGCTGCCAGCTGGATATTCGTGCACTGTCAGCCCTGGGGTGGAGACCATGGGTTACACACTGAAGACTGTGCTTTCTGATGACACAGATGACACTGAAGGATTGGGACATCTTCCAGTTCTACCTCTCTCAAGTCAGGGTTACATTCTTCTTCATCTTCAGGGGCTGTATGAGGAATGAGGTAGCTCCCTGTTCAGCCTGTGTGGATTATCTATGTGTATCCACATGATTTGCATGACCATGGCAGGTAAGCCCCTGCAGGCCCAATCCTGGTGTCACGAACGATACCATGTTTGACAGTAAGGGCCTTTTCATGTTCAGTGATGAGGCTGATGCTATGGGTAGCATCAGAGTGGAAAAGATAGGCATGTGGATTGACATAAAGACTGGATTTGGTGTCAACATTCATTCTGAATGTACAGTATCAACTTAAAGGGATACTATCAACCGCTTTAGGCCTCAAACTGTCCTCAGTTTAAAAAACATATTTTAAGATTGTTTGCATTCTATATAATATGCTGATGTGGCTGGAAGTTTGATTCTGATTTCTTTTTTCTTTTTAAAAGTGAAAAACAGACTGCCCACCATACTGGTGTTGCCACACCAAAATGTGTTGTTTACATTCCTTAATCAACTCCCACTGCATCTTTCCTGGACTTGGGAACACCCCAAACACAGTCTAGCCACTTAAGATGCAGTGGGAACAGAGGAGACGATTGCATCATGAGTGGCTGCACTGCTTGGGAGTGTTCCTATCGTTCAGGAAATGAGCGATAAGAGCAGATAAAGGATTCGAAACAAAACAAAGGTTGGGTATAATTACCATGCATTTCAGTTCTACTAAGAAATGAGCCAGACTAAACCCCCAGCAACACCAACGAATTTTTGAGCAGATAAATAATTATAAAATGTGGGGTTTCAACTTGAAATAGTATGATGCAAAAAGGGGTTGACAGTGTCCCTTTAATGACAGAGATCCATTGCGGTTACTCATCCACAGGACCCTCTGGCTTCAGTCCTGAGTTCAAACGGGAGTGGGTCTGAAAGACAGTTTTGTTTTTCCCCTCAAAGATGAATGTGACATCAAAAGGACCTGGTACAATGACAATTCCTGAGCTGCTTCACTTCAGAGTGGTTTTTCTGAGAACCCTGATGCCCCAAGGAGAAGATACCATGGCCCCATGTGGACAAGTGATGAAGCTAGAGTTCCCATGGAGTCTACTGTTTCTCAATGGCTGGCAGAAAATAATTACTGCAGTAAGGCACACCTGTGCCACTTATAAAACATCAGGATGCAAAGCCTATACAGCAGTCATGTGCCTCTGGTGCTGGCAGTTCGATGTTCTTATGGTTCTGTGGGGTCCTGGTGCCAACAGCACCAGTACAAAAGTGAGCTCTAAGGTAGAGATTCTATTGAAAAAAATTAAAATGATATCATGGTAAACACAAGAAACATCTCAGTAAGGAGATGAAACAGATTATACATATGCACAGATGTCAAATTACAAGATAGTTAGGTTTATGTTCCCTTTAGTGAGTGTTAAAAATACTCACTCAAGCTGTGCTATTGCAATCTCAGTTGCCACTGTTGCTTTTTGCATCATGCTGCGTGATAGTTCTAAATCACGAGTTTCATTCTGAAGCTTCTCAATTCTTTTCAGGGTGTGATGCAGCTTCCCAGAAGTTGCTGAATGCTCTTTCTAAATATTAAAACACAAATGTTAAAGGTTATCAGAAAAATCATTATTAACCAGAATTTTCCTTCCTGTGAGTTCCAATGTATCTCTCTAGAATGACTAAGTAATAATAATAATAATAATAATTTTATTTATAAAGCGCCTTTCCAATTCCAAGGCGCCTAACAATTTAAAAAGTTAACATAAAATCCAATAACACAACAACATGACTGAAAATCATTAACAATTCGATAAAAACTTAAATTATCCACAAAAGCTTTTTGCCACAGAAAGGTTTTTAAGCCCTTCTTAAATACCTCCACAGATGAGCACTCCCGTAATCGACAGGGGTAGAGAATTCCAAGGCGTGGAGCTGCTGCATAAAAGCTCTTGAACCAGATGACTTTAGATTCACCTTTGAATCTCTAACAACCCCTCGTCGGCCGAGCGGAGTGATCGACCAGGGCAGTAAGGAACCAGAAGCTCTTTCAGATAGTCCGGGCCCTGTCCATGCAGGGCTTTAAAAGTCAGCCAACCGACTTTAAAGGTGATTCACCACCGTATTGGCAGCCAGTGCAGTTTGCGCAGCACCGGGGTAATATGGCAGGAACGAACAGAACCCGTCAAAAGCTGGGCTGCTGCATTCTGCACCAGCTGCAGGCGAAGGATTTCAACCCTAGAAAGCCCTAGATAAAGGGAGTTGCAGTAATCCAAGCGCGAGGACACAAAGGAGTGGACCAAGGCTGGAAGGTCACCATGCGGAACCAGATGATTAACCCTGGCGATATTCCTAAGATGATAAAAGGAAGTCTTGACGAAAGCCAACACCTGCTAATGTAGGGTCAGTCCATCATCAAAAATTACCCCCAGGTTATGCACCCATTCAGAGGTTGGGAGAGAGCCGCCTCCAAGATTAATTCCGAGTTCAACTTCAGCCAGCTAGAATCCATCCGCTCCTGGATTTCTTTCAGACAGTTGTTAAAGACCGAGAGAGCTCCATCCTGATCGAGTGCAAAAAAGCGGTAGAGCTGGGTATAATCTGTGTAACAGTGAAACTTCAGCCCATACCTTCTTACAATGTCTCCAAGGGGTAGCATATACACCGTGAATAAGATGGGTGACAGCACAGAACCCTGAGGTACCCCACACGACAAGCAGTTGGGTCTGAAGAAAAAAAAATAGATACAGTTGTTTGTGTTCTCCCCGTGAGAAATGATGTAAACCATCTGAGGACTGTCCCCAACATTCCACAGATATGCCTCAGGCGTCCTATCAACACCATGTGATCCACGGTGTCAAAAGCTGAAGAAAGATCCAGAAGAACCAAGATGGAATGGCTCTTCCGATCTCTCGCCATCAGGAGATCATTCAGCACCCGAACCAGTGCCTTCTCAGTACTATGTCTCTTATGAAAACTGGACTGGAGGGGTTCATAGATGTCATGGATGGTCAAATGGTCCTCCAGCAGTGCTGCCACTACTTTCTCAATCACCTTCCCAACAAAGGGAAGGTTAGAGATAGGTCTGTAGTTTGCAAAACAGTCTGGGTCCAAGGTAGCTTTCTTCAAGAGTGGTGTCACCACCGCCTCTTTCAGGGAGCTAGGAAATTCTCCCGATTCCAAGGAGCACCAGACTATCCACACCAGGACTGGACCGATGATGTCACTACAACCTAAAATTAGGGAGGTCGGTCCAGGGTCCAAACTACAGCACGTAGGGCACACACTCTGGATAATCCTCATGACATCCACGAACTCCAGTTGACTGAAGGTACTCTAGGAAAACTGAGGTACAGTGACCCCGTACTGATCAGCAGCAACCCCCCTAGAGTGTGCTGGCTGCAGTACTGCCCTGATGTCAGCTACATTATTTGCAAAGAATCGAGCAAGCTCGTCGCACTCTAATTGCGAAAAGGCTTTCTGAACATGCAGACAGGTTGGGTTGCACAGTCTGTCCACAGTTCGAAATAGCTGAGCTGGTCGATTCTGAGCAGCCGCAAGCTCCCCGGACAGGAATTCTGCCTTCTTACAGGTGACTGCAGATTGATAGACTGAATAATGGTCCATTAATCAAAGATGGTTGGCATCAGGGGCGGACTTTCACCAGCAACACTCTAACCTCGTCCCTGTCTCCGCATCTCCCTCAAGGTCCCATCAAAAGACGGGAACTTGGGGCAAACGGAGAGAAGGCAAACAAGGACTGGAGCAATGGAATTCAGAGCCACCGTAACAGCTGTGTTATAAGCTGACACAAGGGTCTCTGGACCATTGCTTGTCAACGCGGAGACGAGAGGTCAAGGACCACCGCAAGGCCATGGGAATTAATATCCCGTAAAGGGCGGCACCTAACCATCTCTGCAGGGGTAGGCCTTCTAGGGAGGGGCGCTTAAACGAAACCCCACGGTGTAGTGATCAGACCACCCAACTGGTTCTACCCCCACGTCAGATGTTTCGATCCCTAGAAGGAAGATTAAGTCCAAAGAGTGTCCATGTTTATGAATAGCAGTGGAAACCACCAGTGTAAGGCCCAGAGATGTCATTAACTGGAGGAAGTGTTGCCCAAACTGCAAGAGTTCATCGTCGACCCAGGCGTTGAAGTCACCCAGAACCATCAATCTGGGCGACTCAAACGTCATGTCGATGACGAAGTCCACCACTACCTGAAGGAATCGCTTCTCATCACCGGGTGGATGGTAAATGAGAGCGATTCGATAACCTACACCTGCTACTACTGTACACTCGAAGGACTCAACCTCCCTAACTGATACCCCTGTGAGGCCTAGTTCAGTCTTGAAACAGACTGAACCCCCCCTATCCAATCTTGGTGGGGTGTATCACGGTACCAGCTGGAGTCATAGCCTCCACAATGGGGCTAGAATTTTCATCCAGCCAGGTCTCGGTGATGCAAGCCAGGTCCACCTTACCAATAAGATCTGCGATAACTGCAGTCTTATTCTTAATGGACCTGGCATTGCACAACACTGCCCGAGCTGGACTTACCTCACGGCCGCCTGGGCCATCCGCCTACCACATTCAGTAGTGCCCTCGGGTATGGGCACCAGTAAGCCTGGAGTATACCTCCAGCTCTGAAGAAAAGGACAAGGATGATTAAAAATTTAAACCATGATGCCAGGTACCCTGTAGCTCATCCCCAGTTAAAGTTTTAGCATGGCAGTACCAGACTATCATAGAAACATAAACATAGAAGATGATGATAGAAAAAGACCAATGGTCCATCCAGTTTTCCCATGGGTCTCTATATAACCCCCTGACCTGGCATCAATCGAGGTCTTGCCCCTTCCCAACAGTTATCCTATTCCTTCCTCACCCTTGTCCCTACCAGTGAGGATTATCCCCTTCATTCTATCCCAAGCATGTCTGAAACCACCCACAGTTCCAGCTGCCACCACCTCAGCCACCAGGCAATTCCATGGTTCCACCACCCTTTCCATAGGGAAATACTTTCTCACATCCCTCTTGAACCTCCCCTGTCAGTTTCCAGCCATGCCCCCTTGTTGTTGAGCTGGTGTTCCTTATAAACAGTTCCCCAGAGTCCACCTTGTTTATTCCTTTTAGGAATTTGAATGTCTCTATCATATCCTCCCCTTCTAATCTCCAACAAATAAATATTCAGTGCCCTAAGTCATTCCTCGTAGGACTTCCCCTGATGATCCTGAATCACATCGTCACTCTGCTCCATACTGCCTCCAGCCTGTCCTTGTCTTTTGTGTGAGGGCTCCAAAACTGGACACAGTACTCCAGATGTGGTCTTACCAGGGATCTGTAGAGGTGGATTTCACCTCCTTCCTTCTACTGACACTACCCCTCCATATACAGAGTATTAAATAATTAAAAAAACTGATCAGTAGTTTCCTGCATGAAAGTGCTAATCAGCTATGAAAATGGATAGCAAATGGCGCAGACTGGTTAGCAAAATGAAAAGTACTTTGTTTTTAATGTATTTTGTACATGTAAACTTGAATAAAAAAAATAAAAAATGTTTAGCAGTCTAATGATATACAATCCAGAAAATGGATAGCAGTACCCTCCGATATGAATAGCGTTTTGCTATGCTATACCAGCTATTTAATACCTAACATCCTGTAATCCTGTTAGCCTTACTTCAAGCCCTGTCACATTGGCTAGCCTGCTTAAGTATGTCGCTAATAATGAGTCTGAGGTCACGCTCCTCTGCAATAGTACTGAGTTGTACCCCACCCATCCAGTATTCTGTCCTGGGGTTCTTTTTCCCTAGGTGCATTACCTTGCACTTTTTGGCATTGAAATTCAACTGCCAGACCTTTGACCATCTCACTAGCCTCTGCAGGTCCTCTTGTAGCTCTCTAATTGCTTCAGCGCTATCCACTCTTCATCAGAGCTTTATGTCATCTGCGAAGAAACCTAACTTACCCCGGATCCGTTCCCCAATGTCACTGATGACTATGTTGAAAATGACCGGACCCAGGACAGATCCCTGCAGTTACAGGTGGGCAAAGTTGGCAAACTTTGCTCTGTGGATAATCCATGAATTCTACGGAATTTTGCAAATTCCGCATGGTGAAGTTCTGCCACGAAGTGCGAAATTCCGCCCAAGAAGAGCAGAATTTCACCCGCGAATGGCAGAAATTTGCTGAAATTCCACACTTTGCGGGTGAAATTCCACATTTTGCAGTGGAACTTCACCATTTCAAAGTCTCTGAAGATGGGAAAAACTTTGTAGAGCTTCATGGAGGCGAATTTCGGCTGCTTCATGGCGAATTCGCCTGCAAATTTAAACTCTGGCCCACTTCCACCTGTAGTACCCCACATGTGACCTCCCCCTCTTCCGATTTGATATCATTTACCACTACCTGCTGCTGTCTCCCTTTTAGCCGATTCTCCACCCATCTGACTATATCCTTAGCAACCCCAAGGTCCCTTCGCTTCTTCAGCAGGTGTCTGTAAGGCACAGAGTCGAAAGCCTTGATGAAGTCAAAATACAGCAAATCCACAGCATGGTCTTTATCCAATTCCTTTGTAACCCAACAAAAAAGACTATTAAGTTTGTCTGACATGACCTGCCTGATGTTGTACCATTACCTCCAGGTAGTCCACAAGGTCTACTTCGATTAGTGACTACATCAGCTTTCCAACAATAGAGGAGACACAGATGGGTCTGTAGTCACCTGCTTGTTCCCTGTCCCTCTCTTTGCAAAGCAGAACCACATCTGCCATCCTCCAGTTCCCTGGCACAACACCTGTTTGAAGTGAGCTATTGAAAAGGCAAGCAAGAGGTTCCGCTAATTCATTTTCCATCTCCTTGAGTACCCTTGAATGGATCCCATCCAGACCCAGGGCCTTGCTGTCTTGAGGGATGCTGGAAGGGGAGCATTACCAGTTCAGAGTATTGCCCTTTGGATTGTCTTCTCCACCATGGGTCTTTACCAAATGCTTGGCAGTTGTGGCAGCAGCGCTTTGCAGGGAAGGCCTATATGTCTTTCTATATCTGGATGATTGGTTCTTGAAAGCTGGCTCCAGGGAACATATGCTACGCACGCTGTCTCGGACACTGTAGTTGTTCAGTGACTTAGGAGTCAGAGTGAATGTGCCAAAGTCTGTCTTGACTCTTTGCCAGAGACTGCAGTACATAGGAGCAATCTTGAACACAGAAAAGGGCTGTGCTTTCCTACCCTTGGATGGGGTGGAAAACCTGATTGCTCAAACAAGTTTAATATACTACAGTCATCAAGTCCCAGCTAGAACTCTTTTTGTCTTCTGGGACTCATGGCAGCAGCCACTGTCGCTGTGCCACTGATCCGTTTATACATGAGGATCCATTAGTGGACATTAATGGTCCAGTGGGATCAGCTGATGAACGAGCTGGACCAAATGCTACTTGTCATGACTCCATTGCACAAAGCACTGGAGTGGTAGATGGACCATGATAATCTATTAAAGGGCATCCCATTCCTTATTCCAACTCCAAACAGAATCTCACCATGGATGCCTCTGGCTCCAGGTTGGGAGGGGGGGAGGCCACACCTAGGGCCCTATCACAAGGTTCATGGACTCAAGTGGAATCCAAGTTACATATAAATGTTCTGAAGAAGAGGGCGGTCTTGTACAGCCTCCAGGCATTTCAGGAGCATCTGACTCCAGGTCCTCTGTTGATACAGATGGACGTCAGTGTGACGCATTATATCAACAAATGAGTAGCATTAATTACTATCCCCTATGCAGGGAAGCAATGTGAGTGTGGAGCTGGGCACTGGAACACGGGCTACACCAGTCAGCCATGCATTTCTCAAATGTCCAAAATGTCTTGATAGACAAATTAAGCAGATCATACCAAGATGCACAAATGGGAACTGCTGACTGCCATGGTAGATGACTTCTTTGCAAGATGGGCTCATCCAGAGCTGGACCTTTTTGCACCCCCACACAATACAGAACTGTCATGTTTCTGCTCACTTGCTCTAGTGCCAGGAGTCTTCTGGCAAGACGCGTTGTCCCTTTCTTGGGAAGGAAAATTTCTACTTGCACTCACTCCAGTTCCACTAACAGAGAGGGTATTGCTCAAAGTGAAGATAATAATAATAATAGTTTTTTTTGTAAAGCACCTTTCAATTTTCAAAGCGCTGTACAAGTTAAAACAATACAAATCAAACATTAAAACCCAATATTAGACACAAATAAAAGCCATAATATGATCAACAACTTCAATACAGTCAGTTTTCCAAGAAGGCCATTTGCCAGAAGTGGGTTTTCAAACCCCTCTTAAATTCCTCCATGGTGGTGCACTCCTGTAACCGACAGGGTAGAGAATTCCAGAGAGTGGGTGCAGCATAAGAAAATGCTCTACAACCTGATGATTTAAGATTCACTCTTGAAATCTCTAGCAACCCCTCGTCGGCCGAGCGGAGTGATCGGCTGGGGCACTAAGGGACCAGGAGTTCTTTCAGATAGGCTGGACCCTGACCATGAAGGGCTTTGAAGGTCAGTAAACTGACTTTAAAGGCGATCTGCCACTGTATAGGCAGCCAGTGCAGTACCGGGGTAATATGACAGGACCTACTTGTCCCAGTCAAAACCCGGGCCGCTGCTTTCTGCACTAGCTGCAGGCAGTGGATTTCAACCCCAGAAAGCCCAAAGTACAGGGAGTTGCAATAGTCCAAACGTGAGGACACAAAGGCGTGGACCAACGTTGGCAGTACGTCAGACGAAACAAGGTGCCTAACTCTGGTGATATTCTTAAGATGGTAAAAGGAAGTCTTGATGACTGCTGACACTTGCGACTGCAGTGTCAGCCTGTCATCCAAGATAACTCCCAGGTTACGCACCCGTTCAGAGGTCGGGAGTGAAACGCCATCAAGAAAAATTCCTGAGGGCGTACCAACAGACGATCCCTCTATCTGATGACCCAGGTCCACAACTAATACCTCTGTCTTTTCTGAGTTCAACTTCAACCAACTAGAATCCATCCACTCCTGGATTTCTTTCAGACAGTTGTTAAATACCGAGAGAGCTCCATCGTGGTCGGGTGCAAAAGATAGGTATAGCTGGATATCATCTGCGTAGCAGTGAAACCTCAGCCCAAACCGTCTTATAATGTCTCCGAGGGGCAGCATATACACCGCGAATGACATGGGAGACATCACTGAACCCTGAGGCACCCCACACAACAAAGACGTTGGGTTCAAGGAAAAAACCCCGGACACAACTCTTTGAGATCTCCCAGTGAGGAATGAGGTGAACCATCAAAGGACAGTTCCCGATATTCCACAAATCTGCCTCAGGCGTGCTATCAACACCATGTGATCCACGGTGGCAAAAGCTGACGAGAGATCAAGGAGAACCAAGATGGAACGTCTCTTCTGATCTCTCGCCCTCAGAAGATCATTAGGCACCCGAACCAGCGCAGTCTTGGTGCTATGGCTTTTACGAAAACCGGATTGGAAGGATTCGTAGATGTCATGGATGGTTAAATGGTCCTCCAATTGGGCTGCTACTACCTTCTCAATCACCTTCCCAATAAAGGGTAGGTTTGAGATGGGTCTGTAGTTTGTGAAACAGTCTGGATCCAGGGTAGCTTTCTTCAAAAGAGGTGTCACCACCGCCTCTTTCAGGGAGCTAGGGAACTCACCCAACTCCAAGGAGCACCAGACTATTTGCACAAGGACTGGACCGATGATATCACTACAACCCAAAATTAGGGAGGTCGGTCCAGGGTCCAAACTACAGCTTGTAGGGCGCACACTATGGATAATCCTCATGACATTCACGAAATCAGGTCGACTGAAGGAACTCTAAGAAAACTGAGGTACCGTGAACTCACACTGTTCAACAGCATCCCCCCTACAGAGTGCTGGTCGCAGATCCACCCTGATGTCGGCCACCTTAGTTGCAAAGAATCGAGCAAGCTCCTTGCACTCTAATTGCGAAAAGGCTTTCTGAACTTGCAGACAGGCTGGGTTACACAGTCTGTCTACAGTTCGAAAAGGCTGAACCAGTCGATTCCGAGCAACTGCAATCTCCCTGGACAGGAATTCTGCCTTCTTACAGGTGATTGCAGATTGATAGACTAAATAATGATCCATCAATCTAAGGTGGTCAGCTTCAAGGGCGGACCTGCGCCAGCACCGCTCTAACCTTCACCCCTGTCTCCGCATCTCCCTCAATGTCCCATCAAACCAGGGGGACTTGGGGTGAAGGGACAGGGGGCGCACATGGACAGGAGCAATAGAATCCAGAGCTGCCGTAACAGCCATATTATAGGCCAACACTAGGGTCTCTGGACTATTGCTCACCAACACGGGGGACGAGAAGTCAAGGACCACCGCAAGGCCTTGGGGAGTAATATCCCATAAAGGGCAGTACCTAACCATCTCCACAGGGGTAGGCCTTCTCAAGGGGGTGCAAAAACTGAACCTCACGGTGCAGTGGTCTGATCAGGCGACTGGTTCCACCCCTAGATTGGATGTTTCGATCCCTAGAAGAAAGATTAAGTCCAGAGAGTGTCCAGATTTATGGGTAGCAGTGGAAACCACCTGTGTAAGGCCCAAAGAAGTCATTAATTGGAGGAAGTGATAACCAAATTGCGAGAGTTCATCGTCGACCCAGGCGTTAAAATCGCCCAGAACCATCAATCTGGGCGACTCAAATGACATGTCAACGATGACGTCTACTAGTTCCTGTAAGAAAAGTTTCCCATCCCCAGGTAGATGGTAGATGAGTACGATTCGAACACCTACACCTGCTACCACCGTGCACTCAAAGGACTCAGTCTCTCCCACTACCACATTCATGAGGCCCAGTTCAGACTTGAAACAACAGACTGCAACCCCCCCCCCACCCCTGCAATCCAATCTCGGGCAGTGTATCACCAAGTACCCAGCCGGAGTCATAGCCTCCAACATGGGGCCTGGATTTTCATCCAGCCAGGTCTTGGTGATGCAAGCCAAGTCCACCGAACCAACAAGATCAGCAATAATGCCAGTCTTATTCCTGATGGACCTGGCATTGCACAACACCACCCGAGTTGGACGAACCTCGGAGGCTGTCAGGCCCATCTGCCTACTGGATTCAGTAGTGCTCTTGTGTATGGGCACCAGACATGGTAAACCATGATCTGGATTCCATTTCACCCCAGGGCACCTTCTGGATCTAACTACCCCAATACGGTGGCCCCCCTCATCCATCCTCCCTTGTTCACGGCCTCCCACCCTCTTCCCTCTCCTACGAACAATTTCCAGTGCTCTACAGCGCTGATATGTATCACATTGGGGGGATAAAAGGTGGAGGGCGCGAAGAGAGGAGGATGAATAGTGCACCACCGAGGAGACTGAGGGCCAACACATGCCCCTACTAAACAATTAAAACCAAACAATAAGCCCAGCAATAAAACATCAAAATAGTTAAACTTAACAGGCTGAATAAATAAAATAAGTACCCCATCCCAACATAAATCAAATCTACACCAAAATCATTCCAAAACTTAATCAAAGTAAATAAATAAAAAGACTACCCCACCCTAAAAAAAACTGAGTCTGGGCCAAGCGAGAGGACTACTAAAGCTTAAAATAAATATAAATATAAAGGGTTCTCTCACCACCCCAAATTAAACAAAAACAAAATCAAATAAAAATAAAATTATTTACCAAGATGGAGGGTGCCACCTTCATCCTCACTGTTCCCCGATGGCCTCATCAGATATGGTTTCCATTTCTGCAACAGCTGGCAGTGGAGCCCTGATTGCTCAATCTCTGTGTAGGTGTCTGTTGTCACAGGACAAGAGATCTCTGGTTCATCTGGACTTGAAATCCCGGCATCTGCATGCATGGCTGCCGAAGACATGGCCACAGCATATTTTGGGGTATCACCTAAGGTTGCTGATGTGCTGGTTACAGCCAGAAATCTTCTACCAGACATATCTATTCAGTGAAATGGAAGCGATTCATTTTGTGGGCTGGTTCCACAAATTTGGACCCATTCACCTGTCCAGTAAATGTGGCGTTGGAATACTTGCTGTTACTGTCAGATTCTGGTCTACAGTATTCCTCACTAAAGATACTTTTGGAAGCTGGCCCGCTGGCGCAGCAGTAGCGCTATCACTTGCGATGCCGGCGAACCGGGTTCAGAAGCGAGCCCGGGTCATCAGAGGACCAGCCGGGGGGAGAAGTATTGAGCACCTGATGGGCTGCTCTGCTTCTCCAGGAGGGGTGGGCTGCTGTCCTCGCTGCCATACCACCACCTGGGTGACCATGGGTGGTGCTGCAGCAGAGAAGGCAGAATTTCAGGGGAGGGGCAGATGTCGGCCGAGGACTGGAGCAGAGGTACATCTCTATGTGCCTCTGTCTCATTGGTCCTCCCCGAGTGCTGACGTACTCAGGGGGCAGGGACCAGAACACAGGAAAAAAACACATCTGGGCCAGGCAATGGGCTCCCATACCAAGCAACTGAGGGAAGCTGGGGGGTGCGACTCCAGGTGCACGCTCCCCTGAAGTTCAGAGGGGGGAAAACAAGGGTCCTACTCCTCTGCCCCACCCAAGGGGTCATCTGGGTCTCTAGAAGTACCGGAGCAGGGCACTAATGGAGCAAGCCTCTTGTGTCCCCTCGACATAGCCTGGGTGGTGTATTGGAAGCCCTGAGAGGAAGGACCAGACTTGGTGAAGACTGGGGCTTAAATAGAAAGTAAAAAAAAAAAAAAAGGTACATTTGGCTGCTGTATCAGCTTCCATGCCCTTACTGATGCACTGTTGCCCAATTGGTGGTTGTCTGTACTTTTCTGAGAGTTATGTTGCATATAACTCCATTTGTAATCCAGTCTCACCTTGGGACCCGAATTATGTCCTAGAAAAAGGACATTGGCTCATTTTAGAGTTAGCCGCGAGTTGTGGCTTACACTTCATGACATGGAAAGTGTTATTTTTGGTTGCAGTCACTTCTGCTCGAAGGATTTCAGAGCTGTAGGCTCTTATGTGTGAGCTTCACTACTTGATTTTCAACAGACAGAGTTTCTTTGTATAACAATCCAAAGTTGTTATCAAAGGTGGCATCTGAGTTTATGTTGAATCAAATGATACACAATCCTGTTTACTACACTGAACGTGCCAATCACGGTGAGGCACTGTTCCATACTATGGATGTTCATAGGATACTGAGATACTATGTGAATCACACCAAGGACTACAGAAAGTCCTTGCAGCTATTTGTCTTGTTTGCCCCTGTGAGACAGGGTACACCTGTGTCTAAACAGCGCCTCTCCAAGTGGCTGCCCACATTCTGTTATGTCCTGTTATTGGAATCATGGTAAGGAACTTCCTGGTGCAGTTCATGGTCAATCCACAAGGGGTATGGCCACTTCTGTTACTTGTTTCAGAAATATTTCTGCTGCTGACATTTGTGCTGCAGCCACATGCAGCACAGTTCACACCTTCACTAAGCATTCCAGTCTAGACATAGCCTCTTGTAGATAAGCAGGTTTTGGTCTTGCTGTACTACAAGGCCTGCTGTCTTGAATCAGACTATATCAGCCTCCCAGTTAGCTTTAGGGACTGCATGGGACTCATTCTAAAAGTGTGGCCTAATGGAAGAGATAACCTCAAAGAAGACACGGTAACAGTAAATCTTCAAGAGAATCTCTTCCATTAAGCCATGCCATCCCTCCCTCCATCCCCATTCTCTTACCTAATAAAGGTGGCATCTCATATTTCTGCCTTATCCTAATCCACGGCTGATATGTCCAGCACCATTCCTCACCTAATATGCTTGGTGCTGGTTTGATCTCCTGGTTCCCCAGAAATGGAGTTCCTCTTGAGTCTACTCTCTGGCAGGGAACTGAGGAGAGATGGGGCTGCCCACGTTTATGCAGACACTGATGCAAACGTTCTGTGTGGTCCTAGCGCTGACACAGTTATAGTTCCAAAGATGTGTGTGGCCTACGGAAGACATTCTCTGAAGATCTACTGTTCCGGTTAGTACATAACTGTTCTTCCCTAAGACACTACCTTATGGACTCAACAGTACTTGCAAGACAGAAAACCAGGCCATGTTACTTGGAAACACTGCAGCATGTAAACTGAAGGGCAAAACAAAAAAAAAAACACCACCACAATTTGTAAAACAGAAAAACCTTACTGTTGGCAAAATACTGATACAGAATGGTCCTGTTTTGTCCAGAGTATTTCTCTAGATGGACAGAGTACAATGAGACGCACAAAACAGTGCCAGAGAGCAGATAGGCGGGTTGGTGGTTGGGAGGCGTAATTATGAAAGAAACACTTGTTGCAGCACTCTTCTGCTAAAAACTGTACCCATCAAACTGGCTACATCTAAATGACAGTGCTTGGCGAAAGTATGGATAGAAACCCATGTTGCTGCAGCCTAAGCCTTTTCATCACAGGTAGATGCCACTATCCTGGTCTACAGGGAAGAGAAAACTGCAGTCTGGTAGGCCTCTGTGATACAGCTACTGATCCACCTGGCTATGTTGTCCTTTGAAGCTGGTAGTTTTCTATGTGGCCCTGGCAGAACAAAACATTTCTGTTATCCTGAAATCTTTTAATCTGTCTGGATAGACTTTTAAGGTTTCCTGGATATGAAGATTGGCAGATACAGGCAAGGAGAAGACACGTGTATTTCTTCATTCATGTGGAAATCAAGGAACCTTGGGAATAAGTAAAGGTACAGTCCTAAAGATCACATTGTCAATGTAAAACATGACATATGGTTCTTTGTTTGATAATAATAAATGAAGATATTCCAAAGGATGACTCCACAAACAAGTTGTTACAGCTCAGTACGCCTTTCCCAGTAAAACGCTTAGATAGCTAGCAAGATAGACAGATAGATAAACAGATAGATAGATTGAGCTAGATTCATTTAATTTAATCTAATTTTTACTTATGACCTCCCTAGCTAAACAAATGACCATCAGAAAACAGGTTTAGACTGGGGAAAAAACTAAGAAATGTTAGTCAATTTCTCAAAAAGGATTACATGATAGACTAGATTAAGTCTCTGAAGAGAAACTGGCTGTCTGTTGCTAAATCTAGACATGGCTCAAGACAATCTGGAAACAACTGGATGGGACCCTAGAGAAAAATCCAGGATCATAACAGTTCCTAGTGTGGAAAACTGTATTCTAAGCCTGCTAATCGTCAGTTCTTTATCTACTCCATCCTGCAGAAATTCTAAAAGTTGGGCAACTGGCACCACAGAGATTCCAAAGCCTTTGGGGTTTGACCAGTTTTTCAACAGTATGTAAACTCTTGACTAGGCAGATGTAGATGTACACAAACCAGATTCAGCTTAGAACAAACCAGGGCTGCTACTGAGAATGCACATGTGTGTGTGTTAAACTGCACAGTCACTATCATGAAACAAAGGTCATGCAGCACTCACCCTCCTAATGATATTCTGAATACAGGTCTTTACTAAAAGTCCTCAGTGCTCCAGCATACACAAAACACTAATGCAATCCTCCCCAGTGGTTACCTGACATTAGGTTGGCACTGAGGAGCACGGCCTCTGGGATTTTATTTGTTTGATACTGAACGACAGTTACTGGTTCAGGCACATGGTGCCATGCATGCACTGGAGCCAACATCGTTATTAGCATCCTGACAAAACAGTTTGTACACATGGGGTCCCAGAATCTCTGGCTTTAAGGTCAAAGTGTGTGGCTCTATGAAGAGGATAGATTTTTAGAAGATCTACTTGGCTGGTGGCTGAAATTTCTAGATTATGAAACTCCCACAAATTACCTTTCTTGCCTCCAACACCATCTGAGCACTTTTATTCCTCCCTGTGGGTTGAACTATGTCACTGTGACGAAACTGAATTTACCATTAGTGCCTTTCCTACAATGGTGTTTTGGAAAATTGTGAGAGTCTGGAAGACTGCTCCCATCTACACACAGACTATGGTGAGGATGTTTTCATACTGGTACCACAGCCCTTAAGTGAATGAGACCCCACCCTACAATTCTGCCACCACCACCACCCTGGAAGGAAGGCATCTGTACTTCAGATCACATCCTGAAATTGTAGAGACTTACCCTCTTGAATCAGCTGCCAGTTTAGTCTGGAATCCAAAGATGTGCCTAGAAGTGCTGAGATGTCACATCTCAATTCCAGAGGAGGACCCAATGAAGATTTTGCAGGTAAAACTGTGCCCAGGGCAATAGGTGGAGCAAAGCCACCTTGAGACACAGTGGTTGGGGTTAGCAGTACAGCCTAGACGTTAGAATAACACCCTGTGAATGAGCATAGTATATCCAGCATACTTGGGTTTGATTCCCACAACCTCCACTTGCATACGGTGTAACCCTGAGTCAATTAACCTCCCCATTGCTCCCAGTTCACCCCTAAAAACAGAGTGGGCCTTGTCTGGTTACCAAAGAATTAACACACACACACACACACACACACACACAAAATGACCATTCTGGCAGAGACTAAATTCAGTGAGAAATTAGATAATCCACACTCTGTGGAGTAACAAAATAAACATTGCCCAAAAATGTTCAAAACAGGGAATTACCAAATGATTTAACAACTGGCTGGAAGTCTTTTTCTGGTTGATGTTCCATCCCTGCAAGACAGAGTCTATTTTCTGTACTGCTCAGATAGTATCTTCCCAAGAAGGGCTCTAATGAGGAGATTGCCCAGTTAAGGATGAATGAGTGCTCCCACAAAAGGGGCTGCCACTAGAACAACTCAGACTTTTGCAAAGATGCATGGAGCTGATGTTAGTAGGAATAAGAGAGATTTGTTCTAATAATGTTGACTTTTTATGGCTAACCAAAGGAAAGAACAGTTACGTAAGAAATTACCGTAACAGTAGATCTTCAAGAGAAACTCTTGCAGCAGGTTACACCATAAGGACTAAAGCCAGCAGGTGCCAGGACTCTACAGAAAACTTGTAGCTTGCAGTCTATAGCAGGGGACCACCCCCTGACATCGCCCTCCCCAACGTCCCTTGTGGTATAAAAGGGGTGGTCCCCCAGCACCACCTCAGTTCTCCCACCAGAGATCCCGGCAAGCATAAAAAAGGAGAACCAAGGCGTTCACCTGAAACCAAGGAAAAAGGATGGAGAAGCAGTCAACAGGGGGATGGAGGGAGAGAAGTAGCACCTGCTGCAAGAGCTCCTCTCAAAGATCTACTGTTATGGTAAGTTCTTATGTAACTGCACTATCTCACTTCTAGGGGACTCTTGCAGCAGGTTACACAATAAAGACTGAGTCCCAAGCAGTGAGACGACTGACCCTGGTCAGCTGGGAGGAGGCAGAGGTCAGAATAAAGATCTCAAGAAATCAGGCCCTGAAGGACAGCCAGTGCGAAACATGCCCTACACCTACAGCCAATGTCCAGACTATAATGCTGGATGAAGGTGTGGACAGAACTTCAAGTGGCCACTGCACAGAAGTCAGCAATGGACACATCCCAGAAAGATGCAAACAAAGTAGCTACCCCCCCCCCCGGTAGAATGGCCTTTAACCAAGACTGGTAAAGGCTTGTTGTATTTGTGGTAGCAGTAAACAATGCAATTAACCAACCATTTGGACAAACACTGTTTAGAAACTGTAGCCCCGTCTTTTCTTGGGGTGAAGGAAACAAACAGCTGATCAGACTTTCTGATGGCTCGGGTGCGATCCAAATAATAACGAAGCACACGGTGAACATCCAAAGTATGTAGTAAGGCCTCCCCTGAGTTAAAATACTCTGGGTAATTCACAGAAAGATGGACATCCTGATTCAGAGTAAACTCGGACACCTTCATAGGAAGGAACTTAGGATTGGTTCTCAAGGACACCCTGTCCTTGTGAAAAACTAAATAAGGCTCTTTAAACATCAGAGCCAGAAGCTCAGAAATCCTTCGAGCAGAAGTAATGGCAACTAAAAATAATGCTTTTCATGACAGAAAGTGAAGCTCGCAACTTGAGGTAGGCTCAAAGGCAGGTAACGTAAGTTTCTCTAAGATGAACAACAAATCCCAAGAAGGAACAGGGTCTCGTATGGGAGGCTGTAGATGCAGAATACCCTGCAAGAATGTGTGGGATATGTTAAGTTGGGCAAGCGTCTTGCCTTCAATAGGTGCATGGAACACAGAAATGGCTGAAAGATGCACCTTAATGAATGAGTTTCTCAGCCCTGAGTCAGACAAGGAAAGGAGATACTCCAGAACTAGGTTCTCTGGACAAGTAAAGGGATTCACCTGATGAGTGGTGGCCCATATGCAGAACTGCATCCACTTCATAGTATAAGTAGATCTAGTGAAGGGTTTTCTGGCAGCCACTAGAACTTCTGCCACCTGGAGGGACGCCCTGAAATGGGCAATTGCTAAGTCTGTAGGAGTCATTCATAAAGGTGCAGATACTTTAGGTCTGGATGGACCAAGGTGCCCTGCTCCTGTGATCGCAGGTCAGAGCACAGAGCCAGGGGAATTGGGGGTTTCACTGCAAGCTGCTGGAGAAGTGAAAACCAAATCTGCAATGGCCAGAAAGGAGCTATTAGAATCATCTCCATCCCTTTGGACTGCAATTTGAGCAGAACTTTCTGTAGCAATGGAAAGGGAGGGAAGGCATACAGAAACATCCCTTGTCCCAGAGTGGGACAACGTGTCTCACCAGAAAACACTGGGCCCTGGATCTAAGCCAGCAGAAACTGGGCAGTTTTGTGTTAGCTGGGGACGCGACTAGATCCAGCTCCAGTTGGCCGCATCTGTCAAAAAGACCTTCAGCCACTGCGGGAGAAGTTCCCATTCATGGACCTTGGACTGAGAATGGCTGAAACTATCGGCCAAGGTACTCTGGATGCCTGGGACATGCACAGCCATCAGGCTTAGGTGATTCTCTATGGCCCAATACCACACTCTTATGGCTTCTCTGCAGAGGGGGTAAGAGTGTGTTCTGCCTAGCTTGTTTATGTAAAAGACCACTGATATGTTGTCCATCTGGATCAAGAGGTGACCCCAGAGCAGATGCATCTGAAAGGCTTGGAGAGCATATAGAATTGCCAGCATCTCCAACACATTGATATGGAGATCCTGCTTCAGTGGGGACCAGGTCCCCTGAGTTTGATGGTCTGTCAGATGGGCACTCCAGCTCAGGCCTGATATGTCTGTGGTCAGAATTTGCCGAGCAGACTCTGACCAGAAGGGAACCCCCTTGAAAAGATTGGAGGGGTTCAGCTACCATGTCATCATCTGATGGAGAGTTGGACACTGACACCGAAAGGTCTAAGTCATCTGAACAGTGGTCCCATTAAACCTGGAGGTTCCAGTGGGCCACTCTCATATGCAGGAGAGCAAAGGGTACAGTCGGGATGGCAGCTGTCATATGTCCCAGGAGTCTGCAAACTGTTCTGGCTGGGACCTGCCGAGACGACGAGATCAGCTGAGCCTGACTTTGGAGTCATTCTGCTCTGTCTGGTGGAAGAAAGACCATGCCCTGTTCGGTATCTAAGACTGCCCCCATGTACTGGAGTCTTTGACTCGGCCAAGGGGACAATTTTGGAAGATTGAGGGTTATCCCAGATCTCAAAACAGGGGTTCTGAGCAACTTCTCCTTGATGGGAGCAGTCAGAAGCCAATCATCTAGGTACAGGAAGCCATAATGACCCTCCCTATGTAAGGCCACTGCCACCACCACAAGGCATTTTGTGAATACTTGAGGTGCAGAGAACTGGTAGACAGGCAGGCCCAGAACTGGTAATGGCTTCCTTGGAAGTGGAAGTGCAGGAACCTCATGTGGGGCAGAAATACCAAAATCTAGAGGTGGGCATCCTGCATGTCCAGGGAGCAGAACCAATTCTCTTAATGTAGTAAGGGGAGGAGGCCAGGTAGAGTGACCATTCTCAACTTCTTGTACTTGATGAACGTGTTCAGTTGGCCACAGTCTAGAAAGGGGCGCAGATCTCCTGTCCTCTTGGGTACCAGGAAGAAATGTGAATAGAACCCATTGCCACGTTGTGCTGGGGCAACTGGTTCAATGGCCCGCTTTTGCAGAAGTGCTTGCATCTCGTCTTGAATCAATACAAGATGAGCCGGAGGGTAATGGGAGGGAGATGAAGGATTGTCCGGAGGAATCTCCAACAATTCTAGGGTATGCCCTTGTTCCATTACCTGGAGGACCCACTGGTCCAAGGTTATTCTTCCCCAACCTTCTCTGTAAAGAGAGAAGCGACCCCCCCCCACCTCCCCCAGAGACTCTTCTGGAGGAGGGGTGTCGGGCAAGGAGTCAGGTGGAGGAGTTGAGGATGAGAAAGACAGTCTGTGAGGTTCTGGCGGCTCTGGGCCCTGAACTCCCTGTGGCTTGGGTGGTAGCCCTTCTCTTGAAGGCACCCCTAGGCTGCTAATCTCTAGGTTGCTGCTTGGAGTTGCGACAAAAGGGCTGCCAGGGGGAAGAGTTAGGCTGGGACCGATAAAGAGTATGGACAGATCAGATAGCGTTATCCGACTCTTGAAGGCGAGTAATAATGTTTTGAGAATCCTCACGAAACAAGACAGGACCACGGAAGGGGGCATCCAGGATCTTTGACTGGGCATCTGGGGAAAACCCAGAAACTCAAAGCTATGAGTGTCTGCACAGGCAAATTCCCGTTGCTGCGGCCCTTCCAGTGTAGTCTGCAGAATCATAGGAGGCTCAAAGTACATGGGTTCCCACATCGGAACCTGACTTGAGGAGTTGCAGGACCTCAGGTTTGGTGGGAAAATCTGGTTGCGCCTGCACCACCTCTAAAGCCTTCTCCCACAAGGCTTTCTGATATTGAACCATGTGGGCCAAGAAGTTTAAGGAACGGATGGTATAAGTGGCCAAGGAGTAGACCTTTTTCCCAAAATAGTCTATCTGCCTGGATTCTTTATCAGGAGGCTGAGTACTGAGGTGCCAGGGTCGTTTAGAGCAGTCATGAGCCACATTAATAACGACCAAGTCGGCCTCCAGGTGTTCCCTGTAGAAAGGCTCATCCCTGGGAGCATTGTACAAGTGGTTTGCTTTCTTGTAGGCTGACGGTGTGGAGGACGGACACTTTCAGGCTGCCCCATTGACATCCTTAAAGGAGTCTAAAAGAGGGGAACCACCAGGGGTAAGGACTCCTTCTTACACAGGACCTTGGCCAACTGACGTCATTCGAGGTCCAGGTCCTCAGAGTCCCATCCCATAAGGGTCTAGATGTGCCGCATCACATCCATGAACGTCGGGTCATCAGGTGCCGACTGCGGGGCGTCCTGGGCTCCTCTGGCTAGGAAAGGACATCTGAATCCTCAGAACCCTCATATGAGGTGAAAGAGGAATACCCTCCTAATTCCACTGAATCTGGAGAAGGAGAGGGGGAGTGCCAAGGCCCAGGCTTACAGGGTTGCGGAAGGCCAGTATCCAGTTGAGACGTCGGCTCCCTAGGGTTAGGCACTGGAGCCTTCTTGGGAGGAGCCGGGAGGGTTAGAGGCTCCTTTGGATTTTCCCTATCCTTAAAATATGCCCACCAGGCAGCAAAAAGGGCATTAATCTCTGTTGGTGGGAACTGGGGAGAAGTAGGAGTGACCAGCGTCTGGGAGTAGATTTAGAAGGCCCCGGCGTTGGTTCGCCGGGTTGCTGTAACACTGGCATTGGCTTCACTGGTGTTGGGTTAGCCAGTATTTGATCCATAGGTGACCGACCCCCTGGTGTCAGTGTGACTGGGGTCGAAGGATCGGGTGTCAGTTGAGTGAGATTGCTCCATGGAAGCAGCTGGCGTCGGCTGAGAGGGAGAGTGCTGGTGAAGCTCCTGCTCCATCGAAAACAGTTTCTGCTGTAGCAGGAAGGATTCCAAGGTCTTCTTGAAGTGAAGCTGTGTGTGTGTTGGTTGAAGACTCGGCAGTGCTGGCAGGCCTCAACGTCATGACTTAGGCCGAGACAGAACAAGCATGCAGAATGGCTGTCCTTGTGGGGCAGCTGCTTTCCACAATTGCACTTAGTTTGCCGCCGTTCGGCAGATAAAGGAGAAGAAGACATGCACAAAAATACCAGAAATATGAAAAATTAAAAAGCACGAGTAACGCAGTAAAATGGTGGTCGACTAGAGCAGAAGACGTCCGTGGAGGTCCAACTTGAGCAGGTCGACGGCAGGAAAAGAACTAAGCTGGTGCTGGGGAACCACCCCTTTTATACCACAAGGGACGTCAGGGGTGGGCCGACATCAGGGGCGGTCCCCTGCTATAGCCTGCTAGCTATTAGTTTTCCATGGGGTCTTGGCGCATGCTGGCTTCAGTTCTTATTGTGTAACCTGCTGCAAAAGCCCCTCAAAATGAGATCATCTGACAGGAGGCATGGATCAGAATGTGGATATAAGCATCTTTCAGGCTGACGGATTCTAGAAAGTCTAGCAGAAGAACAGCTCTGGTTATTAATCAGAGATACTCCATTTTGATGAGAGATGTCCTTATCCATCTGTTGAAGTTCTAGAGGTCCAGGACAAAGTAAAGAATCTTGGTCTCTTTTAGTAAGATTGACGCAGAGGAAATAGTGACATGTTCACTTCTGCTTTTTGGGAAATTATACTGATAAAAAAAAAACACTTAAAGACAAAAATTTTCTGCAGTTTGCACAACACACACTTAATACCATGCAATCAGCAAGAAATAAAAATAAAAAAAAATTTATAAATCTGCTGCTGCAGTCCTAAACAACTAAAAGGCAACTGAAATAGCAGAAGCAGTCTGTGGCTGCTGTCTCTCCTTTGAGAAAAAAAGCTGAAACTGGGGGTCAGGCTACAGGGTCCCTGACATCACAGTTTCAACTTTGAATCTTCCTGTCCTTTCCTTGAGAAATGAAGGTGCTGTATATCCCTGTCATCATACTCAATCTGTCAAGAGAGATACAGTATACAGGACACAAAAAAAAAAGGAAGGGTTACGCACCATGGAAACTTTTTTTTCTAAAGAAGTTGATGTATGGTCACACTAATTTGGGGCTAACAGTATAGCCTAGAGCTTAGACTAACAAGCTGTGAATGAGCTTGGGGTACATCCAACATGCCGGGATTTAATTCCCACAACCTCCACTTGCATATTGTGTAACCCTGAGCAAGTTTCTTAACCTCCCAAGTGTTCCCAGGTCACCTCTGAAAGCAGATCTTGTGTCTCATGGGCCTTGCCAGTTACCAAAAGAATTAAGGGGAAAAAAAAGTCTTTGCCTGTGAGATAGCCCAGAATACTATGGATTTTCGAAGGATGCCATTCACCAACCTTTCAATGGTAGATCTTTAAGAAGAGGAGGCTAGGAAATTGTGAACAAAGAAAAATGTATATTTTAAAATAATTTGGGAAACATAATTTTGAAAAATGTATAACAAGCGTAGGAACTAAATAAATATTTAAGCATAACTACAAGATACCCTATTGATTACTTACTAAAGAACCATCTGTACTTGAGGAGCTCTGCCTGTTTTCATTGGAGGAGAGGAGAGACAGGGGGGACATGATTGAGGTCTTCAAGTACCTCAAGGGAATAAATAGGGTAAACACGGAGGGGATCTTTAGACTAAAGCAGGGAGGCATCACCAGAGGGCATGGTTTGAAGTTGGAAGGTGGAAGGGTGAGGGGAAAGAGGAGGAGGTTTTTCACTGAGAGGGTGGTGGACCCTTGGAATGCTCTGCCTGGTGAGCTGGTTCAGAGATCCACAGTGGAGAGCTTTAAGAGAGGGTGGACAGACACAGAAAGTGGATGTATCAGATGATGGCCTGTCCCGGGGTGGGGATGGATGATAGGGGTTTCTGGAGCACAAGGGATGGGAGGGTCTCGGCACCCAACTAAGGATCTAGGTTCGAGCAGACTTGATAGACCATAAGGCCTAATCTGCTGGCAAATAGTATAATCAATCACACCCTTAGAAGAAACACAGTGCGGTGAGTGATCCTTTCATCTAACAGGAATAGGATGTATGATATCACACTAATTGCAGACTCCTAGCAATATCTGGGAGTGGGATCTGAGATACTACTTTGGAAATAGGATCTGAAGCTCAGAAATCCCAAACCTAGCAGTATAGCGCAGTAGTTTAAGGCTCTGAGCTGCAAACCTGGAGAGCTGGGTTTGAATCCCACAGCCCCCACTTGCATACTGTGTGACCCTGAGCAAGTCACTTAATTTCCTTGTGCTCCCAGGTCGCAGCTTAGTGCGTCTCTCCTGGTTAAAAAAAAAAAAAAAATTCTTGATTCCTGAGTATCTAGGAAATAAATGGATATAAAAGCGTGTGTAGAAGCCCATGTATCACCTTTATACACCTCCAGCAAAGAAACATCTCTCATACTGTGACTTCAACTGATACATTGGTCCCGTTAGTTGAATGAGCCCTTATTCCCTTTGGGGGAATTTCCCCTGCTTTGTTGTAGCAGAAAATATATGCATCACAATCCATCTGGAGATGGTCTTTGTGAATCTTACATGCCCTTTTAAAACCTCACCATAAGTGATGGCTGCTTGTGGCTACCACTTACAGGTTCAGTCTTGTTCACACAAAGGTTCTTACAAAAGTCGTCAGTAGGTGGTGTGGCTGGCAGCCCATATTGCTCTGTTAGAGATGTAACCCCCCCCCCGCCAAATTGGGGGCTTACTTGCAGCCTTGTAGCTCCTGTTTCAGTCTGCTCTCCTCAGTGCCTCCAAAAGTGCCTGCATAAATTTTCTGTCTCCGAGTCCTTTCTTTGCCTCTGGTGCCCCTATTCTAGTTCCTGTGTAACATCCAAGCCCTGCGGGGCTCCAAAATCTAAAACACGATCACCCGCACTGCCAGAGCACTCCAGTGTGGCGGGGATCACACAGGCACGCTTGGCGCCTTTGATTTTGTGCCCACCCCAGTTGCGGTCAAACTGGAGAGTGTTATATCAGCCCCGGGACCCTATCAGCTACAGTAAGTGGGACCCGGTGATCACAGACAGGGCACTGAGCCC
This sequence comes from Neoceratodus forsteri, assembly GCA_016271365.2. Lineage (NCBI taxonomy): Eukaryota > Metazoa > Chordata > Ceratodontiformes > Ceratodontidae > Neoceratodus > Neoceratodus forsteri. The sequence continues at coordinate 1,332,786,300 of CM057455.1, read as the reverse complement.
CCGTGTTTTCTAAAAAGTAAAGCGAATCCACAAGGAGCACAGATCGGGGTTCATGAATATTAACGAGCCAGAACCCCGATCTCATGAATATGAATGAGAGTTTGTTCTGCACTCCAGGAAGCTGTATTTTGGCTGCGATCGACAAGGGGAAAAGAAAAAGGGAAAAGAAAAAAGTACTGTGACTGCTGCAATGCATTCTTGGGGAAAAGTGTTTGGAAAGGGGAAAGGCATTTAAAATAATTAACTGCTCTAACCTGGCTGCACCAAACAAATGTTTGGGACTCGGATAAGACAGCCTGTCTGCTGTAGCGACAGGAAAACGGACTGAGCAATTAACAAGATCTGTGCAGCGACAGCAAGTACACAACCTGGGCTAACAAGCTGTGGGGCACTGGGGCAAATATATGATTTATTCTGGATGCACCAGGACTTTATTTGAGACTGCTTAAGAGACTGTGTGTTTAAGCAGCCATTACAGAGCAGCACAGCCAATCAGAAAGCTAGAATAACAAAGCCAGGGCTGTGGAACACTAGCCAAAGCTCAGTGGAAAATACCAAGTACTCATGGGGAACTGCAGGGACCTAATATCAGGCACCAAAACAGCAAACCAACAGTGCATTGAGTGAGGTTCATACGTAGTTCATTTTCTTGATTGACAGTGTTGTATTTGGTGGCTGAAAATTAGTACCTTAAACACATCAGGGTCTTGGTAATAAGAAAAACACATCACACAGAAATCTAGGCCTTCTCTGTTTACTTCCATACAGCATAGATACTGTATAAGGGAAACACTTATCTCAACACACACAGGAAGATTTACACAGGAAGAGTTACAGTAAATGTATTCCTTCAAGCTGTACTGTCTAACATTTCTTAAAGCTGTACTACACATAACAATCCCTCCTGACTTAGCTAGAAAGTATGTAAGTCAGTAATTCAGAAGTAATATGAAACTATTAAAGTCATTACTACCACGTCCCTTTTAGTTTGTCTATGTCATTAGACTATATCTCTACAAGTCCATTCTCTTTGGTGGACGTCTTATACATCCTGACTGACGTAGTAGGACTGGAGGCTGTTGCTCTGGAATCTGATAAGCATCAGCCACATCTTGTCTTAAATGCTGTAGTTCCACTATCTCTTCCTATTCTTGTTCTGGAAGAAATAATGCTGCATAACTACCCCGACTCTGGGTATCCCTTTTTTGTTCTGTCTCAATTCTAGTACGTAATTGGTCCACATGTTTTTTCACTCTCCTCTGGTTAGTCAGTCGAACACTATAGACAACATTTCCAAACTTTTTTTCTACCACGCCATCTAGCCATCTCTTTGGGCCTGCATACATCCTGACCCACACAAGATCATTAGGTTTGAAAGATCTGGTCTTAGGAAGCATTTCAGTTACTGACTTATAGCCTAGAGGGTGAAGAAGGTCCAACTGAGTTTAAATTTGATGCCCAAACAACAATTCTGCAGGGGATATTCTCATGACACAATGTGGTGTTGTTCGATACATCGCAAGAAAGTCCAAAAGGGCTATTTGTGTTGCCATCAGTGTAGTAGGATTAGCTTTGTCCATACTCTTTTTAAAAGTCTGAACCAGGCGTTCTGCTTCGCCATTTGAACTTGGATGGTAGGGAGGTGAGAAAATATGGTGGATACCACGTTGCTGGCAAAATGCTTGAAATTCAACAGACGTGAACTGTGGTCCGTTATCCAAGACAATCACTTGCGGGAAACCGTGGGTAGTAAAGATAGACTTCAACACTTTGATGGTACTCTTAGTAGTTGTTGAAGACATTTGATGAATTTCTGGCCATTTACTATAAGCATCAGTTAAAAGTAACCACATGGAATTTAAATAAGGTCCTGCAAAACCAATATGCAACCTTTGCCAGGGTTTGTCAAGTCATTCCCAATGGTGAACTGGAGCTCTTGCCAGATTTCCCATCGATACAGCACAACATTCTCATCTTTGCACAACCTGGTATATGTCTCTGTCAATGGAAGGCCACCATATGTGAAGTCTGGCTAGAGATTTCATTTTAGCAATGCCTGTATGGCCCGCATGCAAAACAGTCAACTCATTTGAGTGATAACATTGAGGTACTATGACACGCAATCCCCGTAGAAGACACCCTTCCACAATGGACAACTCCTGTCTCTTTGTATAGTAAGGTTGTAGTTCAGTCGAACGAGCAGAGCCTTGCAGCCAACCCTCAAGCGTATACTGATACACTTGGCTCAAAACTGCATCTTGACTAGTCGCTTTTTGCAATGTCCTTGGCTAGTACTGGAAGCTGATCTAACTGTTGTAGCTCCATTGCACACACAACAGTAGAGTCCTCCATATCTTTGAATTGCACTGGAAAACTATCTGGCCCCACCTGGCACACTAATGGCTCCTCTTTAAGTCCCATATTGAACTCCATTTCTCTGGATATTGGTAACCTAGACAAGGCATCTGCATTTCCATGCTGGTCCGTTGGTTGGTATGTAACCTCGAAATTAGAGGCAGACAAAATGAATGCCCATCGTTGAGCTCGGCTAGTGGCTGTCTCTGGAATTCCTTTTTCTGGACTGAAAATCGTCACTAGTGGCTTATGATCCATCTTCGGGTGAAACTTGTGACCCAGCAAGTATTGGTGAAATTTCTGGACTTCAAACACAATTGCTAATGCAGCTCTCTGAATCTGGGCATAATTCCTTTCAGCTGCAGTGAGTTTGCATGAAGCATGGGCTATCAGCTTCTCCACTACTTCTGGATCTGTATGGAAAAGGACAGCTCCTATACTCACATTTCTAACATCACAGGCTAATGTGATACAGTAGGTAAGTTAGGGTCATAATGAGTTAAATTATTCACATTGGTTAGAGAGAGCTTGATGGCTTGAATTGCCTTACTGTGGGCCTTGGTCCACTTCCACGGAGCACCTTTATGTAACAGTTCATTTAGGATAGCACATTTAGTGGCTAAGGCAGGTATGAAACGGTCATAGTAGCACACCATACCCAAGAATGAACACAACTCTGAAACATTCTGTGGTTCAGGCATGTGCACAGTGGTTTCCACGTTTTCATCATTCGGACGACTTCCATCTTTGACAATAGTGTGACCTAAGTATGTGACACTTGGTTGACAAAATTGGCATTTTTCTCTCCTGAGTCTGAATCCACTCTGTTGCAATCTCTCTAAAGTCTTTTGTAAGTTAAGTAAACGTTCTGCTTCTGTCTTGCCCGTGACATTGATGTCATCCAAATAACAAGCAACAATGTTTGCTCAATCACTTTTTGGAAAATAGCTATTGCAGGACTAAGGCCAAAACATAACCGTTTGTACTTGTACAGTCCTTGTTGTGTATTAATCACTACCAATTTCTGAGAGTCTGTATCCTGTTCCACTTGAAGTTATGCATCAGTGAGGTCCAGTTTAGAGAACCCCACACCACCATTCAGACTGTGAAAAGTTCCTCTGGTAAGGGTAAAGGAAATACATCTGTGCTAAGTACTGGATCAAGTGTCACCTTAAAATCTCCACATATTCAAACCTTACCACCTGGTTTAGATACCGCCACAATTGGAGTAGCCCAATCTGAACTTGAAACCTTTTCCAGCACACCTGCTTTTTCCAGTCTGTCCAATTCTGCCCCAACCACTGGTTGTAAGGCAAAAGGAAGTTTCCGTGGTTTACAAAACTTAGGGACTACATTAGGCTTTGTAACTAGCTTTGCTTTAGCTGTTGTGCAACATCCAAGGCCTTTCCACAGCTCTGGATGCATGTCTAAAATCTCTCCAAGCTTAGGCGGGTTACTGCTTTGTGGTACCTGGACAGCAGCAAGTAGGCCAAAATCTGATGGATCCATATGAATGTTTAGAAGAACCTGAGCATCTCTGCCCAAAATATTGACACCTTTTTAGAAAAGTTAAAGGTGTACTAGAAGAATCAGTCCTGCGTACTAAAGCGGTAAACGAGCCCAGTGGCTGAATTGGTTGCCCTTCAAATGCACGCAGCAACTTATTACAAGGAGACAATGGTGGCTTATCCAGATCAGACCATGTCTGATGGTTAATAAAAGTAACTGGGGAAGCAGAATCTACCATTAAATGCAACTGATGCCTCAGTTGTGGCAATTGAACTAACACATAGAAGGGAAGAACATCTTTAGTCTGCATTTGTGGTGCAATAGGAACCACTGCACTGTCTGTGCTCTCTGAACTGATCACTGCAGTTCTCCTGCGTCTGCAAACTTTAGCAATATGACCCTGACATTTACATGCATGACACTGAACCTCTCTGAATTTGCACTGGTCCCTGCTATGTTGAGAAGACCAACATGATGCACATTTGTACTGGTCATGCAGCTTGGGTGGAGTGGTTGAATTTTTCTTTGAAAACAGTGGTTTAGACTTAGGTTTGAGCTGTTTCAATTTGGGGTTTACTGCAGTTACTTGTACCTCATTTTTACTGTTCATCTTAGCATGTGGAAGCAAAATCCAATGCAGCAAGAATATCCGGAACTGGGAAGGGAGAAGCCAGAGAAGGCGAGGGGGGCAGCAAGGTCAGCACCCAGGGTGGGGGCTGACCAATCGAGCAGACTCGAAAGACCGTTAGGCCTATTCTGCTGGCATTTTAGTATGTTAGTAAGTGCTTCATTTTCTGCAGCCCCATACATTAGTGCCATCTGTAAAAGTTCATCAGCAGACTTCTTGACACTTACAGAAAGTAATTGCTGAATACGATGTTCATTATTCAACCCCATAACAAACTTATCAGCTAAATTAGATTCAAGATGCTCCCTGCTCCACTCACGTGAGAGCTAAACGTTTGATCTCAGTCAAATAAGACTGTAATGACTGACCTAGTTTCTGCTGGTAACCGCAGAATTTATAACGTTCAGCCCTTGGAAAAGTTGTTAAACTGTATTGTGCATTCAGTTTAGCCTTTAGCTCTTGATATGACAAATCCTCCAGCCAGTCCGGTGCACACTGACTGCATAAAAGTTTGAAGGTTTCATTTCCCAAGAAAGTACAAAAAGCAGCTTGAATAAACTCAACCTGTTATTCAAGATTTGCAGATTGTATGGCAGGATTAAGTAATAACCATTGATCAAACTGTCTGGACCATGTATCCCAGTCTGTTCCTGTAAAAATCTCAAAGCTGGCTGAAGTTTCCATGATACTGCACAGTTCCAAATTGCTTACTTACCTCCAATGCAGAAAGTCACAAAATGGTATAATTCAGTAAGCTGGAGCTATGAAAATTTTCATCATCCTTGTCGCCAGTTTGTTGTATTTGGTGGCCGAAAATTAGTACCTTATACACATCAGGGTCTTGGTAATGAGAATAACACATCACACAGAAATCTAGGCCTTCTCTGTTTACTTTCTTACAGCACATATATAAGGGGAACACTTATCTCAACACACACAGGAAGACTCACACAGGAAGAGTTGCAATAAATGCATTCCTTAAAGCCGTACTGTCTAATATTTCTTAAAGCTGTACTACACAGAACAGGCCTTCCAGTCAATCGGAGGCCACACATTCCAGCATTTTGTGAGATTCAAGTGGGAACACCCATGGAAGTGGGGGTTCTGGCCCCCAGCCAAGCATGGAGATCCAGCTAATCCTCTCCATCCAGGAGCTGGTGTTTGCCTCTTAGCAGTAAAAGTTTAAAGTTATTTAGTTATGTAGTACCTGCTAGCCTGGGGGCTGCCAGCAAAATGTCCCCTGGGGCTAGTGCCAGACTTTCCACATTTTGAGAAAATGTGGGCCAGTGACCTGATCGCAAGCCAGCTGTGAGAGAGCTGAATCTGCCTCAGCAGTGAGAGTGCTGATGAATCCTGAGACCACTCGAGAGAAAAACAACTCTGCTAAAGCAATCTGAGTGAGTGAACCAGTGTCTGAACAGTGCAACTGTATTTGAGCTTTAAGTGGCCACCCAGCCCAAGCTAAAATTGTGACTGTGCAACTTAAAGATATCTGCAAGGGACAGCAAAGCCCAAAGAGTACCAAATTGTGACTGTGTGATTTGAAAGTATTTACAAGGGGCGGTGAATGCCCAAAGTATCTGGATTATGACTGTGTGGTGTCTGCACCCTGCATCTGATCAACGCCTGGAACGGGTGGACATCTGCTAGTAACTGGACAAGAGTTTAAAGTAAAAACATATAAATGTGTCTGAGTTGAGCTATGCCACAGGACTGAATGGGCGTTCCCTGACCATGCGGAATGTTCTGGACAGTGCCTGGTAGGCCAGCAATGAGTTATGTGTACTGTGGGAGTTGCAAGTGCCAGCAAAAGCTGCAAGGGACCGCATGTTGTGTTTGAGCTTAGAATGCTACAGTAAATCAGTACTGCCAAGTGCTACAGTGAAATGTGAGTTAAAACAAGTTACCAAAGTATTGTTGGGTCCAGGGAGCTAAAGTAAATAAAGACACAGACAAGTATCAATGTTTGCGTCGAAAGAGTTTGCTGCGTCTGTTTTGCCAACAAGCAAAGTTCTGCACAGAAACAGTGATTCTTAACACAGGCTCAACCTGAAAAGTAGTGTTGCAAGTGGCAATGAGGCAGGTTTAAGCTCAGTCCAGGACAATATGGTGTCCAGTGTGAGTAGTCAAGTCTTAAGTACAGTCTGGCTAGTAAGAAAGGCAATCCTAGCTCCACATATGGGAAAATGCATCGCCTGACAAATAAATGTACTGAATGCATCTGTTTCAACTCAAAAATGGTTTGGGAGACAGCCTGGTAGTGTGCCACCAAACAAGGCACTATGCTTTCCCTCGAGGGATACAGCCTAGTCGTGAGGTTGAAGCGTGCCAGCCCTGCTCCCTCCCGTTCATCCAGCAAAGTGTTCCAGCCTTAAAGACACACTGGCACTAAAGTTTAGAATGCAAGTTTCCATCTCCAAAGCGTAAGACCTTCGCAATCAGTTTCAGGCTCCTGACTGCTAGCCTTTGTTCTGTGTTTTGATCTTTGGAGTCAGAGTTCCGAATTGCTGAGAGCACCAAATCCTGACTTGTCTAATCCAATAGGACATTTCACTGAAAGTACTGTAGGGCAACCCCTGCACCACCAAATCTGACTTGTACATAGTTCAAGGGCATAATACTTGTCTTCTGCAGCTAATCCTTTTTGACTCCCTTAAGAGCCCCAACCATGCCGGCCTACATACAGCTGCACCATCTATCAGGCCTGCACCCTGCTTGCAAACTTTACAGTTACTGGGTACCCAGGTTGTGTGAATTGTGGGGTCTTGCACTAACTGGGACACTGGTACCAGTGTGGGTATGACCAAAAATTATCTGTCTTATGCAGCTAGTTAGATAGCCAGGGCTCTGGTGTATCTCCAAGGTTGGTTTGGAAAAAAGAAATACAATACCGAAATGTGATTTAAACTGCACTGATTTACCCTGCTGGAGGGTTGTTACCAGCACTTGCCAATAATAATCATCTGTAAATAATAATCATTGCATAGCCTCTATTCCATTCCCCTTTTCCTAATCCCTATGTCCCCCTAAATAAATATTGTTGTTACTGTTTTGCAATTTGGTTGTCATGAGCATATTATTAGAGATAGCCTTTAATTACAAAAATGTCTGAAATTTGGGGAATTGTTATTGGGTCATGTGTTGGGGTGGCAAATGGTTAAAGTGGGTGGTATGACATCCCAGAGGGTTGTACCAGGTAACAGCTAGTCCATTTAAAAAAAGGTAAACTCTGGGTGGAGGCACTGTGTAAATGTACTATCTAGAAAAGAACCAGTTTAAAGTAAGTTTGGGAACTCAGGCCCCTCAACCTTGCTTAGGCCAGGCAAGGCCGGGGTAGTAGCCTTTGGAGTAGCACTGCCGAGAGGTTATAGAAGTAATACTTCAGAGTATTGGTTTGACCTAGGAAGGCATCAAGTCTTTTTTTGAAGTCATATTTGTTTCTACTAATCACTACCTCTAAAGGGAGAGCATTCCATGCATTAACCACTCTTTGGGTAAAAGCATAAAGCTCTTTTAACATCAAGACTATGTAGCTTTTCTTCTCTTTTATTTGGATGTAGTCTCATGAAAGTCTAACACCTTAGGGAAAAACAGCACATCTGTCTGATGGACAACCTTGTAAAATCCTAAGTAGCTAAGATCTATGCCAAGTACTTGTGACTCACTGATCCTTCTAGCAGATGTGCTGGCTAAAAAGAATATTTATTTATTCATTTGTTGGGAATACATAATGGGTTATGTGGCAATAAATGTGCTATTCTACTGTTTTAGCCTACAACTGCCTTGTTTTCCATTTTAAACACAGAAACATAGACTTTGACTGCAGATAAGGAACGCTTGGCCCGCCTAGTCTGCCCATTTCCCTACCTATTGGATAAGCTGCAGATCCTAGTTAACCAACAACCTACTTCCTCCTACCCCCCCACCACCAGAACTACCTTATGTCTGTCCCATGCATTCTTGAATTACCTCACTGTTTGTGACCCCACAACCTCCTCAGGAAGGCCGCTCCATGCGTTCACCACCCTCTTTGTGAAAAAAAAATACTTCCTCACATTGCCCCAGAGCCGTACCCCCTCTATCTTCAAATTGTGCCCCCTTGTTCTTGCACATCTCTTTTTCTGAAAGATGCTGCCCTCTTGGACTTTGTTGATTCCCTTGAGGTACTTGAAAGTTTCTATCATGTCCCCCCTCTACCGCCTTTCCTAGAGGGTATACAGATTAAGCTCCTTTAGTCTCTCTTTGTATAGCTTCTGCTGCAGACCCTGCACCATTTTAGTTGCCCTCCTCTGGACTGCCTCCATCCTGTCTATGTCCTTGCGGAGATGGGATCTCCAGAACTGCATGCAGTACTCCAGATGGGGTCTCACCAACTGTCTGTACAGAGGGATAACAACTTTCTGTTTTCTACTGGTGATGCATCTCCCTATACATCCCAATATCCCCAGCCCTCCTTACTGCCTTCTCACATTGCTTGCTTACCTTTAGGTCATCTGATATGACTATCCCCAGGTCCCTTTCCATTTTTATGTTTGTGTGCACGCATGTGCAAGAAACATAATGCCATCATCCGAGTTTTTGGAGGTGTGGCAGCCCTCTTCCAATCCAGTCAGTGTGTTTGCAGGCGCGGCCACAGTTCTCCAATGGCTGCTGGAGCTGCCTATGACAGCAGTCGAAAATGCAGTGGAATGCAGTTGAAAGGGGGAGCTACACTTCAGTGAGCAGCGACAAGATATCGCCTGCTCATGCGCGCTCCCCCTACAAACACACATACACGCAGGCATACTGCGTGCTCGTCCCCCCACGCACACACTGTATAGCCAACGGGGGTGCCCAATCCCCCATCAGCTGTGCTGTGCTCCCCCCCCCCAAATAGAGTTCCACATGCCTCGCTGGGTGCCCACCCAGCGTGGCTACACATCGGATAGCCAACGGGGTGCCTAACCGGGTCACCCACTGCCCCCCCAGAGAGAGGGTGCCACGCTGGAGCCCACCCCAGCGCGGGCAACAGATGCTTCGCCAACAGGTGCCCAATCCCCGTCGGCTCCCGCCCCCAAACAGCCGTCCTTGTGCCATGCTGGGAGCCCACCCCAGTGTGGCAAACGTCCCACGTCGTCGTCCTCGTTTAAAAAAAAACCTGAAACACAAAACGGTCCCTCACTGTCTCTGCCCCACCCGCGCCCACCCACTGCGCACCTGCCTCCCCACACCCCACTCCATACTTACCTCCGGACTCTGGCGCGACGATCTTCAGTGGACTGGGAACACGTCTGTACTCTTCAAAGCCGACCGCGAACTGAGGAAATGCCGGTAAGCTGTATAATGGGATAGATAGGGTTTTTTCAACTTAGCTGCATATCTCAGGCATTTTTTGGAATTTTTGCACCAAATTTTCAACATGGGGTTTTTGGGACCCCTTCTCATGAATGCTCTCACTGTCATGGCGTTAATTGGGCCCGAAGGCTGATGTTGCAGTCACTGCGTGAAATCACCTTTCGGGACCGAGTAACGAAATGACACTGCCACTGTTCATAAGGTGGGCTCTCAAAAAGCCTATGTTAAAAATTTAGTGAAAAAATTCCTAAAAATTACTGTTTTACGAGCGTGCATTGCGCAGTTCCTACGCACGCTCGTAAGTTTGCAAATTTTCAATATTTTCACTCCAGATTTTCAACATTGCCATTTTATCACACTTCCTTATGAACAGTACAGCTGCCATTTTTCACATGTCACCCAAAATGTGTTTCCGCGCATGTGGCGCACAATGGTGCAGTCGGCGTGCGAAAGCAATGTTTGGGACAGATTAAGAAAATCACAGTTACACTGTTCATGAGCAGAGATCTTAAAACGGCTATGTTGAAAATTTGGTGACAAAAGTCCATAAAATGAGTATGTTACGAGTGAGCATTGCGCAGTTTCCACGCACCCTCGTAAGTTCATGATTTTGTAATATTTTTAGTTCAGATTTTCACCAGTGGCATTTTTCCACACTTCCTTATGAACAATACAGCTGTCATTTTTCATAACATGGCCGAAATGTGTTTTCACTCTTTCAGCGCAGAGATGCGTGGTCGCTGTGTGAAATCATTGTTCGGGGCAGATAAAGAAAATCACAGTGGCACCGTTCATGATCGGAGGTCCCAAAATGCCTGTGTTGACAATCTGCTGTAAAAAATCCCCAAACTAATTACATTACGGGTGTGCGTTGCACAGTTTCTATGCACGTTCGTGACTTCACCATTTCTTTTTATATTTTTACTGCAGATTTGCAACATTGCCATTTTACACCTCCCATGAACAGTACAGCTGTCATTTTCACATCCTGTTCGGAATGTGTTTTGCACCTGTGGTGCTAAATGCGTAGTCATTGTGCATAAGCAGCTTGCTAACAAACTGATATTGCCACTGTTCATGAGGTGGGGTCACAAAAAAACCAAGTTGAAAATTTGGAGTGAAAATACCAATGAATGCCTGAGGTGTTAGGGTTTCCAACCATAACGCCCTACCCTGTAGAGAATGACAGGCATCAGGGGTGTGACTTGGGATTCTTGCCTGTAATGCTCATACCATTCCACACCCTGCAGCCAGTGAGAGGCATTGATGTACGCCTTGGACTCTTCGGCCCCAAAGTTCACCCCATTCTCCTATACCACACCCATCTCACTGTATTTCCTGATGGAATGGGGTGCGCATAAGGGCCAAAGACCCCAAGGCACACTGTGACACTTGTCAGTGTCTGCAGGGTAGGGTGTGGTGAAATGGTGTGGCCATTATGCCTGACGACCCAAAGGCACACCCATGCCTGTCACTTCTGCAGGGTGGTGGTGGGGTTGGCTTCAGTTCAATACTTCACTGCCATTCCTATTATGCAGCTCTGTAACTTCTACACTACCAATGCCAATGCCAGCAAGCAAACATTCGGCATTGACAAATGCTTGTTGTTTTGTTAATACCCCTCCCATTGTGTACTCTTCCCTGGGTTTTTGTTTCTCAGGTGCATTACTTTGCACTTCTTTGCACTGAATCTAAGCTGCCATACTTCTGAACATTCCTCCAACCTTACCAAGTCCCTTCTCATCCTTTCCACCCCTTGTGTATCAATCCTGTTGCAGATCTTTGTGTCGCCTGCAAAGAGGCGTACTTTCCTTCTAGTCCCTCTCAATGTCACTTATAAAGACATTAAAAGGACCGGACCCAGTACTGAACCCTGCTGTACCCCACTAGTAACCCCCTTCCTCAGAGTGGACTCTGTTTACTATTACCCTCTGTGTCCTGTTGTCCAGCCAATTTTTATTCAGGCTGCCACCCTGGGACCCACTCCCAAGCTGGCTAATTTGTTTATTAATCTTTTGTGTGGACTGTGTCAAATGCCTTACAAAGTCTAGGTAGGTCTTGTCCACAGCCCCTCTCTGGTCTACTACTTTGGTCACCCAGTCAAGGAAATCTATTAGATTCGTCTGACATGACCTTCCCACTGTGAATCCATGCTGCCTTGGGTCCTGTGCCCCGCTGGCCTCTAGGTACTCAGCAATTCTTTCTTTCAAAAGTGATTCCATCATTTTCCCTACCACTGAGGTCAAACTGACAGGTCTGTAGTTTCCTGCCTCTGCTTTGCTCCCACATTTGTGAAGGGGAATCACATCTGCCGTCCTCCAGTCCTTAGGTACCACACCATTCATAGAGACATAGAAACATAGATTTTGACAGCAGATAAGGACCGCTTGGCCCACCCAGTCTGCCCATTTCCATACCTATTGGATAAGCTGCAGATCCTAGTTAACCAGCAGCCTACTTCTTCCTACCCCCACACCCTAGAATTGCCTTATGACTGTCCCATGCATGCTTGAATTCCACCACTGTTTTTGAATCCACAATCTCCTCAGGAAGTCCGTTCCATGCATCCACAACCCTCTCTGTGAAAAAATACTTCCTTAAATTATTTCTGAGCCGCCCCCCTTCTATCTTCAAATTGTACCCCCTTGTTCTTGCACACCTCTCTTTTTGAAAGATGCTACCCTCTTGGACTTTGTTGATTCCCTTGAGATACTTGAAAGTTTCTATCATGTCCCCTCTCCCTCCTTTCCTCGAGGCTACACATTCAGCTCCTTAAGTCTCTCTTCATATGTCTTCCGCAGACCCTGCACCATTTTAGTTGCCCTCCTCTGGACAGCCTCTATCCTGTCTATGTCCTTGGAGATTGGTCTCCAGAACTGCACGCAGTACTCCAGATGGGGTCTCACCAACTGTCTGTACAGAGGGATAATAACTTCCTGTTTTCTACTGGTGATGCCTCTCCCATGCCTCCCAGTATCCCCCAGCCCTCCTTGCTGCCCTCTCACATTGCTTGCCCATCTTTAGGTCATCTGATATGACTACCCCAGGTCCCTTTCCATTTTGTTGTTGTTAGTATCTCACCCTCCATTGTGTACTCTTCCCTGGGTTTTGTTTCCCAGGTGCATTACCTTGCACTTCTTAGCATTGAATCTAAGCTGCCATACATTTGACCATTCCTCTAACCTTGCCAAGTCCCTTCTCATCCTTTCCACCCCACCTTGTGCATCAACTCTGTTGCAGATCTTTGTGTCATCTGCAAAGAGACATACTTTTCCTTCCAGTCCCTCTGCAATGTCACATAAAGACATTGAAGAGGACTGATCCTAATACTGAACCCTGCTGTACCCCACTAGTAACCCCCCTTTCTTCAGAGTGGACTCCATTTACTATTACTCTCTGTGTCCTATTCTCCAGCCAATTCTTTACCCAGGCTGTCATCTTGGGACCCACTCCCAGGCTGGCTAACTTGTATATTAATCTTTTGTGTGGGACTGTGTCAAATGCCTTGCTAAAGTCTAGGTAGGCCATGTCCACAGCCCCTCCCTGATCTACTACTTTGATCACCCAGTCAAAGAAATCTATCAGATTTGTCTGGCATGACCTTTCCGCTGTGAATCCATGCTGCCTTGGGTCCTGAGCCCCTCTGGCCTCTAGATACTCAACAATTCTTTCCTTCAGAAGTGATTCCATCATTTTCCCTACCACTGAGGTTAAACTAACAGGTCTATAGTTTCCTGCTTCTGCCTTGCTCCCACTTTTGTGAAGGGGAATTACATCTGCCCTCCTCCAGTCCTCGGGTACCACCCCATCCTCCCATGATTTGTTAAAAAGGGTAGTCAGTGGTGTCACTAGTTCTACCCTTAGTTCTTTTAGAATTCTGGGATGAATCCCAACAGGCCCCATTGCTTTGTCCACCTTCAGTTTTAAGAGTTCTTTCAGAACCCTTTCTTCTGTAAATGGGCTGGTATCAACTTCTGTATCCAGAGTGTTTCTCCCATGATTTGTTAAAAAGGGTAGTCAGTGGTGTCACTAGTTCTCCCTTTAGTTCTTTTAGAATTCAAACAAGATGCTGGGATGCATATCTAAGGGGATCAGTTGTAGGAGAGAAATGGAAATTACGTACCTACTGTAATTCTGATCTTTCTGTGTATCTTCACCATTCATCACCTTTGGGTACTTGGCCAGAGGTCATGACCCCGTGGGAGCTTTTTTTTTTTTTTTTGAATGGGCAGAGATGACGCACCATCGGTGCCACCCGAGGTCGGGAGACCGCGTGGCGCCGGTTGGCCGTTAGGTGTTGTCGACTCTGCCTCCCGCCAGTTCTGAGTCACTGTAGAAGTTAGAAAAGGGTTGGGAGGGTGGGACAAGGGAGTCAAGGGACAGACCAAGGGAAAATATAAAACTAAAAGGAGAAATAAATGACTGAGAGGACAGAAGAAGTTCAAGACTAAGGGGATTGGGTAGGGGCCTCAATCTCTGGAAGTAGAAAAGGAGGAGGGAGGGAGGGAGGGAGGAGGTTAAGGATTTTAGAAGTAAGGAAAACAATTGAGAGGGGGAGGAAACAGGAGAAACATACCCTGTAACCTTAACTTATCTCCAGTTTATATAGGAACTGCGGAGGCTAACTGCCAGAATTGCAGGCACAGAATTACTGGCAAAAACTCCTACAAGCAGAATCAGCTATTCTGGAAGGAAGACAGGAAAACAGGGATATCTCCCCCCCCAAAGGAGATTTTGGTGCAAGAAACCTAGTTTCTTAAATTAAATGAGATTATGTCCACAGGACAGGTAAATCAAGAAAATCAAGGATTGATGGGGAGAAGGGAGAAGGAAAGAAAAAGGGGCAACTGCCAATCCCCACCCCACAGGGGTGGGCCAAGCTGCTGAAGAAGGGTGCCCCAATCCTGACCACTCTACCTAAAGAAACTATCCCGTGTGCCCTAGTTTACCCCGCCTCTGACTAACAGAAGGGGGCAAGAGAAGGGCACAGAGAGGAGGGACCCAGGGACTGAGGCCCCAGGGGGATGGAGGGTGGGATTGTGATGAATGGTGAAGATACACAGAAAGATCAAAATTATGGTAGGTACGTAATTTCCATATCTTATCTGTGTCAATCTCCACCATTCATCACCTTTGGGTGAGTGCCAATCCCCCCCGCAGGGGGATTTTAACCCTAAGGGGCTGAGTCCCTTAGCTCTCAGTTGGTGACACACTAAGAAGGAGAACCTTCACAGGTCTGGAGAGGCCAGAGAATGGGGATAGTGAGACGGGGATCCCCCGGAGGGGGTAGAAAGCTGCTCCGACAGATGCCACCTCACTCTATGGGAGAAGAGATAGGTTCTCTGGTGGGTGGAGTTAATTACCCTACGTTGGGCCACGGGTGACAACTGGGAAAGACACAGCCATGCTGTCCACCTAGTGCAGATCGCTGCCCCTACAACCCTGGTAGCTACCTCACTGGCATCATACGATGCTCTTGCTTGGTGCCTTGCTAGCTCCAGGCCACGTGCAGAGAGTGCAAGGACTCCAGAAAAGGGTCTCTGCCAGAAATGCAACAATGCTTCCTGAAAGGGAGCAGGACAGGGGGGCACCACGAGGGTGTCCTCACTGAAATCGCCCACAATACCACTGGCAGAGATCCCTAGGGGCAAGGACTCCAGAAAGGGTCTCTGCCAGAAATGCAATGATGCTTCCTGAAAGGGAGCAGGACAGGGGGGCACCACAAGGGTGTCCTCACTGAAATCGCCCAAAAAGGCATGTGCTGTGTGTTCTGGATTGTGTTGAGTGGGAGGGGTGATGTGCAGGTCCTCCAACATCCTCACGAGGAATCGCTGATACTCAGTGAGATCAGCAGCTGTAGAGATGTGGACAGATGGTTTCTCTCCCCCAGAAGAGGGGGATGAAGAGTCAGAGGACCTTGAAGGTTCAGAAGCTGGCTGCTCAGGGGGAGGTTGAACAACCTGTCTGTCCATAGCCCTAACATAAGAGGGAAACTGAGCAGCCTGAGCTCTGAACTGCTCCCAGGAGAGAGGCCCACTAGGACCAAGAATGCCTGGGAGCACAGTAGAATGTGGCAGAGGAATGGAGGCAGAGCCAACAACGGGAATCAGCTGACCTCCGCCTGGGCTAGGGAGCGCACCAGGAGCTCTAGGGAAGGAAGGAGCTCTGGAAAACTCCACAGCTGACAGCTGAACAACCACACTGGAACTGCCTAGGCTGCGCCCTGAAGAATCCCCCCCATGAGGTGACCGGGGCCATGTAGGTCCAAAAGGACGGTTCCCTACCTCCAAAGAACGGGGTCCTCTTGAGGAAACCGAAAGGGAAGGGCAGAGATCCGCACTACGGCTCTCCCAGAGCCCGGGTGGGCTCCGGGAAAAGGCCGCCACACAGACCCCATGCCCCTCGACTGCTCGGAATCTGGGAGCACCCTCCTCCTCGAGAGAGACCCAGCCTAGGCAGCTGACAGCCCTGGTCAGCCCCCGAAGGGGCTATCCAGGGAGCAGCACCCTCCCCACCTGTGGGTGCTCCAATCAGCCCCAAAGTTGGGCAATCCAGGCACACCACCTGAAGGGGTACCACCACTGAGGGGTCAGAGAACCCTCAGAGGCCAGGTTGCAGGGCAATGGTGGCCTACACCACCGCCTGCTGGTCAGAACCCGACCCTGGCCCTGGCAGTCACTGTCCGCTCCTCAGAGGGGGGCTGACTCCGGCCTGTCGTAGACACTACCAGGGTGTCCATGCCAGCAGCCAACTCCAAGGAGCCAGACTGCGTGTCCTGACCCAGAGTCCGACTCCTCCTCCAAAGAGGTGGAGATCGAAGTCCTGTGCCAGACAGTGCGTGGACGCCCGTTGCCATCCCTATTGAACAGGGCAACAGAACCAGAGACTGCACCAGAGTCGACGCCTGTGCCCCCAAGAGGACACGGCCCCAACAAGGGCAGCAGTCCCGGAGCCGGAGCCTGTCACGGCGCTGCCCCGACCCATGATGACACAAGCGGCGCCGAGAGCAGCAACAGCGCTGATGATGGTTCTACCGCGCTCTTGCTGCAAACAGCGCTGAGGCTGGAGACCCCACGGCGCCAATGAATAGCGTCAGACCAAGATGCTAATGACGGCCCCGACAGCGCCTCGGCGCCAAGCCTGAAACCCACAGCATCAGTACTATGCCTGGAGCCACGAACGGCTCCAGAACTGGACACAGCGCCATGCTCAACCATGGTGCCATGAACGGCGCCGGGGTGAGAAACAGTTAGGGACGGCACCGTAGAGCCTCCCTCGGTGCCGACAGCTGCATCAACGCTGCGAACAGCACCGAAAGCAGCAATGGTGCCGAGCAATGGACCGGCATCAACGATGGCGCCATCAGGGCCCACAGTGCTGTGAACAGTGCCGAGGCCCAAGACGGCGCTGACAGACAGCGTTGAGGATGGCGCCAACCCAGGCCTTCTGAGCTGCGGGTACGACACCAGGGGAGCCTTCGCCCCTGAAGGGGCGATTGCCAAGGCGGTGCGGGACCTCTGCCACGGCTAGGCTATAAGAGGCAGAGGCCCCCTTCTCCTCGGTCTGTATAGAACCGGAGGGACCCAGAGAAAGGTAGAGAGAGAACGCGAAGCTTGGCTCCCACGAAAGTGTTCGCTCGACTTCAAAGTCGGCGCGGAGCTCACTCCCACTTTCCACACGCGTTGCTCGATGACCCGGCCGTCCATGGAGAAACAGGCATCGCACAAATCCATGTCGTGAAGTGGGCCAAGACACGCAAGGCAACGGTCGTGCAGGTCAGTGACGGAGTACTTACAGCCGCAAGGGCACCGTCGCATGGGGGGCAGTCCCGTCTTGGAAGTCTTCTTGCCCTCTGACCTAGACATGACCTACGAGAAAGAAACACCAAACTAGACTCGACGTTGCAAAAATAAAATAAAATAATGGAATAATCTTACCAGGTGACATCCAGTAGGCTAACAGGACCGGCAGGAGACAGGGAGCCAACGGATTGCGGCACAGAGTCGACACGGAGTCGATAAAGCGAAAAATTCAAACTGCGTCGAGAGGTAGGCCTCAGACTATTCTCTGCAAAGCATCTCACGAGATGACCTCAATGGTGGGGGACGAAGAACTGGTGGGAGGGCGGAGTTGACAACACCTAACAGCCAACCTGCGAGCACCATGCAGTGCGTCGGCCTTAAGGGTGGCGCCGATGGTGCGTCGACTCCAACCCATCCAAAAAAAAAAAAGCTCCCGCGGGGTCATGACCTCCGGCCAAGTACCCAAAGGTGATGAATGGTGAAGACTGACACAGATAAAATGAGGTTTTACTGCCCTTGTACAGGTCACTGGTAAGGTTGCATCTAGAGTATGGAGTTCAGTATTGGTGCTAACACCTCAAAAAGGACATTAACCTGCTGGAGAAGGTCCAGAGGAGGGCTACAAAGATGATAGTGGGTCAGCATGGTAAGGCATATGAGGAGAGGTTGAGGGCACTGAACATGTACTCCCTGGAAGACAGGAGAGAGAGAGAGGGGACATGATTGGGACCTTCAAGTACTTGAAAGGGATAAATAAAGTTGATAAGGACAGTCTCTTTAAGTTGAGTGGCAACCATAACACTAGGGGGTGCAGTCTTAAGTTGGAGGGTAAGAGGTTTAGGAGGGAGGTCAGGAAGCACTTCATCACAGAGAGGGTGGTGGACACTTGGAATGCACTGCTGGAAGAGGTCATCTCATTGCAGACAGTGGGCAGCTTTAAGAGAGGCTGGGATAGGCATGGTGGGGAAGTAAGTATCATGGGTAGGGAGGATGAGAGGAGTGAGAAGAGAGGGCAGGGACATTAGCTCTAGCAGTGGACCCTGCAATACGAGCAGACTTGATAGACCAAATGGCCTTCTTCTGCTGGCTTCTTCGTATATTCACATGTAATTCTGGGGTGAATCCCATCAGGCCCCATTGCTTTGTCCACCTTCAGTTTTAGGAGTTCTTTCAGAATCCTTTCTTCTGTGAAAGTACTGGTATCGACCCCCCCTATGCAGAGTGCTTCTATTGATTGGATTAGGTACCTCCCCCTCCTCTTCTTTAGTGAATCCTGAGCAGAAGTATTCGTTCAGTATCCCTGCTTTTTCACTGTCACTATCTGCCAACCCACCCTCACCTTTATTAAGTCTCACTATCCCTCCCTTCGTCTTTCTTCACTCCCTAATGTACCTATAAAAGGTTTTATTCCCCTTCTTAACTGAGTTGGCTATCTTTTCCTCAGTTTGGGCCTTTGCTAATCTGACTGCCTTCCCCACTTCCTTCTGCTTTAACTGGTACAGTTCTTAGTCCTGCTCCTTCTGTGTTTCCTCATACTTCCGGAATACTATCTTTTTCTCCTTAACGTTCCTCGCCACCTCTTTTGAGAACCACAGTGTTTTTTTCTTTCATTTTGATTTGTTTATTTGCTTCACACAAAGGCTTGTTGTGTCTGTGATGGCAGTTTTGATGTTTCCTCATTCTTGCTACACCCCTCCTTCCTGCTTGTTTGCTAGTGCTTTTCTGAGGCACTCTCCCATTTTGACAAAGTGAGCCCTCCTAAAGTTCAGTACCCTCACTTTTGTATGGCTTGTCTCTGCAGCTGTGTTTATCGTGAACCACACTGTTTTGTGGTCACTTGTTCCCAGATGGCTAACCACTTCTAGATCTTCTAAATCAGGGGTGCACAACGTGCGACCCAGGGGCCACAAACGGCACCCACAACAGCTGTCTGTGGCCCCCAACGACCTAGCAGCTTCCACTTCCAGTCTTTGTTTATTTTTTGTTGTTGTTTTCAGTTTCAGTAACATATTGATAAATAAATAAATGTTTTGATTTGTTTTATGTGTACATTTAATAATGTCTTACTGGACATTTGTCACCTCGGGCCATTCTACAGTGGCCCTCGGCCTTGAATCAAGTCTTCAATCTGGCCCTCCACAAAAAAAAGTTGTGCACCACTGTTCTAAATCTTCTAGATTTTACATTAACTCTCTAGCTATCCCACTGTCTTCTGTGTTTCAATTCCAGATTCTAAGTGGAAATAACATGCTCTAAGTACACTAAATGAAAGTTATGTACTTTCTGTAACTGTTGATCTTCCTGAATATCTTCTCCATAAATTACCATTAATGGGACAGAGACAGAAATGAAAGAACCCTGCAGAAGCCAACATTTTTTTGTAGGGGGCTGGTCATACGTGTAGGCCCCATGCACGTGTCACTGCATGCACCCACTGGTATACAGTGACATCAGTCCCCAACTACCTTAGTACCTTTTTTTATCAAGGAGATTAGCAGCATGAAGCCACCTAGTACCCTATGCACTTAACCTAAGGGCATAAGATAGCCCCTGGTGGCCAGTGTCAGAAGGGCCACCAAAATAAGTAACAGTGTCTTCACAATCTAGACCAAGAGAAAAGAGATGAAGCTCATAACACAACAATGCTGGACTGAGTCTGGGGGATGGTGGGCAGGTGTAGTAATCTATGGAGAAGATATTCAGGAAGATAGTACAGTAACAGTAGATCTTTGAGAGGAGCTCTTGCAGCAGACAACACTGGTAGGACTAAGCCACCAGGCACTAGGACCACATGGAAAACTTCTAGCTAGCAGTGTACAGTGGGGGACCACCCCCAAAGTCGGCATGCCGATGTCTGCCTGTGGTATAAGAGGGGCGGCCCACCAGCTCCACCTCAATTCTACCGCCGGAGACCCCGGCATGCTCAGAAGAAGAGAGAATCGAGGTGGTTCCTCATAAACAAGGAAAGCAGAGAAGTCAAGAAGGAGAAGCAGCAATCGGGGTAGGAAGAAGGGAAAGCAGCACCTGCTGCAAGAGCTCCCCCTGAAGACCTACTGTTATGGTAAGTTCTTATGTTACTGTACTATCTCACTTCAAGGGTGCTCTTGCAGCAGGCAACACCGGTAGGACTGAATCCCAAGCAGTATCGGAACTGACCCGGTCAGCAGGGAGGAGGAAAGAATGGGCATAGGACATGGAACCTGGCAAGGGTGTAGGCAGGCATACTCCAAGCACTCCATGGTGTGCAATTTTATTTAAGGGCGGTAGCAAATAGGCTCTGAACTGCTTCCTTTTTCCATGGAAACTAACAAAGAAAATACTGAACCTTTCTGTAGTTTTATTCATAGGAGTCGAAACTAGAAGGACTGGTCACTAATACCGTCTTTGCATTCCAAGGACAATACAACTTTACAGGCTCTGGGCTGGTATGTGGGTGTCTTGGGGAACAATGCATGGCATTTGTACTTACCCATACATGGGAACAACCATTGTCATGAGATACAAAAGTTGTATTTATTGTGCCAAATGAGGCAACAAACATGGTTCTGGTATACATTTGTATATTGTCTGGCTACACCCCGGGAACCTGGTTATGGGGCAAGATGGCGGCTGTGCTGTGCCGCGATCTCTGAGCGTTGTTACGCTGCTCCCATGTAATCCTGTAATCCTGTTTTTAGTTTTCTAAGTTTTAGTATGAGATTGTACGTCTGTAGTTATTTTTACACTTCTGGTTATTTTTCCGTTTTATTTTTCCACTTTTGCGGTCGAAGTTTTCGTTTTTCGGGTCCCCCCCCCCTTTTCCGTTAAGGTCAGGCAGTTATCCGAAATAGAGTTGGTCCTTTTGTGGAGGACTATCCTTTTGGATTAAGGGACTGGCTTTTCTGGGCAGCGGAGTGGAGGATTGGATCCGTGGATCTGTGGAGTTTGATTGTTTCGTTCGTCGATTGGACCTGTGGTGTTCGTGTGTTCCCGAGGATTGTGGAGCTCGAGAAGGGACTTCTTGGAGGAAAAGAGAGTTTGGGCTAGTAGCTCCTGGCCCCCTCGCAGGCCCCCTGTCCATGTTTGTGGGCTACCCTTTGGACACCCGTCCTCTGGAAGGTGGTGGGCTGGGAGGCTGCGGCTATTTGGCGGCAGGCCTCTTGGCTCTTCTGACCCGCTCCGGATCAGCTGGAGAGCTGACCAGGAGGCGGTAAGGTCCGTTGAGAGGCAGGTTGTTCCTAGGGTAAGTCCCTGGTATTGGCAGAGGCTCCTTTGGTCCCTTTCTCCGTGAATTTAACTTTGAAAGTCTATCCTAAAGCAAGATCTTTATTACGCTGCTGTCGCTTAATCCTTCTAGAGGTGAAGTTGTTTCCTGTGGGGCTCTTGAAGAAGGAGATAGTCTGAGCTGTAATTCATCGTGGTGGTGAGAGCCCAGGTGGGATTGTAGAGTGTTACTGTACTCTGTATTTTCATTAACTCTCCGGGACCTGCTGACCTCAGTACACTGTTTTGGATAATTTTTCTGCCTTTTTGACTCCTCCTGGGTGGTGAGAGTTCCTTGGGGTCGAATTGAGGGCCCTTTTGGGTTTTGTTTTAATTTTAATCTGCTTTGCTGGTTATTGGAAGCATGGAGTGAGAGTCCGTGGTTCTATATTTGGACATCTTTTGAGGTGGAAGGTGGGAGCTCCACTGTCTCAAATTGACTCTAATACTTATTTGAACCGGTTATTATTGTTAAGTATTTATTGTTGTTATTGTTTATTTATTTACATAGTTTGATTGTATAATTTATGTTAGTTGATTTGTGTTTTCAAGTTTTAGTGTTTTATTCTTAATTTTATTGGGATTTCTTGGGAGTTCAGAGATCATTGTTTTGGCCTGATGTCTGTGGATGACGCTAGATATTGTTATCCCACCCCCACCTCCGTCATGCACTACTCATCCGCTGCTCTTCATGCCCTCCGCCCTTTCTTTGCCCTCCTTTGCTTTTCCCGTTTACCAACGCTGTAGGGCTTTGGGAATTCGCGGCGTGGTGGGGTCTGGGGGCATGAACAGCGGGGGATGGTTGAGGGGTGTGCTTTCATGCCATGGTTGAGTCCAGAAGACGCCTGGGGCGAAATGGGGTGCTGAACGTGGACCCTCCTGTTTGGTCCCCATACCAAGGGCACCACCACTGTTGTAAATGGTGGGCAGGTGGTCGGGCTTCCCAGGAGTCCTATCCAACTTAAGGGTGTTGTGCAATGCCAGGTCTCATAGAACAAGACTGCCATTGTAGCGGACTTGGTTGGCATGGATCTGACCTGCATCAATCGAACCTGGCTGGATAGTAATGCTGCACCAGTTCTTGAGGCAGCAATTCGCTGGTATTCGGGTGATTCACCGCCTGAGATTGGATCGCAGGGTGGGGGGTTGCAGTCTGTTTCAAGACCGAATTGACCTCGCTTAGTGTTCCAGTGGAGGAGACCAGATCCTTTGAATGTATCGTGGTGGCAGGTGGGGGCTATAGAATACCGCTCGTCTATCGTCCACCCGGTGACGAGAAACTATTTCTAAAAGAAGTGGCGGACTTCATCATCGACCTGGTATTCGAATCGACCAGGTTGATGGTGCTGGGTAATTTTAATGCCTGGATCAACGATGAACTCTCGTAATTTGGTCAGCACTTCCTCCGATTGATGTGTTCATTGGGCCTCTCACAGGTGGTTACCTCTGCCACTCACAAACATGGCCATTCATTCGATCTGGTCTTCCTGCTGGGGTTGGAGGCCTCCGATGTGGGGGTGGAACCAGTCGGATGGTCTGACCACCACACTGTGAGGTTAAATTTTTGCACCCCCCTGCGTAGACCTACCCCAGTGGAGTTGGTCAAGTACCGCCCTTTACGGGATGTTACTCCCGACGGTCTAACTGCGGTTCTTGACCTATCAGAATTTCCTGGGTTGAGTTTAAATCCAGAAG
This sequence comes from Neoceratodus forsteri, assembly GCA_016271365.2. Classification (NCBI taxonomy): domain Eukaryota; kingdom Metazoa; phylum Chordata; order Ceratodontiformes; family Ceratodontidae; genus Neoceratodus; species Neoceratodus forsteri. The sequence continues at coordinate 1,332,762,735 of CM057455.1, read as the reverse complement.
TGATGGTGCAAGCCTATAATAAAGCTGTCACCTCCGCTTTGGATTTAATTGCTCCCACCCATGTGCGGCCTCTCTCCCTCACCCCTGATCCCCTTGGTTTGATCAGATCTGAGGGAGTTGCGGAGATTAGGGTCACAGGTTGAGAGATACATGGAAGTCTGGCTTAGATGCCGACCATCTTAGACTCCTAGAGCATTATAAACTCTATCAGTCAGCAATCACTCATAAGAAGGCAGTGTTCCTGTCCAGAGAAATTGCTGCTGCTCAGAATCGACCAGCCCAGCTCTTTCGAACCGTAGACAGGCTGTGCAACTCAGCCTGTCTGCAGGTTCGTCGAGCCTTTTCACAGATGCAATGTGTGGAGCTTGCTCGATTCTTTGTAGATAAGGTGGCCGACATCAGGTTCGAGATTTGTGCCGCCCCCTCCACGGGAGTTGTGGTGGTCCAGCCTATGGTCACAAGCACACCGTTCATCTGGAGTTCCTTCAAAAGGCCGGAAATTGAGGATGTTATGAGGATTGTCCAGGGTATGCGTACCACAAGCTGTAGTTTAGACCCGGGTCCCACAGGCCTGATCATGGGCTGTGGGGAGGTTATCTTCCCCGGTTCTAGCTAGGATAGTCTGGTGCTCCCTAGACTCTGGTCAATATCCCCACTCCCTGAAGGAAGCGGTGGTGACACCGGTGTTGAAAAAGGCATCTTTAGACCCCGGCTCCCTAGCAAACTACAGACCTATCTCGAACCTCCCTTTTGTTGGGAAGGTAATCGAGAAAGTGGTGGCAGCCCAGCTGGACAACCATCTTACCATCCATAACATCTACGATCCTCTTCAATCAGGCTTTCAAAAGAGGCACAGCACTGAGACTGCGCTGGTTCGGGTCCTCAATGATCTCCTGATGGTGAGAGACCAGAAAAAACGGTCCATTTTGGTCCTTCTGGATTTGTCAGCAGCATTTGACACCATAGACCATGGGGTGTTGCTTGAGCACCTGAGATGCATCTGTGGGTTGTCGGGTTTGGTGCACAGAAGGTTTACTTCTTTCCTCACAGGTAGAACTCAGAGGGTGGTATCGGGGAATTTTTTCTCCGATCCTACCGCTCTGACCTGTGGGGTGTCTCAGGGCTCTGTGCTGTCCCCCATGCTGTTTGCGGTGTACATGCTTCCCCTCGGAGACATTGTAAGACGATATGGGCTGGAGTTTCATTGTTATGCCGATGATACCCAGCTCTATCTGTCTTTTGTGCCTAACCAGAATAGGGCACTCTCAGTGTTTAACAACTGTCTCAGTGAGATCCAGGATTGGATGAGGTCCAGCTGGTTGAAGTTGAACTCTGGGAAGACGGAGGTGTTGGTTGTGGATCCTGGCCGCCGGATTAAGGGGTTGGGGGCACTTCAAACCTCTGGTTTATTCCTGGGGGATGCGGAGCTCCCGACCTCTGAACAGGTGCGAGACCTGGGGGTGATCCTTGATGATCAGCTGACATTGCGTGCGCAAGTGTCGGCGGTTGTTAAGGTATCCTTTTACCATCTTAGGAACATCGCCAGGATCAAGCACCTTGTTCCATCCGGCGACCTACCTACGCTGATCCACACCTTTGTGACCTCGTGTCTGGACTACTGCAACTCCTCTACTTTGAGCTTCCTAGGGTTGATATCCGTCGCTTGCAGCTAGTGCAGAACTCGGCAGCCCGGTTGTTAATGGGGACTCCCTGCTCCTCTCATTACACCGGTGTCTGAGATCTGCACTGGCTGCCAATCAGTGGCGGATCACCTTTAAAGTCGGACTTTGACATACAAAGCCCTACACGGGTTGGGCCCTTATTACCTGAAAGAGCTTCTAGTGCCTTACCTACCGACGCGACCACCCGCCAGCTAACGAGGTTGCTAGAGATCCCGAGGGTAACTTTAAAATCTTCCGCTCGAAGCTATGTTCGTGGCGCCCAATTCTCTGGAATTTCTACCACGTTGGATTAGACAGTGCATGACGGTGGAGGGTTTTAAAAGGGCCTTAAGTCTTTTTATGGAGTAAGGCATTTGGAGATAATTTGGATGCCAATTAATTGTCCTGTAGTTAATTCAGTTTTTAACATGTTTTATTATGTTTTATCCTGTATCTTATTGTAATGCGCCTTGGTTTTAAGAAAGGCACAGATAAATAAAGCTTATTATTATTATTATATTATTATTATTATTATTATTTAGGAAAGAAGACCCTGAAGGACAGTGAGTCCAAAGCTGGCCCTATGCCTAGAGACAATGTCCAAACTGTAATACCCGATGAAGGTATGGACAAAACTCCAAGTGGCCGCAGCACAAATGTCTGCAGTGGACACATTCTTGAAGAAGGCAACTGAGGCAGCCATGCCTCTGGTAGAATGACTTTTAACAGGTCCCGGTAAAGGCTTGTCGTGTTTGCAATAGCAGTAAACAATACAATTCGCTAACCACTTAGACAAACACTGTTGGAAACAGGGGCTCCATGTCTCCTAGGGGCAAATGAAACAAACAAAAACTGATCAGGCTTTCCAGATAATACCTGAACACCCAGTGTACATCCAGAGTATGAAGTAAGGCCTCCCCCTGATTAGAATACTCAGGGAAATACACAGGCAGGTGGATGGACTGATTTAGTGTGGACTCAGACACCAATTTAGGAAGAAACTTAGGACTGGTTTGTAAAGACACCCTGTCTTTGTGAAAAAACAAATAAGGCAGCCAGCCCAGTGGTGCTGAGAGTTGAAGCACTGGATGTCACACCTCGCGCCACGCCGGCGACCTGGGTTCAGGAACGAGCAAGGGCCATCAGGGGCGGGAAAGGATCGAGCGTCCGGAAGACAGCTCTCCTCTCCTTTCCTGGGGGGGGGGGGTTGGCTAGCTGCTGTTCTAGCAGCCTCTAGCGTCAGCTGGGAGTCACATAATTAGCGGCTGCACTACATGGGAGAGCTGCGGCGGACAACCTATGAGTGTGTGCTGAAGCACGCACACTATGTGTAGGACATCTTTGCATGTCCGAGCTCTAGGGGGTAAACATTAAAGAGTCAAAAAAAAACCCATAAAAAACCTACATAAGGCTCTTTACACATCAGAACCTACAGCTCGGTCGGCCCAGTAATGTAGAGGGCTGAGGCACTGGCACCTTACCACTTACCACGTCGACGACACGGGTTTGGGAATGACCTTGGGTGTCGGAGTGTCGGCCAGGGGGAGGAGGATCGAGCATCCCATGGACTGCTCTCCTCCTTCGGGGAGGATGGGAGGGGACGACTGCTGAGCTAATGGCTCCTGGTGGTGGCCAGGGGCTGGTGCAGGCTCGGACAGCACAAGTGTGGGTCGGCGCAGGCCGACGTCGGATGTGCAGCATACAGAAGCACGCACAGAAGCATCCCTGACATCACTGCACGCCTGCGCCATGGGGAGAACATTGCGGTGGAAAACAATCTTCGGAGTGCAACATGAAGGCCATCTCTGGTGGCACCGCAGCAGACGCATTCAACTCAGCTCCCCCTGAGCCCGCCCCCAGGTCTTCCGCAGTGGGTGGCACCTGCTGTGAAGCAGCCTGGGGGAGTAGCCTAAAAGGGGTCTGAGCTCTGACTGCTGCTGGTGTGAGTGCCTAGGGATCTGTGCTGGATAGGGGGGACCATAGGTACCCCACCCCAGCCAAGGAGCTAGAAACAGACTAAGAAAAAAAAAAAGAACCTGCAGCTCAGAAATCCTCTGAGCAGAAGTAATAGCAACCAAAAATAACGCTTTCCAAGAAAGGCACCATAGCTCGCAGCTAGCAGCAGGTTCAAAAGGAGGCAATGTAAGCTTTTCCAAAATAAACTAAAGGTCCCATGGCAGGACAGGGTCCTTAATGGGAGGTTTCAAATGCAAGAGATGGCAGAAAGGTGCACCTTAAGCAAGGAGTAACCCAGGCCTGAGTCCAAAAGGGATAGAAGGCACTCCAGGATGAGATTCACCAGACATGTGAAAGGATCCCAAGTGCCGAGCGATGGCCCAAATGGAGAGGTGCTTCCACTTCATGGCGTAAGTAGCTCTGGTGGAAGGTTTCCTAGTGGCCACCAAGACATCTGCCACCAGGGATGAGACTCCAAAGCGGGCAGTAGTTAAGTCTGCAGGAGCCACACATGAAGATGCAGTGACTTGAGATCTGGATAGGCCAGAGTGCCCTGCCGCTGGGAGAACAATTCGGGATACAGGGGCAAGGGGACGAGGCTTCACCGCCAACTGCTGCAACAGTGGAAACCATATCCAATGCAGCCAGAATGGGGCTATGAGGATCATCTCAGCCCCCTCTGACTGCAGCTTGAGGAGCACTCTCTGCAGAAGTGAAAAGGGAAGGGAGGCATACAGGAACCTTCCTGTACAAGAGAAGGACAACGCATTGCACCAGAAAACACCAGGCCCTGGATCGAGCAAGCCGAAATTGGGCAATTTTGCATTGAGTGGGGATGCAAAAAGGTCCAGCTCAGGACAGCCCCACCTGTCAAAGAGATCCACGACCACAGAGGGCAGAAGCTCCCATTTGTGAGCCCTCATTCTGGACCTGCTTAGGCTGTCAGCCAGGATGTTTTGGATGCCTGGAACACGTACAGCGACTAGTTCCAGGTTGTGCTGAATGGCCCAGTACCAGATTATCTTTATCTCCCTGCAAAGGTGGTAGGAATAAGTCCCCCCCTTGCTTGTTGATGTAATAGACTACTGACATGTTGACTGCCTGAACCAAGAGAGGGCCTGGAACAAGGTGAGTCTAGAAGGCCTGCATAACGTAAAGGATGGCCCTTATCTCCAGAACATTGATGTGGAGATGTTGCTTGCTCTCCAACCAGATCCCTCGAGTCTGACAATGGGCCAAGTGGGCACCCCAGCCCAGGCCCAAGGCACTTATAGTCAGAATCTACTGTAGGGAACCTGCTCTGAAAGAAACCCCCCTGAGGAGATTGGAGGAGTTCTGCCACCATTCCAGGGTCTGCCTCACCATATTGGAGACCAGAACCTGCTGATCTAAGTCATCGGTGGGCTGGTCCCATTGGGCTCGAAGAGTCCATTGAGGCACTCTCATGTGCAGGCGGGCTAGGGGAACCATGGTTATAGCTGCTGCCATGTGTCTGAGGAAGCACAGGAAATACCTGGTTGGGACCTTCTGAGAAGAGGAAACCAGCTGTGCCTGTGCTATCAAATGTTCCGCTCTGTCCTGAGGCAGGAAGGCTTTGCCCATTGATGAGTCTAGGACTTCCCCTATGTACTGGAGGCACTGGCTTGGCAGAAGACAAGACTTGGGGAAGTTCAGAGTAATCCCCAGAGTCTGGAACAACCAAAAGGTGGCGTCCAGGGTCTAGATCAACTGAGCTCTGGAAGGAGCTGCCAACAGCCGGTCGTCCAAGTAAGGGAACACATAATGCCTCTGTCTCCGCAGGGCCACAGCCACCACTGCCAGGCACTTGATAAAGACCCTGGGAGCTGAAGAAAGGACAAAAGGGAGGGTCCAAAACTGGAAATGGTCCCCCTGAAAACAGAAATGGAGAAACCGATGGTGGGGCGGGAAGAAAAAATTACTCACCTTAGTAATTGCTTTTCTTCTCATGGAGTCTTGCTATATTAGGACCTTTGCAGTATGCCCATGGCTTTTGACTGCCCCGGAGATGAAATAGTTAACTCCAGAGTAATCTGGAGTTCCACAGCGCGAGGGCGCTATTGAAAGCTCTATCTGGGTTGTTTGAACCCAAATTGTCAGGTTCTTTACGAGGCTAAGCTAACATAGCAAGTCTGTGTGGAAAAGCCTTACACTAGCCATTGGCTACCTACTAACAGTAGAACCACAAAAACACAACAACAATAATGAAAACAGTATTACGTAATATTGTTAGGGGAACCCCTGACAATCACTACTAAGGCCCCCTCTGCCCAAAGACTCAAGTCCAGAGAGGGGCTCAGCTACCAAGTAACGAAAAACAGAAACTATCTAGTTCCTAACCCAAGAAAGAAAAGGGGGGGGGGGGACTAGAAGCTAAACAGGCATGACACAGTGATTGCACCAATTTGCCAACCCCATACCCAAGTAGGGATTCTGAGAGGGGTAGGAGGGAGGGTTGTCCTAATATAGCAAGACTCCATGAGAAGAAAAGCAATTACTAAGGTGAGTAATTTTTCTTCAAACACCATGAAGTCTTGCTTATATTAGGACCTTTGCAGAGTATACAGCAGTACCTCCATGGAGGAGGGTCAGAACCTACTTAGAAATAGGCTCTGAAGCACAGCTGTGCCAAAGCGAAGATCTCTCCTGGACTGGACGTCCAGGAATAATGCTTAGTAAAAGTGTAGACTGACTTCCAGGTAGCAGCTTGACAGATTTCCAAAATGGGAATATCTCTAGCAGCCGCTAGAGATGCAGCTGTACCCCAGGGAATGAGCCCTCAGGCCTGAGGGCGCTGCCCTTACCCAGTTTTGATAACAGAACTGGATACAAGAGACAATCCACCTAGCAATTGTCCTCCTAGTAGCAGGTCTCCCCTTACCCACATCTCCATAGGTAAGGAAGAGCTGGAGGGATTCGAACCTGTGACCCTTGGTACGTTCCAAATAGTAGCTAAGGGCTCTTTTTACGTCCAAACTGTGCAACCTTCTCTCACCAGAAGAGGATTGCTCAGTAAAAAATACTGGAAGAGAGATGGACTGGTTAAGATGAAAATCTGAAACCACCTTAGGTAAAAACTTTCTGTTAGTCCTGAGAATCACTTTATCTCTGTGGAAAGAAATGAAATCCTCTTCCACTGACAAGGCCTGTAATTCACTTATACGCCTAGCAGAAGTGATAGCCACTAGAAAAACAGTTTTCCAAGTTAGGAACTTAAGATCTGCTGAAACCAGAGGCTCAAAGGGAGGTTGCATTAGCTGGGCAATGCAAACATTCAAGTCCCATGCAGGGGTTGGTTCCCGAAAGGGAGGGTTAGTATGGAGTAACCCTTTGAAAAACTTGGAAAACACAGGGTGAGAAGAAAGGGAAACTGGTTTCCCTGCAGAAATAAAAACAGAAACAGCTGCCAAATGAACCTTTAAGGTAGCTGGTTTGAGGCCTAAGGAATTTAAGTGGACCAGATAGTCCAACAAAATAGGCAGGTCAGCTGATTCTGGGGTGATTTGCCTCTCAGAACACCAAAATGAGAATCTCTTCCATTTAGAATTATAAGTGGCTCTAGTGGAAGGCTTCCTAGAGGCCTTCAAAATATCCAAGACACCTTGAGAAAGGTGTAAATGAGCAAATTCTAACTCCTCAAGAGCCAGGCCTTGAGGTGGAGGGAGTTGAGATCCGGATACCACACCCTCCCCTGCGCACAGGTCAGCAGGTCGTGAGTCCTGGGCAAGGTCAGGGAGGGCGAAATGAGAGGGACAGAAGAAGCGGTACCAAGGCTGCCTGGCCCAGTCTGGAGCAATCAGAATCACTCTGCAAGGCTGAGTTCTGATTTTTACCAAAACCTGAAGAGGAGAGGAACGGAGGGAAAGCATAGAGGAACGCTCCCTCCCAATTCAGCTGAAAAGCATCCAGGGGACTGACCCCAGAACTGGGGCCTGCAGCAAAACAGGGAGTTGGTGGTGTCTGGGGCTGCGAAGAGACTATCTGAGGGGTGCCCCAGCTGGCAAAGACCACCCCAGCACTTGAGGGTTCAGAACCCATCGTGATGGCCCTGAGAAATCCTGCTGCGGGCGTCCGCTAGACATTGTCCTTCCCTGGGAGGTGAACCGCTATCAGAGAGGTGTTCAGGAGTAGGCCAGAGACTACAACTTCATTGCTCGTGCACAAGGCTGAAGAGCGAGTGCCCCCTTGCTTGTTGATGTACCACATTGTTGTGGTATTGTCTGTCCTGACTTGAACAACCTTGCTCTGGACAGTTTCTAAAAACCTGGAGAGCTAGGAAGACAGCTCTGAGCTCCAGTAGGTTGATGTGAAGCAGAGATTCCTGAGGGGACCAAACTCCCTGAGTTGAAAGGTCGCCCAGGTGAGCCCCCCAACCCAACAGGGACGCGTCCGTGGTGAGGGTGAGGGAGTGAGGAACAGGAAGGAATGGGACCCCAGAGGACAGGTTGCTTCGATCCAGCCACCACTGGAGAGCTAGGATCAGAGTCTTGGTCACTGGGACCAATTTGGTAAGGGGGTCCCTCCTTTGAGACCAATAGGAACTCAAGTGGAAACTGAATGTCCTCATCTGAAATCTCGCCCTGGCACAACAGCTGTAGAGGCAGCCATGTGCCCCAGGAGTTGTAGAAAGTGCCTTGCTGGTCGAGAGACCTGCATGGTGAAGGAAGATGCCAGGGCAATGAGTTTGTCCACTCTTTCGGAGGGGAGGAATGCCCTGGCTAACTTTGTATTCAGCTCTGCACCTATAAAAGTTAGTACCTGAACTGGTTCGAGAACTGACTTTGAATATCTAACAGGAACCCCAGAAAGGTGAGGAGTTCCTGAGTGATTTGCAAGTGGATTTTACCTGCTCTGGTGACTGACCCACAATGAGCCAGTTGTCCAGATAGGGAAACACAGCTACCCCTTGTCTTCTTAGGTGGGCCACTACTACAGCTAGACATTTTGTGAAAACTCTTGGAGCAGAAGTGAGTCCGAAGGGCATTGCCCTGAACTGGTAGTGGCCCGAGGGCAGTTTGAACCTGAGGTACTTTCGGTGAGAGGCCCTGATTAGAATATGGAAGTAGGCGTCCTTGAGGTCCAGGGAAGCTAACCAGTCCCCTGGCCTCAAGGATGGCAAAATCATTGCTAAAGTTAGCATTTTGAACTTTGGTTTTACAAGATGCTTGTTCAGAAATCTTAAATCCAATATGGGCCGCCAGTCTCCTGTCTTTTTTGGGGTCAGGAAGTACCTTGAGTAAAGACCCTTGCCCTGGTGGCAAGGGGGGAACCTTTCCACTGCCTTGCAGTCCAAAAGAGAAGAAACCTCCGCTTCTAGTGCGAGGGTTTCCAAAAGACTTGAGGGGGGAAAGTGCCTGGCTCTCATCTTGGGAAACTGTTTGAAACTGAGAACCAAGCCTTGGCTTACCACCTCCAGAACCCATTTGTCCGAGGTTAGGGACAACCAGTTCTGGCAGAAATAAGTCAGTCTGCCCCCCAACGGTACAGGAGAGTCGGCCCCAGACACCCCGTCAGGGTGCCTGCTTGGCAGGAGCAGCTTTAGGTTGGGGAGAGGGAGAGGGCCTGCCTGTGCCCCGTCTGCCTCTGCCTCTGAAAAATCCTCTCTGCGCAAAAACAGAGGATGCCTGGAATTGGTAAAAAGGCCTATTGAAAGGCCTGCCCCTACCCCTGGGGGCATGCCTATGTTGAGTGGCATGCCTCTCCTTAGCTTGGGCACTTTTGTAAGTAGCTCTGTATTCATCCATCTTTTTCATGTAATTTTCTGTTTGTTCTCCAAACAGAGAATTTCCTATAACAGGAAAACCTATAGCCTTTGACTGGGTATCTTGGGACAGATTAGTGCATCTGAGCCATGCCAACCTACGGAGAGCTACAGAAGTGGCCATGACCCTAGAGGAAACATCATTAACATCAACAGCAGCATGAAATTGAACTTTAGAGGCTTCAATGCCATCAGCAGCCACCTGTTCCAACTCACTAGCCAACGGGCCCTGAGCCTGCTTGGCCAACTGCAATATAGTGTCCCATCTAGATTTCTGATATCTAGCCACATAAGCTATATAATTAGCTTGTCTGAGTCCCAAAGAAGCTGCTACATACTGTTTCTTCGCCATGGCATCAATCTTCCTGGAATCCTTATCAGGAGGATGTGAAGCCAGGGGAATATTAGCCTTGTCACAGGCTGCTGCTTGAACAACACCTACATGACTACACTGTTCAGTAAGGAAGTCTGTATTAGGGCCTGACAACGTATACCTTCTGTCCATTTTTTTATCTACAGGAGGGACAGAAAAAGGATTTTTTAAAATCTTAGAGGTTTGCCTCCTAAATGACTTATATAAAGGAATAGACAACCTTCTAGCCTCTGGAATATCCATCATTTCCACACAGTCAGGCTCCTCTTGCTCATCCACAGCCTCTTCTAAGGGAGCTGGAGAGTTTCTGCTACTTTCTTATAAAATCTGAAATGAGAGGGAGACTCAGACAACAAAGGGGAGATCAAAGGTCTGTCTGGAGAAATGTGCGTTCTATTGGCACTTCCAGACCTTCCCAATCACAATTACAATCATCAAAACCTTCCTCCCTCTTGTGGTTCTGAGAAATCCTCAACATCATAATCCTGAACCACTGACCTGAACGAGACCCCTTTTCCAACCAGAGAGGGTTCAACAAGTCCCTGAGACAAAGACTGGACAATCTGTATGGCTTTAGCTATTTCTACAGCAGAAGGAGAAACAAAACTGGACTCCACACTAGCTGATTTCTTCGTCTTTTTTGCTTTGACTGGTTCCTCAGGACCAGCCTTTCTTTTGCCCGAGGAAGTCTCGCCCTGGTCAGAGGGCACTCCCTCTGGTCCAGCCGTAGCTGGACCGGGCTGGCCATCCGGGTCAGCGGACTTTTTGGGCTCTCGTCCCTGAGCCTGCCCAATCTCTTTTCCAGGGTGGCTGCAGGGAAATTTTTACAAACCTGGCAGTCTGACAGGAGGTGGTCAGCCCTCAGACAATAGACACAGTGGTGTGGGTCAGCCTTGGCAAAGGCTTCCCCACAGACATCACAGTGTTGAAACCCAGTGGGCCCGGTTTTCTTTGGGTTTCTAGACATAATGCCAGCCTAACCAAACTTGTCCTTTTTTCCGGCCTTGCTAGGACAAGACACCCTTATCGGTCCCTAACCGTGTCACGGGTATTTGAAAAACAATTTTAATGCCAGGTTTTTAGGACCGATAAGAACCGGTACCTCATTCTAAATGCAAAGAAAATGATTTTAAAGAAACTGATCGGTTCAGAGTGAACTGATAATGAGTTTCCACACAGACTAAAAATTATTTACTTACGGTTACCAGATAGAGCTTTGAACCGAAAACCGCGTAATTTTAAACACTTCTCGGTAAATGAACCGATTAAAATACTTAAACCGCAAAACGAATCAACTGAAGGAGCTGGTTCCGAGCGTCTGTTCAGCGAGAGCGGAGTAAAGAATCTGACAGTTTGGGTTCAAACAACCCAGATAGAGCTTTCAATAGCGCCCTCGCGCTGTGGAACTCCAGATTACTCTGGAGTTAACTATTTCATCTCCGGGGCAGTCAAAAGCCATGGGCATACTGCAAAGGTCCTAATATAAGCAAGACTTCATGGTGTTTGAAAACCAGGATACGGAGATAGGCATCCTCCATATCCAATGAACACAGCAAGTCCCCCAGGTGAAGAAAGGGCAGCAAAACATGAAGGGTGACCATCCTAAAATGCTTGTACTCTATGTACAGATTCAGGTGGCAGAGATCCAGAATTGGTCTCAGGTCCCCCACCTTCTTGGGGATGAGAAAGAAGTGGGAGTAGAACCCCTTCCCTCTCTGTGCCGGGGGAATGGGCTCTATGGCCCTTTTGCACAGCAAGGCCTGAATTTCCTCCTGAATGAGGAGTACATGGGCCTGAGGGTACTGGGACTGCAAGGGAGGGCTGTCTGGAAGGATTTCCAGAAATTCCAGAGCGTGCCCCCTTTCTACCATTTAAAGGACCCATTGCTCTGAAGTTACAGTGCGCCACCAGTCAAGGTATAAGGAAAAGCAACCCCCCACTGCCTCCCCAAGGCAAGGAGTCAGGCGGTAGTACCGGGGGTGGGCAGAGTGGCTGGGGATGCTCTAGGGGCCCTAGGGGCAGAAGCTCCAGCAGGTTAGGTGGAAGCCTTGCGCTTGAAGGTGCCTCTGGGCTACTGGCCCTTGGGCTGCTGACTAAGGGTCCAGCGAAAGGACTGATGGTGGTTGGACCTAGCTTGAGAACGGTACACAGACTGCATCAATCTCAAGGCTTTGCCAGATTCTTATAGGCAAGAAAAAATGTCCTGAGCGTCCCTGCCAAAAAAGGATAGATTCCTAGAAGGGGGCATCCAGAATTTTCACCAGCACATCTGGCGCAAAACCTGATACCTGGAGCCAGGAGCGACAGCGGATGCAGACACCAGTAGCTGCTGCTCATCCAGCTGCATCCACTGTGTCATATGCGGCCCTGAGAACATGGTTGCCCACATCCAAGTCCAGCTTAAGGAACTGGACCAGCTGGGTTTTCGTAGGGTCCTCCAGAAGGGCCTGTATGAGATCCAAGGCCTTGTCCCATAAGGCGTTTTGATACTGCACCATATGGGCCAGGTAGTTTGAGTCTGAATTGCAAGTGTGGTCGAAGTGTAGACCAGCTTGCCGAATCGGTCTACCTGGCAAGACTCCTTATCAGGAGGGTGGATGCTGAGATGCCCAGGCTTCTTGGTGCAGTCATGAGCCACATTCATGACCACCAAGTCCACCTCTGGCTGCTCCCCCAAATAGAGTTTGCCAATGGAGCATGATAAAGGTGGTCAGCCTTCTTAGCTAAGGCTGGAGTGGAGGAGGAACAGTTCCAGGTGGCCTTGGTGACATCCTCAGATGACTTAATGAGGGGTGTCACCACTAAGGGAAGAGTCTCCTTCCTGTGGCGACAGACTGCCAGACGGCAACGTTCGGGGTCTAGTACTTCCATCTCCCATCTCATCAAGGACTGAATATGCCTCATGATGTCCATAAACATAGGATTATCAGGGAGGAACTAGGGATTTCTTTGGAGGTTTAAGGGTTGCCAGAAGGCCCCCTGGAATTATCAGAGTCCTCTGAAGTGGAAGAGGAGGAATCCTTGCCAGACGGGTCGATTTCCGGGACTGGCGTCGGTGGGCGACGTTCTTCCTTCTGTTGGTCCATTCAAGCCAGAAAGGGTCCTGGAGAATGGGGTTGGCTAGGACCCACTCGGCCAGAGTACCTGGGGGTCTCCTTATCCTTAATGAAAGCCCACCAGGCTGAGAAAAGCAAACTGTGTTCCACTGGAGGAGGTGGGTTATAGGTTGGGTACAGATACTGAGGAGGTGGCACTGGGTACCCAGGCGTCAGGTATCCTGGCATCGGTCCTTGGGGCGTGGAGTACCCTGGCACTGGTCCTAAAGGTGCCAGGTAACCAGGCATGGGCACTTGAGGCATTGGGTTACCTGGCATCAGGAATCTGGGCATCAGTCCCTCAGGCACCGGCTGGGGATTGCCCGAAGGACCAGCCAGGATTGGTTGAGGCGGTGATGATTGGGGCACTGTCAGTGTTGACACCAGTAGAGCAGATGTTGAGCGGATGGGCGAAGGCCGACACTGGTCCGGTGAGAGAGGTGCTGCTGACCCCGAAGGGGAAGCAGGAACCTGTGCAGGGAAGCTAGCTCCTGAAGGAGGCAGAGGTGACACCTGTGTAGAGGAGGTGAGTGCTTGCTCTGGGTGTTGCAAAAAGGCACTGGTCCCAGAGTCAGGGACAGATGTGGGCAACACCAGGACCGGGGGAGCGACAGGCAAAGACCCGCCACCCACGGAAGGGATCCCAGTCGAGTGACCTGACTGAGGACCCGCTGAGTGTAAGGGCCTAAGCATCAGGGTCTGGGAAGCAGGGGACAAAGTACGAAGCCCTGAGGAGCCACTGCACAAGACTGAAATGAGGACGGATGGCTGAGAAACAGGCAGCTCCGAAGAAGTGAGGGATGCCGTAGGAGGAGGGGCCAACCTCCCGCGGGAGAAGGACCCCGAGGTGGTTGTCGACTTATTGGGGACCGAGAGTGGGAAGTTGACCGGGGACGGTCCCTGTGCTTGTCCCACTGCTTATGCTTCCCAGTAGATTTCTTCTCTTTCTGGGTGGGAGAACAAGTCGAAGCCCTGGAGACCAGGGAAGAGGAAGAGCTTTTGCCTTGGAGCTCATTCTCCATCGCAGCTAACTTCTGTTGCAGCAAGCAGCCTTATAGAGTCTTCAAATGGCATCTCTTTGTGGCCTGGTTGAAGTCCTAGCAGTGCTGGCAGGCCTCGGTGTCGTGGTCAGGGTCTCAGCAGAGCAGGCAAGAAGAGTGGTCATCCTTGAAGGGAAGCTGCTTGCCACAAGTACGCTTTGTATGCCGGTCGGAAGATGAAGTTGGAGAAGGAGACATGCACAAATGTAAATAAACTATTCAATTTTAAAACGAAAATAAAGAAAAATGCAGATAAAGCATGAAACAATATGGCAGTAGACTGAAGTAAACATCCGTGAAAGGCCAATGTGCACAGGTTGATGGTCGGAAAACAACTGAGGTGCAGCTGGGGGACCACCCCTTTTACACCATAGGCGGACGCTGGCATGCCAACGTTTGGGGCAGTTTCCCACTGTACACTGCTAGCAAGAAGTTTTCCGTGTGGTCCTAGCACCTGGCAGCTTAGTCCTACTGGTGTTGCCTGCTACAAGAGCCCCCTCAAAGTAATATCAACAGTTACAGTAAGTACGTAATTTTCATATCTTCCAAGAATCAATATTCTCTGTAGATTCCAACTGATAGGTCAGAGTACCAAGCTCAGAGAAAGTCCCCCGGACTAGGGAGGTGGGAGCTCAGTCCTCATTCAGCATAGTAATCTATTCAGAACTGTCCTGCCAAAGGTGGCATACCGCCAGGCGTGGACATCCAGAGTACAGTGCTTGGAGAAAGTATACACTGTGCTCCAAGGTGATGCCCTGCAAATTTCACATCCAGGGAGTGGAAAGTCCTCTCTCCCTCATTATGGAAATCAGCAAAGTCAGTAGGTAGAATGAGGGCTTGATTCAAGTGGAAGTCAGACACCACTTAAGATAGAAGTTTGGGAGTATATGGAGCACTACCTTGTCTTCATGGAAAACAGTGTAACCCCCTTGCAAATGGGGGTTCCTAAAGCTTCCCCGGAGCTTGGATAAATGCTCTGTGCCTGGTTAGAGTTCGGCGTTAAAGCCGTTTAAATGGGGAGCCAGCAAGCGCTTTAAAAGGCCTCCGTATACTGTCTCTTTAAGGGCTGCTTTGGTTTGCAGCCATAATTGATCATGGAGGGGGTCTGAGTGTTGCTATGCTCGAGTCCCGCCCGGGCTGCTGATTTTTCGCTCCGTTGCTGCCATCGCTAGTGGTGCAGGGGGAGCTTTACAAGGGGATGTGAATGTTGGCTTTAAATACTGGGAAATAGTAATGACAATGTAGTGTTCTAACCTGCCTTGTTTTGCAGCACAGAAGGTTTCGATTTCCTCCTCCATTTTGGTCTCGAACTAGTGAATTGGACCAATCAGTACCTTGGGACCCTACAGAGCTGGCTGACCAATAGGGGAACTGTTTGTATTTGAGAGAGGTATTATGGGCTATGGCGCTTTTTCGCACCACTGAGAGCTAAAGGAAGTGACTGGCAGGTCTCGCCAGCCAATGGAAGCGGGTAGCGCCCGAACTGAAAGAAGAGCCCTTGTTGCTGGAGGGCAGATGCTTGTGGTTGGTGAAGGGAGAGGAGCTGTGTGCTTCTGGGCGCTTGAGAGAGTGTTCGCGCTGGAAGCGTGAAGGCCTGAAGCGGCCGCTTGTGCTTCGGCCCAGCCGACAATCCGCCGGCAGGCGGTCAGAGGAGGCTGTGCTTTGTACAGCTACCCACCAGGCTCGACCTGTAGGAGGACTGGAGAAGATTGCTGAATTGTGCTCGGTCCAAGAAACGTGGAAGCTGCCGTTGCAGTATCTCAGTGGCTGTGAGTTTGTGGGAGCATTGGAAGCAGCTGCCTGGTGTGGTACCTCTGTTGTTGTTTACCATATAAATGTGTAAGAAGACTGGTGAAAGTCAGGCTCCATCCTGGTAGCGTGAAGGAATCGCCATTTGCTGGGGTTGTGAGTACTAATTCAGGTCGCTCCTGTGTGTGTCTATGCAGTGGTTTCAGTGCACCATTTAACTTCGGATTACTTAACTGAACTTTCCTTTACTTTGACCTGCTCAGGACTGTTATGTTTGTGTGTGCTAAGAGCCCCAACCAGCTGCCACGTGTGGACTAGCTGCTAGGCTTGGGGTACCCCGGATAATAAACTGTAGGGTTAGGCCCCGTGCACAGAGCCCCAGGTAGATAAGTATAGTGATAAGCTAATCAACTGGATTCCTCCTGTCCTTGTTGTTTTTCCCCTGAATAAATCAGATTGCTTTTTGTACAGCTACATCCTGGCTATTGTGTACATTAATGGTGAACTGCTGCCTGGTGATTGTAACATAACTGTACCTTACTTTACAGGGGGTCCCCGAAGGGAGCTGGAATATATTTTCCGTGGGGTAAGTGTACTGGTGAACAGAACTGTTGGTACCCAGTGTGAGTCACTAGTGGGATGAAAGGGGGGTTGCAGTAGCTCAGAGGGCTGTAACCGTAGTAGTCTTAACTGTGCTAACCCCGACCTCTGGGTGGAGGCACCCGTCAACGGATCTGGGCCCCTCAACCTGCCTCTGTGGGGGCAGACAGGGGTAGTAGCCCTAAGGGTAGCGCCCCCCTGGGGGTTACAACAGTACACAGAGCATCTGTGACCAAAGCATGTATGTCAGACACTCTGCATGCAGAGTGGATGTCCTTTAGAAATGCTGTTTTCCAAGTCAGGTATTTCATGTCACAAGTTGCAACAGGCTCAAAAGGCTTGTGAGTGAGCATGTCTAGCACCATACTGAGGTCCCAAGGAGCCACCAGCTTACTAATGGGGGCCTCGTGTGCAAGATTCCCCTAAGGAACCTCTTCAGCAGTGGCAACTGTGCCAGAGTGAGGCTGCCTTCAGGTTCGTGGTACACTTATATGGCCAACAGGTGGACTTTGTGGAATATTGCACTCCAGTATCAGACAGGTCCAATAAGTACTCCAAAGCCTTTTCAGGTGGACTTAAAAGGGTCCATGGGTGTTTTGGAAAACCAGATAGAAAAGCGTTTCCACTTGGCTGTGTATGTCATCCTGGTAGAATGTTTACATGCAGCCAAGAGTATTTCAGAGACTCTCCGAGACACTTTTATTTCTTCAGCAGCTAGGCCTAATGATGACGGGAATGCAGGCTGGGATGGACTAGCTGACCCTGAACTTGGTACAGTAAGTCCATCCAGAGTGGCGTAATCCTTGGTTTGCTGACTGATAGTTGCTTCAGAAAAGGAAATCACATTTGCCGAGGCCAGCAGCAAGCCACTAGGATTATCTTTTCCCCATGCAACTTCAGTTTTAATAGCACTCTATGAATGAGAGGGATTGGAGAAAATGCATTCAGAAACAGACTGTGCCACTTTAGTCTGCATGCATCCTGACAGAAAATGACAGGTTCTGGATTTCTGAAGCAGAATCACGGCACTTTGACATTGAGCAGGGATGCATAAAGGTCCATGTATGGAGTTTCCCACTCTTCAACGATCAGTCTCATAACGTCTGGAGCTACTGACCACTTGTGAGGATCGGCTGTTCGACTTAGCTCATCTGCCAAAGTGTTCAGGATCCCTGGCAGCTAGATAGCCAGCAGAAGCGTCCCCTGCTCCAGGCACCTTTCCCATACTCTCACTGCCTCCCTGCAGAGATGGTAAGATTGTGTTTTGCCTTGTCTGTTGACATACTACAAGACAGACTTGTTGTCTGTCTAAAGGAGAACTGATAAGATATGGAATGTCCATAATATAAATATTTTCCCAGATAAAGGGCTTAAAATGCTAAAATTACATAGTTGGCATGACTGCTTAAAGGACAATAATTTTATTTCTTGCAATGAGTTTATTCTCAAATGTCAGGAGTTGCAAATACCAGGTGCTTGGCTAAAATATAATCTATTCAAAAAATAAGTTCAACAAATACATACTACCCAAGGATATTAATATCTCCCAAACAGAGGTGAACATTGTATCAGCTTTAGATAATTCTAGTACTAAAAATAAAATAAGCACTATGGCCTTCTTCTATCAGCTTATTCTAATCAAAAACACTAAAAAAACAGAAAAAGGCTTTAATAAAGCCAAACTTAAATGGGAAGCAGAAACAAAAGATAAAAGATAATATAATGTGGAAACATATTTGCATCAAAGCAAATAAACTCTTCATAAATGCTAAAAATAAATCCATGCAGTGTAAAATTATTGACAAGGCTTATATCACACCCTATAAATTAAGTCACATAGATCCCACTTATCCCAATGTATGCTGGCACAGGTGTAAGGAGAAGGAAAAAACAGAGACCATTTCCATCCACTGTGGGAATGTGGGACTATACATAGTTGGTGGCATCAAACAAGAGATGAGGTAGAAAAAATCCTTCAAATTGAAATCCCCCTAACTCCTAGGATTTTTATTTTCAATGAATTTGACTCATTAAAGTTTGCGTAAAAGGAAACCAAAATTCTCGCACTGGTGACTATGGCTACAAAAAATGAAAATTCTAGGGACATGGATATGTTGTTCATCCACACTTATTGGCAGGTTCCTTGCCGCTTTAAATCTTGCCGGAAGATCTTCAAGCTGGCTCCTCCCACCCACCCGGGTGGTAAAACTCTCGGCTCCGCCCCATGACGCCAGATCTTCCTTACTTTGAAGCTCAGGTTCCTCCTTAACGCTCTGCGATTAAGACTGGTTCCTAATTCTTGCAAAGTTCGAAATCAAAAAGTTTTGCTAAAAGACTTTGGTCTTTCTCCTCGCGGCTGCGGTGGACAAATCGACTCCCGTTTTAGAGGTGCCCTTCATGGGCAGAAGATATTTAGGGATGGATCCGCACTCCACGCATGCCTACTGCTCTGGGCCTTGAGCACGACCCGCAGGCCTGCGACTTGTGCTCTTCCTTTTCGGCCTACGTCCTTGAAGACCGTGATGCCCGATTACAACTGGGGCGCCCCGAGAAAAGAATTCCACCGGTGAAATCTAAAGAGGCCCGATTGGCGGTGTCCGCGGCGGCGGGCTCGGCGGATCAGCTCGAGCAGATGATCGCCCTCAAAGAGGAGGCGGCGCGGGCCGCTTCTACCTCGGCTGCGGCATTTGTCCCGCTCTCTCTCGGTGCCTCGTACTCGGCTTCTTTTAAGGAGCTTTGTCTGACCCTCTCGACGAAAGGTGAGGGTCCAACTTCTTCGGGACCTTTTTCCAGGTCCAAAAAGAGCAAAAGTAAGTCTCTCCGTCGATGCTCTTGGGAGCGGGAAAGATCCTCCTCCCTTGTCGACAGTCGACTTGGCCGACCTCTCAGCTTCGGGTCACTGGCTTCACGGTGTCCCCGCCAGGCCAGTTGATCGAGACTCCGCCGACGCGTCGAGATTTTTCTCGACCCGTTAGACGGGTTGTCGGCTGGAGAAGCTGAGAATCCCCTCTCCCCGGTTCCCCGGTGGGAGTTGAGGATCCCGTCGGCTCGTCTGTGCCTCCGGTTCCGGAGCCTTCGGTGGGATCGTCCGAGCCGAGGAGAGTGCCGATTTCCGACACTTCTCCTCGCCTCGCCCAGTCGAGACTCTCAGTCTCGTCTCGGACATCCTCACGGTCCAACCGATCCCGCCGCCATAGGCAGTCTCGGTCTCGGCACCGCGGCAAGCGGTGCCGCCGCTCTTCCTCTTCCTCGGACGAGGGGAGGCTTCGGCGCAAGTTGCGTCGGAAGTACGAGGAACTTATGTGGCAACAGCTCCTTTTGACTGGGAATAAGCAGACCCAGTCGTCTTCCCCGGCCATTAAGTGGCTGTCACCGGAGCAGCCGAAACAACCCCTCGTTGTAGTCGAGGAGCCTGTTCTCAGGCCGGTTGTTCGGCCAATTCCAGCTGCCCCACCGATTCTGGTGGAACCTCCGCCTCCACAGTCATTAGTTGGGGCTCCGACCAAAAATTCTCGGTGGAGGCAGGTGGAGGGTGGCTCAGGCCCGAGGCAGCTCTTTGAGGACTCTTCTGAGTCCGATGATGGTTCCTCCCTCTTCTCCAAGCGCATGGACTTGGAGTCCTCGGGAGGGCAGTCAATGGACGATAGCCCTTCGTCCTTCTTAGGGTTGCTTTGACTCATCTCGGAGTCCACCGGGATGAAGCTCAAACCCATTTCTAAACGGGCCAGGTATCCCCTCACGGAGATTCTGGACCGAGGGGATTCTCCTACGGAGGCCTTTCTGGTGGCCGAAGCCATAGTGGGTCCGGCCTTGGAACCTTGGCAGCATCCTGCTTCCTGCCCTGTGCCTTCAGCCAGGTTGGCCAGGAAGTATGCGGTCCCTACCGGTTCCCTGTCCGGTTTTTTGGAACACCCCTCGGCCGAGGGGTTGGTTACCAACAGCGTTTTCCGGCGTGCCAGGAACACCAGGGATGTGGACAAACCTCCCGACAAGGAATCCAAGAAATTGGATTATGCCGGGCGAAAAGTCTATGCTGCATCCTCTCTCGGCCTTTGTCAGGCCAGTTCCGCCGTCCTCATGGCACATTTTTCTCACGCCCTGTTGGGCTCCCTGGATGAGGTTGTCCCTCATCTTCCCGCAGATCTGCAGACTACGGTCAGGCAGGTGCGGGACCAGGGCAGGGCAGTGGCTAAACAGCAGCTCCAGACTGCGTTAGACATCGGGGACTCATGTGCCAGGTCTGTGGCGGCCGCAGTGGCCATGCATCGTCGGGCTTGGCTGAGGATATCCACCTTTATCTCGGATACCCAGCACAAGTTGGCGGATGTTCCCTTTTTGGGGACTGACCTCTTCGGCCCTGGGGTGGAAGGTCACCTGCAGAGGATCGAGAAGTCCAATGCTACCTTGGACTTGGTCTCTTCCGCTCAGAAGGACAAAGGCCGCAAGCCACAGCCTAAGCCCTTTCGTCCTTCTGCGCCCGCGGCGCGCCCGGCCCAGCAACGTCAGGGCCAGCAGGCTCGAGCTTGGTATCCCAAACCCAAGCCGTCGGCTTCCTCCAACAGGAAGCAGGGAGGTAAAGGCCCAGGAGGTCCCTCGGCCGGTCCCTCCTCCAAGCCTGCCCAGTGACGGGCTGAGGGGTGTCGCCCCCATCCCTGTCACCTCACCCCTGGTTCCCCCCGTGGGGGGACGGCTCAGACACTTCCTTTCCGCCTGGTCCGCTGTTACCACAGACAGGTGGGTACTGGAGGTGGTGGAAAGGCCACCTCTAGAATTCGAGCAGGCCCCGCCCTTCAGAGCCGCCGCACTGGGGCCTCGGGGCCGCAGCTCACTGGCGGCCTGCCGAGCCGACATCGCTCCTCCTCCAAAAGGAGGTGATCATGGAGGTAGAGGACCCCTCTTTAGACCCGGGTTCGTGTCCAGGTATTTCCTGGTCCCGGCGGACGGGGCTGGCGCCCATTCTCGACCCACACGACCTGAACAAGTTCCTCAAGGTCTCGGACCTTCAGAATGGTCACTCTGGCGCAGATAATACCATCTCTGGAACATGGCGGTGGTTCTGCTCTCTGGACCTGCAAGATGCTCTTCACGCCCTATCCGCCCATCACATCGGAGATTCCTCCGCTTTCGAGCAGAAGGATCCCTCTTCGAGTTCCAAGCCATGCCCTTCGGCTTATCTCCAGCTCCCAGGGTCTTCACCAAATGCATGGCAGTGGTGACAGCATTCCTGCAGTGCCGAGGGGTCCGGATGTACCCTTACCTGGACGATTGGCTGATAGCAGCCCCCTCCAGACGGAAGTGGAGCGGTCCAGAGATCTGGCCCTCCAGGTTTGCTCTCAAGTCGGCCTTCTCATCAACGAGGCCAAGTCGGAACTCGAGCGAAGCAGGTGATCCTGTTCATCGGCGGGATTTCGACTCTCTTGAGCCAGAACACGGCTCCGGCGGACAGGGCCAGGTTCTCCTCCTTTGCCCAATCATTTCTGGTTGGGCAATCGCGCACTGCCCGGGACTTCCTGCGCCTCCTGGGTCTCATGGCGGCCTGTACCAGCGTGGTCCGTTGGGCACGCTGGCACATGCACCCCCTTCAGTGGGGACTGGCCAGCCAGTGGTCACAACGCTGCGATCCATTGGACCAGCTAGTGACAGTGACCCAGGAGATGTGGAATGCTCTCCAGTGGTGGACCGTTCCATCCCATCTGCAGGAGGGCATCCCGTTTGTCCGCCCCGAGCCGACGGTCTCTCTATCGACCGATGCCTCTCTGATGGGTTGGGGTGCCCATCTCGGGAACACCGAGTGCACGTGCCTCAGTCCCCGCGAGTCCCGATGCCACATCAACCTGCTGGAGTTCGAGCGTCCGCCTAGCTCTCCACCGCCTTTGCTCCATTCCTCCGGGTCAAGTGGTTCAAGTCCAGACGGACAATACCATGACCATGTACTACCTGAACCGCCAGGGCGGGACGCGCTCCATGCTTCTATGCAAGGAAGCTCTCCGCATTTGGTCACTCGTGAGCAGCCTGGAGGCGGATCTCCTAGCCATTCATGTGGCAGGAGCCTCCAACACCCTGGCCGATGCCCTGAGCCGGATAGGGGCTGCATCTCACAAGTGGTCTCTCCTGCCGGAGGTAGTACAAGATCTGTTCTCCCACTGGGGCACACCTCAGGTGGACCTGTTTGCCTCCAGGGAGAATGCGAAGCTGAGGCTGTTTCATGCCCGCCCCCCTCAGCAGGGCTCGCTGCAGGGGGATGCCTTCTCGAGGCTGTGGACCCTGGCTTTACGCCTTTTCCCATTTCCTTTGATTCACAAGGTGCTCTCAAAACAAGGAGGGACAAGGCGCAGGTGATTCTGATAGCCCCAGACTGGTCCCGCCAGTTCTGGTACCCAGATCTCCTCAACCTCAGCTACAGGCTCCCGAGGCAGCTTCCAGCTCGCCCGGACCTGCTCTCAGTCAATCAGGGGAAGGTGTTCCATCCGGACCTTCAATCAATGCACCTGATGGCCTGGTTCCTGAGCGGCTAGAGTTCCAGGCCTTGGGTCTTTCCGATGAGGTCCTCAATGTTGTTGAGGCGTCCCATAAGGAGTAGACCAGGAAATGCTATGCCTTCAAATGGAAGAGGTTTTCCATTTGGTGTCAGAGTAAGGGCTTGGACCCTTTCTCCTGTTCCTTGGCAAGCATTTTGGACTATTTATGGTCCCTTTCTAGTCAAGGGCTTAGGTCGACGACCCTAAAGGTGCACTGGCAGCCATCTCTGCCTACGGGCGGGCAGGAGCAGTCGGTGGCGCAGGAGAAGGTGGTCTGGCGCTTTTCAAAGGCCTTGATCACATTTCCTCCGATCTGAACCTCCACCTCCGTGGGATTTACTGCTGGTACTGGCAAAGCTCATGGGCAAGCCATTTGAACCAATGCACAGGTGTGAATCTCTCACCTGTCGTGGAAGACCGCTTCTTGGTGGCTATCACGTCAGCCAGAAGGATGGAAGAACCCAGGCGCTCTGCATTGAGTCTCCTTACCTGGTCTTCCACAGGGACAAGGTTGTCCTGTGCCCCCACCCAAAATTCCTTCCGAAGGTGGTGTCGGAGTTTCACCTTAACCAGGTGTTGACTCTGCCGGTGTTCTACCCCAATCACACCTCAGAGGCTGAATACAGGCTCCATACTTTGACCCTAGAAGGGCGCCGCTATTATAAGGAGCGCACGGCTGAAATTGGGAGAGGTTTGCCAGCTGTTTGTCACCTACGCTGAAGCTGCACCTGGCAGACCTGCAGCCATGGATGACAAGCAGGTGGGTCACCTCCTGCATAGATCTCTGCTATAAGTTGTCGGGCATGGAGCCTCCCAGAGGATAAGAGCTCATTCTACCCATCATACTGCTGCATCGGTGGCTGCTTCCAGGACGTCCCTATCCAGGAAATCTGCAGGCTGCTACCTGGAAGTCAGCATACACCTTTATTACCCATTACCACATCGACCTTGAGTCACGCCGGGATGCTGGTTTTTGGGGTCTTAGTTCTCCAGTCTTTATTCCTAAGTAGGGGTGCTGCTTGCCTCCCTCCTCCGGAGAACTGCTAGGAGTCTGCCAATAAGTGTGGATGAACAACATATCCATGTCTAAATACAGATTCTGCTCACCTGTAACGGAGTTCTAGGAATGAGTTGTTGTTCATCCTACGTCCACTGACCTCGGCCTCGGACGCACAACCTGAGCTTCCAGCGGCCAGATCTGGCGCCATGGGGCGGAGCTGAGAGTTTACCACCCGTGGGTGGGAGGAGCCAGCTTGAAGACCTTCCGCAAGATTTAAAGC
The DNA here is from genome assembly GCA_016271365.2 of Neoceratodus forsteri. Classification (NCBI taxonomy): domain Eukaryota; kingdom Metazoa; phylum Chordata; order Ceratodontiformes; family Ceratodontidae; genus Neoceratodus; species Neoceratodus forsteri. Next base: position 1,332,738,684 of record CM057455.1, on the reverse strand, counting down.
GGCAAGGAACCTGCCAATAAGTGTGGATGAACAACATATACCATTCCTAGAACTCCTGTTACAGGTGAGTAACCTGTATTTACGTACCTACCATAATTCTTGATCTTCCCTTGTATCTTCACCATTCATTACTGCTGGGGTGTTAACCGAAGGCACGCACCTGTTTTTTTTGTGTGTGTGGGAGGAGTCGGCACTGATGCCACCGCCCACAAGGCCGACCCACTACGTGGTGCTAGCAAATTGGCCGTTAGGCACCATTGACTCCTCCCTCACCCCACTTCTGTTTTGCCAGAGAGAGGAAAAAAGAGGGACAGTGAAAATTAGGATGAGGCAAGGGAGCTGAGGCATAGGAAAAGGAAAGGATATCAACTGAAAAAGGATTAAGCCAGCCAGAGGACAGAGGGGAAGTAGGATTCACTATCTGGACATCAGGGCCCCAGCCCCTGTGCGGCAGCACAGGACAGTCAGAGAAAGAGAGGGAAAAGAATGAGTAAGAGAGAAAAAATCGAAGTTAGGGGAAGAAGGTGAGAGACCGCCGCCATGCTCAGCCAGAAGACTGTTGGATTCTCTTTATTCTCAAAACCTGGGAGGTAGGAAGACACAGGTGCAAGGATCCCATCAGGCTCCAGAACCACTGGACATAGGTCCAGAACAGGAGAGTTTGAGATGGTCTTGGAGAATATATGGCATGGCAGTGTCTGCTCCCTCCTGCCCCTAAATCCTCAATCAGAATGACGGTCCCGGAACATGGCCTTCTCAAGCCTGCCACTTGAGGGCTTAGCCAAGGGGGGACCTCTAATCAGGAGAGGACCTTGTCCAGAAATTACCCCTATATATTGAGAGGACAGAGAGAAGGGGGGGGGGGGGAGTCCCCATGGGCCCTTCCACAGGATGCTCTGATGGGCTCCCTATGCTTTTTTTTTTTTTTAAGTCAGCAACAGACCAGCTAGGTCCATGCCAAGTTGCAGAAGGGACCCCATAGTACACCCAACTGAGAACCCCAGGGAGTTTCCTTCAAGGCCAGGGCGGAGACCCTACTTGCCATCCTCCTTAGGCTCGGTGCTCTGTGACTTAGAGAAGGAAACAGAGGGCCCTGAGGTACCAGGGGGACTCTGCCCCAGTTGGCCTTGTAGAGGGGAGGGCGGGCAGGGAGGAAGTGGCGCCAGAAGCTGAGGCCCAGGAGGGGAAGGTGGGTGGGGATCAATAATGAATGGTGAAGAAACAAGGGAAGATTAAGAATTATGGTAGGTACTTAATTTCACATCTTTCCATTGTCAGTCTTCACCATTCATTACTGCTGGGTGAGTACCAAGCCCCCTGGAGAGGAGCTGGCACTGCCCTCCGGGAACAGTTTCCCTCAGCCTCCTGCGGGGCAAACTCGGAGGGGGAGACCCTTTAAGCCATCTTAGGCCATATATGGTCTAAGGCTGTTCAGGGCGAGGCGGTGTCCCCCGTGACCGGGGGGATGGAAAACACCCCCTGCAAATTTCTCCTTGCCCTGAGGGAAAAGAGACGGGTCTACCGGAAGGCAGAGGAAATCACCCTATGCAGGGCTACAGGAGACAATCTTGATAGGCTAAGCCATGCCATCCCTCTAATGCAGATTGCTTTCCCTACCAGTCTGGAAGCCACCTCACTGGTGTCATACGATGCCCTTGCCTGGTGCCTTGCAAGCTCCAGACCCTGCACAGAGAGGGCAATGGCCTGCTTAGATTCCTCCATATCAGGCAACAATGCTAAAACCTGTGCCAGCATTGACCACAAATGTCTGTTGTAGGCAGTGTGGTGGGCCTGATGTGATGTGATGCAGAGCACCACATAAGATGAAGAGAATATTCTTCTTCCCCACTGGTCGAACTCTGTGGAGTCCGGATTCAGTGGTCGGTCATGCGCCGGGTGCTGTAGCCCAGAAGGAGTGTCTAGGACCATCAGCCCCAAAGGAGGGCAAGGCAGAGAAACTATTGACTCCTGGGGTGCGCAACACCTTCTCCTGCAGTCTGCTGGGGCTGGGGATGAGGCGGCTGGTGACTGCTAAGTACGGATCAATGCTTCCTGGAAAGGAACAGGCCAGGAGGGAACCACAAGGTGGTTCACACTGTACTCGCCCAAGAAGGAGCATGTCTCCCGCTTAGTATTGTGCCTGACCACATGGGAGATATGGAGCTTTTGAACCAACCTCAAAAGGAATCGCTGATGTTCTGTGAAATCAGCATCGGAGGACAGGTGGACAGAACGTTCCTCTTCCTCAGACGAGGAAGTCGAGGAAGTAGAGGAGCTCAGATGTTCAGAGTCGTCCTGCGGCAGTGGGGAAAGGCGGAAGACCTGCTCGTCCATAGCCCTGACATACCTGGGGAAGGCCGCCGCAGTAGCTCTGAACGTCTCCCAGGTCAAAGTTCTCGTAGGACCCACTTGGCCAGGGAGAGGAGGTGGTGTCTGCAGAGGGACTGTGGAAGGGCACCTGACAGAACGTGCGCAGCCTCTGCCAGGGCTCTGAGATCTCGCAGAAGATCCCCCCATACAGGGGGATCCGGCGGTCGGCCCAGTCAGTGAACGCTGCAAATTGGAGAACAAATCCTGATTAAGCCTTGAGGGGGATTCTCCTCTGTGGTGTGACCAGGGTTGCATGGTTCCAGAAGGGCAAGCCCCAGCGCTGCCCACTAAGGGCACATCAGCGGTTTCAGAGGAGGAGAAGCAGGGTTCGGCATTGTGGCTCCTCCCTACCCCCGAAGGGTAGTGGAGGAGGGCCCCTGTGCTTCACACCAACCTCTCAACCCCTCGGACTCTGAGGCCGCCCTCTTCCTCATGCCCAGTGCTAAGGGGGCCCCCAATCCCACCGGCCTCCTGAGAGAGGCTTCAGAAGAGGAGGCCCCCATCCTAGTCACTGTAGCCAGGGCAGCACTGGGAATGGCAGCTGCCCTGGCCTCTGAGGCCGGGACCATCAACAGGGTGACCCCAGAACCACTATCCACTGTTGGGCCCCCAACGCTGGTGTGGGGGTCCACGGAGACCGCAGCCTCTGGGGCCACCAAGGGATGAGCGCCAGAACGCCTGTTGTCACATCCAGGGAGCTCCCTGACTCCGAGGAATTGGGTCACCAATCCAGGTCAGCTAGTGGGTCATCCTCCTCCTCTGATGAAGAGACCATGCACACCACCAAACAGGCGACCCTGGGAGCCCCCCTGCCTAAGGCGCTGCGAACAGAGCCACTGCAGGACATAACACCACCCATGGTGCCACCTTGATCACCGGCACCACAAATGGCACCAGGATTCGAGATGGTGTCAGTGGGCGGCGACAAGGGTCCACCAGTGCCAGGCCCAGCAGCCATGGGCCACAATACCGGGGGACCCTGCACCTCCAAGGAGGTGACTGCCGGAACAGTACTCCCAACCTGGCTCCAAAGGGAACCGAGCCATTCCTCTAGTACTGTGGACGAAACCTCCTCAACGGCAAAGCTTGAATTAAAAGAGGAGGTTTCCTCCTCACCGGACAATATAGACCTGGGAGGGGACCAGGAGGCAGGGTCAAGAGTTCTAGTCATGGCATCCCTAGAACGACGCCATCCTCCAAAAGATGGCGAGGCCCTGCTGACTTTAAACGCATGGATTTCAAGTACGTGGCAGTCCATGGAGAAGCAGATGTTGCAGTTGTCCATGTGATGGTTGGAACCAAGGCAGTGAAGGCAGACATCACGCCGGTCTGAAACAGAGTAATGCCAGCCACAGGGACACCAACATATTGGAGCACAGCCCACTTTGAATTTCTTCCTAGCCCCTGAACCAGACATGATGATGAAATAAACTCACAAAACTACAGCAAACAGACCCTGGCGCCATCAGTAAGAATTTTTAGGAAAAATAAAAGGAACAAGCTTACCGGGAGAAAATGGTGTCGGGTGAGCAACCTCAGAACTGGGATGGAGCAACCATTGAACAGAGTAGAAAGAAACGGTGTCAAAACGAAGTAGGCCGCTGATGCAGGTTTTTTTCTGCTCTACTCGTGCAAGAAGGTGCTTCCTTAATGGCAGGAGAAACAGAACTGGGGCGGGGGAGGAGTCAACAGCACTTAACGGCCAACCTACGAGCACCATGTACTGAGTCAGCCTTGTGGGCGGCGCCATTGATGCCGACTCCTCCCCCACACACACACAACAAAAAAAAGCTTCCGAGCAGGTGTGCACCTCCGGCTAACACCCCAGCAGCAATGAATGGCAAAGATTGACAAGGGGAAGATGGATTATTTTAGAGAATTGGAACTCCCCCAAGCTATCTATGTTTGACATCAACAAATGGAGTAACATTTTTAAAACAACATTGTACCATGAAAAATTACTCAAATACATACATGAAGATGATAATTGGGGGAAAAAACTCCTGGAGTGAAATACTCAGGCTTCTCCCTCCTATTTTACAAGTATAAATGTTAGTACATAATTATATATGTGTACCCAGAAGATTATAAATTGTGAATTGGGGTGGGGGCGGAGCAATTCTAAAAATACAGTGTAACAAATACAGTTGTTTACAAAGTATTATATTGTGAATGATATCTATTTGATGCTGTAAACCGCAAGTATTTCAAATAAAAAGAATATGGAAAAAAAGGACTGCACTGGCTGACTCAGTCTGCTAGGGTTTCAGACTGTAAAGAACTGCAAGCATCTCCAACACATTTATGTGGAGATGCATTTCTGACAAGTCTCAGATGCCATGTGTTTAAAGACCCTGGCAGTGGGCTCCCCACCCCAGCAAAGAAACATCTGAGGTGAGGGTCACCACCAGCTCTAGCGGGAAAAGGGAAAGTCTCCCTGATCACATCAGGTAGTTCTCTAGAGGGTTGGTCACCTGTATGAAAAAATTACTTACCGTAGAAATACTGTTTCTTCTAAGTCATCCCTCAGTATGCCTGTCTATTGCAGTGTTTCCAGCTGGGTTAAGCTGCCCCGGAGACCACTTTTTTTTTTAAATTACATATATTTTATTAGTTTTCATAAAAACAAACAACAAACATCAAACAATTCAGCAACAATACATTAAAACTACTAACCCCCGCCCCACAAACATACATAACATACCTACCACCCGCCCTCTCGCAGCCCTGTGGCAGCAATGACATTAATATACAAAACAACAAACAAAGGTAGGTGAGGAATATTCTGAGTAGGCTACGTGAACTAAAATTAACCTATAAATAGTACAATAACAAGGATAACACAAGAAAAATAAAATGAAAAGGGACCAGTTCAAAGAACCTAAGCTATGTACAGGGTGTGCAACCTGTTCCACTTCTTATTGTAACTGGGTAACCTATTATGGATGCTAGCTATGGATTTTTCAGTATGTAGGTTATCGAGAAACTCCTGCAGCCATTCATTATAAGAAAGTAAAGATTGATCCAACCAATGACGCAGAACCAGTTTCTTAACCGACATCGAGATCATAGCCATAGCATACCTCCGTTCTCACGCAGAGATTTGACTATAATCACCTACTATGCAAATCTCTGGCATGCAATGTTCTTCAACCACAAGTAAAGAGTCTATCTTGGATTTGACTAATTCCCACAATGCAGCCATACTGGGACACCCCCAAAGAATATGATATAAAGTACCTTCTGTTTGACCACAACGCGTGCACACTGGTGACTGCAACCGGCCCATTTTGAATAGCTTAGAAGGTGTAAAGTAGAGATTATTCAAAATATAATATTGGATAAGGCGAAGCCTGTCTTGAGAGATATATGTATACACATCTGACCAAATTTTAGGCCAGTCAAAGTTAAGAGTGAGGGAAGGTTGCAACCCAGTAAGGGGAGTCACTGGTTAAATCATAATGTATCCTAGAGAATATTCATAAAAATAATTTAGAAACTGCATGTGGTTGCTGGGCTGTGGCAATAGCAGATTGCAGAAAATCTTCATAGTTGACAGTATCCAATATTGAACCGAACTGCTTCAATAAACAGTGATGAAGTTGATACACTATATGGCTCTAGCATCCAGTTGTAAGGTAACAAGCATAGCCTGACAAGTCAGCAATTCTCCATTGTTGAACAGATTGCACACCCTAACGCCCTTTAGTTGAGGCATCCACAGTTCATCTAACACGTTGCCCCCAATTTTGAGATTAGGATTTTTTTAAAATAGGCTGGCAATATCATAAAAATGTTTATATTGCATAGCTGAACACACTTGTAAGGGTACATGAAGTGAAGTCCCAATAACTGAATCTCAGAGAGATAGGGGGAGAGCTTTCTAGGTGTCAGCGTGGCTCAGTTGGTAGCACATCCGCCTCTGGACCAGAAGGTCGTGGGTTCTCGTCCCACACTGGGATTGGACTTGCACCTAAAAATCGCTGGCATCTGAGTGCAGTATTAGGGGCTGCTGTACTGCCAGGGTGTGCCATCCTTCGGATGAGACATTAAACTGAGGTCCCTTCTGCTCATCCTGGTGTTGTCCTGGTGGGTGTCCAGGTGGAAGTAAAAGAACCAAAGGCACTCTTTGCAAAGAGTAGGGAACATTCCCGGTGTCCTGGCCAACATTCCCCTTCCCATAAAACCGGTTCATGCAATTATCCAGGCTGTGTGTGTGTGATATGGCCGCCACCACACATTCAGTCACTTCACTACCAGTCTAGCATTGGTTGTAAAGTGCTTTGGGATACACCGTGTATGAAAAGCACCATATAAACGCTGATTCTTCTTCTTCTTTCAAGGGCGAAATCAGAAGTGCCAGAGAAAAAAATCTAGCTCCCTTAATCAATTCTCTTTCCATTTGAAGCCAGATAGGGGAGTAAACGGCAGTGCCACTCGCCTTGGCGGAATCCACCCACCTCAAATACTTGCTAGCATGACTAGAGAACCGGAAGAAAAAATTACTCACCTTAGTAATGTTGTTTCTTCTAATGGAGTCTTGCTATATTATGACAGTAGCAGTTTGTCCCACCACTAGAACTGCTCCGGAGGTGAAATGGTTAATACCATTCCAAAATAGAACTTTGAGCACGAGCTCTAAGAAGCAGCTCTATCTGTGTAATTTCAAACCTGAACTGTCAGATCTTTACAAGCAAAAACTCACTAAGGTCTGTGAGGAAGCTGTAACCTACACTAGCCAAATGGCTACCTAAATATTAACAACCATTGCTGGTCCCAACACCCAAGACTCAAGTCAGGGGACCAGAACTACTAACACAATTCTAACAACATGAGAATAAAACAACAGTATAATAAAACACACACACCCCAAACTCCCAAAAGGGGAGAAACGCTAAAGGGCATAAAATAGTGCCTCAATGTTGCCCGTGACCCCACCCAAGTAGAAGTTCTAGAGGGGCAGGCTGGGGAGGTCATAATATAGCAAGACTCCATTAGAAGAAACAACATTACTAAGGTGAGTAATTTTTCTTCAAACAACATGAAGTCTTGCTATATTATGACAGTAGCAGACTACACAGCAGTACCTCCATGGAAGAGGGGCAGAACCTACCTAGGGAATAGGCTCTGAAGAACAGCTGTGCCAAACCGAGCATCTCTCCTGGCCTGGACATCCAGGGAGTAATGGTTGGTAAAAGTGTGTACCGTTTTCCAAGTAGCAGCCTGGCATATCTCTACTATAGGGATGTCTCTGGCAGCAGCTAGAGACGCAGCTGTACCCCTGGTAGAATGAGCCCTCAAGCCAGAGGGGGGATCTCTGCCCAGTTTCTGATAACAAAATTGGATACAAGAGACAATCCACCTGGCAACTGATCTCTTAGTGGCAGGTTTGCCTTTCCCAACTTCACCATAGGTAAGGAAAAGTTGGAGGGATTCGAACCTGTGACCTTTGGTACGCTCTATATAGTAACTAAGAGCTCTCTTAACATCCAGGCTGTGCAACCTCCTCTCACCAGAAGAGGAGTGATCAGTGAAAAATACTGGAAGGGAGATAGATTGGTTAAGATGGAAATCTGAAACCACCTTAGGTAAAAACTTCCTATTAGTCCTAAGGAGTACCTTATCCCTGTGGAAAGAAATAAAGTCAGTTTCCACTGACAAGGCTTGCAACTCACTTATGCGTCTAGCAGAAGTGATAGCCACCAGAAAAACAGTTTTCCAAGTTAGATACTTAAGCTCTGCAGAAAACAGAGGTTCAAAAGGGGGTTGCATTAACTGGGCAATGCAAACATTAAGGTCCCAGGCAGGGGCCAGTTCCCGAAAGGGTGGATTAGTATGGAGTACTCCCTTAAAAAACTTGGAAAACACAGGGTGAGTGGAAAGAGGGGATGACTTTCCTGCTGACACAAAAGCAGATATAGCTGCCAAATGGACTCTCAGGGTAGCTGGTCTGAGACCCAAGGAATTAAGATGGACCATGTAATCTAATACAATGGGCAAATCAGCAGATTCTGGGGAAACATTTTTCCCAGCACACCCAAATGGAAAACCTTTCCATTTAGAACTATAAGTAGCTCTAGTGGAAGGCTTTCTGGAAGCCTTTAGGATTTCAAGAACACCTTGGAGAGAGGTGTAAATCAGCAACTCTAACTCCTCAAGAGCCAGGCCTTGAGGTTGAGGGATTTGAGGTCCGATACCAAACTCTTCCCTGGGCACAAGTCACAGGTTGTGAATCCTGGGAGGCAAAGGGAAGATGGATTGTCAGTGACAGAAGGAGTGGGTACCAGGGCTGCCTGGCCCAACCGGGCAATCAGAATCACCCTGCAAGGCTGAGATCTGATTTTGACTAATACTTTGAATAGGAGAGGGAAGGGAGGAAAGCATAAAGAAACTTCCCAATCCAGAAGAAGGCATCCAGGGGACTGAGCCCAACACTGGAGGCCTGCAACAGAACAGAGGAAGTTTGTGATTGTCTGGGGCTGCAAAAGATCTATCTGAGGGTGCCCCATCTGGCAAAGACTATCCCCAGCACTTGAGGATCCAGGGACCATTCCTGATGGCCCTGGGAAATCCCAGTGAGAGCATCTGCTAGGACATTGTCCTTCCCTGGAAGATGAACTGCTATGAGGGAAGTGTTCAGGGAATAGGCCAGAGACCACAACTCCATTGCCTCGGTGCACAAGGCCGAAGACCGAGTGCCCCCCTGTTTGTTGATGTACCACATTGTTGTAGTGTTGTCTGTTCTGACTTGTATCACCTTGTTGTGGACAGATGCAGAAAATGCTTGAAGAGCTAAAAAAGACAGCTCTGAGTTCCAGCAAATTGATGTGGAGCAGAGATTCCTGGGGACCACACTCCCTGAGTGGAAAGGTCGCCATGTGGGCTCCCAACCCAGAAGGGAAGCATCTGTAGTGAGAGTCAAATTGTGAGCAGGGGAATGAAGGGACCCCAATCTTAAATTGCTTTGATCCTGCCACCACTGGAGGGCCTGGATCAAGGTTCGAGTCACTGGGACCAACTTGGAAAGGGGTCTTCTCTGAGACCAATAGGTTCTCAAGTGAAATTGAATGTCTCTCATCTGAAATCTTGCTCCCTGCACAACAGCTGTGGATGCAGCCATGTGTCCCAGGAGCTGCAGAAAGTGTCTTGCTGGTCGAGAGACCTGCAGGGTGAAGAAGGAGGCCAGAGTCACTAAATTCGTCACCCTTTCTAAGGGAAGAAAAGCTCTGGCTAGCTTTGTGTCCAACTCTGCCCCTATAAAGGTGAGTACCTGGACTGGTTCCAGAACCGACTTTGGTAGATTTAGCAGAAAGCCCAGGGTGGTGAGAAGCTGCTGGGTAGCTTGCAGGTGAGATTTTACCTGTTCTGGGGACTGGCCTACAATGAGCCAATCGTCTAGATAAGGAAAAACAGCAATTCTTTGCCTCCTTAAGTGAGCCACTGCCACTGCTAGACACTTTGTGAATACCCTTGGGGCAGAGGTAAGGCTAAGGGCATTGCTCTGAACTGGTAATGACCTGAGGGTAGTTCAATCTGAGGTACTTTCATGGGAGCTTCTGATTAGGACGTGGAAATAGGCATCTTTGAGGTCCAGGGAGGCTAACCAGTCCCCTGGCCTTAGGGAAGGTAAAATCATTGCCAGAGTTACCATTTTGAACTTTGGTTTCAAAAGATGCTTGTTCAGATATCTGAGGTCTAATATGGGCCGCCATTCTCCTGTCTTTTTTGGGGTAAGGAAGTATCTGGAATACAGACCCCTGCCCTGGTGCAGGGGAGGAACCCTTTCCACTGCTCTGACAGCCAACAGGGTTGAGACCTCTGCTTCCAGAGCAAAGGTCTCTGAAGCACTTGCAGGTAGAAAAAGTCTGGTTCTCAACTTGGGAAACTTTTTGAAGCTGAGAACCAGACCCTGGCTTACTACTTCCAGAACCCACTTGTCTGAGGTTAAAGAAGCCCAGTTCTGACTGAAGTAAGCCAGCCTGCCCCCTACCGGTAAAGGAGAATCGGCCCTGGGCACCCCATCAGGGTGCCTGCTTAGCAGGAGCTTTAGGCTGAGGGGTGGGAGCAGGCCTGCCCACCCCTCGTCTGCCTCTGCCTCTGAAGAAGCCCTCTGAGCATAGGCAGAGGAGGCCTGAGTCTGGTAAAGGCCTGTGAAAGGCCTACCCTACCCCTGGGGGTATGCCTCTGAGGAGTGGCTTGCCGCTCCTTAGCTTGGGCACTTTTGTAAGTAGTCCTATATTCATCCATCTTTTTCATGTAATTCTCTGTCTGCTCCCCAAAGAGAGAATTTCCCACCACAGGAAAATCCATAGCCTTAGTCTGGGTATCCTGAGACAGACTAGTACACCTGAGCCAGGCCAACCTACAAAAAGCTACAGATGTGGCCATGACCCTAGAGGAAACATCATTAACATCCACAGCAGCATGAAACTGTACCTTAGAAGCCTCAATGCCATCAGCAGCCACCTGTTCTAGTTCGCTAGCCAGCTGGCCATGGGCTTGCTTGGCTAATTCCATAACAGTATCCCATCTAGATTTCTGATACCTAGCTACATAAGCCATATAATTTGCTTGCCTGAGTCCCAGAGAGGCTGCCATATACTGTTTTTTCGCCATGGCATCAATCTTCCTGGAATCCTTGTCAGGAGGATGTGAAGCCAGGGGGATATTAGCTTTATCACAGGCTGCAGCCTGAACTACCCCAACATGACTGCATTCCTGAGAAAGAATTCTGTATCAGACCTGACAATGTGTACCTTCTGTCCATCTTTTTATCTACAGGAGGCACAGAATTAGAGCTTTTAAAATTTTTATTGTTTGCTTCCTAAAAGACTTATGCAAAGGAATAGACAATCTCCTAGACTCTGGAATATCCATAATTTCTACAAAATCAGGCTCCTCTTGCTCATCCACAGCTTCTTCCAAGGGAAGCTGGAGGGTTTCAGCAACTTTTTTGTAAAACATAAAATGAGATGGGGACTCAGATAGCATAGGGGGAGATTCTAGAGGTCTGTCTGGGGAAATGTCCGGTTCAATGGGCACACCCAGACCTTCCCAGCCACATTCATACTGTTCATAATCATCCTCCCTCCTCTGGTTCATAAATTCCTCAACATCATATTCCTGAACCACTGGAACCGGATGAACCGACCTTTGCCAGATAGTGGCGGTTCGGACGGAACCTGAGACAGTGACTGGACAATTTGTATGGCTTTTGCTATCTCTGTAGCAGTTGGAGAAGGGTTTGGACCCAAACCTGCTGACTTTCTTGTTTTCTTTACTGGAATTGGTTCTCAGAACCAGCTTTTCTTTTGCCCGAGAAGTCTCGCCCTGGTCAGAGGGGCACCCTCCGGTTTGGTTGGCACCAACCGGGCTGGCCATCCAGGTCAGCGGACTTTTTGGCCCTGCCCTGAGCCTGCCCAATCTCTTTTCCAGGGTGGCTGCAGGAAATCTTCATATCTGGCAGTCTGACTGGAGGTGGTCAAACCCCAGACAATAGACACACGTGGTGTGGGTCAGCCTTGGCAAAGACTTCCCACAGACATCACAGTGTTGAAACCCAGTGGGCCCGGTTTTTCTTTGGGTTTCTCAGACATAATGCCAGCCTAACCAGAAAAACTTGCCCTTTAAATGGCAGTGCCAGGCAAGACACCCTTATCAGTTCCTAACCGTGTGACGGGTATTGGAAAAAACCGTAATAAAATCCGTTTTTTTTACAACCGATAAGAACCGGGAACCACACTCTAAAATGTTAAACTTTAAAGTTAAAAAGTTTTAAACCCAGCTGATCGGTTCAAAACCGAACCGATAAACTTACAAGTTCCACACAGACAAAACCTTTAATTTACTTACGATTACCACAGACAGAGCTTGAACCGAATGGTTTTGCGGTTAAAATAAAACTATTCTCGGTTGAATCGAACCGAGAAAACACTGTTTAAACTGAGAAATGAACCGAGCGCTAAGAGAAATCTCCGGAGCGACTGTTCACTGAGGCGGAGTAAAGAATCTGACAGTTCAGGTTTGAAATTACACAGATAGAGCTGCTTCTTAGAGCTCGTGCTCAAAGTTCTATTTTGGAATGGTATTAACCATTTCACCTCCGGAGCAGTTCTAGTGGTGGGACAAACTGCTACTGTCATAATATAGCAAGACTTCATGTTGTTTGAAACAGAACTTATACTAATGATAGCTGGCCATTAGTCAATCAGATTGCAGTTGAAGACTGCTGCCTGTAGGTGCTGCTGTTAGTCAGTCAGATTCATTTTGAAGCCTGAGGGGCAAAAGGTCCCAATGCCAAATCCTATTCTAGAACTATGGAACATAATAGGAAAAAAGAAACAAAAGGGAAAAACAAATCACCTATAGGCGAACTATACACAAATATGCTTAATTGTGACACATCACACAGGTTATTGCCCTCCAGTAAGAAATCTGGCCCGTGATAAGGACTGCAGAACTGTTTACAGTAAGGTTATGTAAGGGGAGGATGAGCAGGAGGTCAAGCATACTGAGGGATCCTCTGGAAGAAACAATATTACTATAGTAATTTCTTCTTCTCACCCCAGGAATCCCTCAGTATGCTTGACTATTGCAGATTACAAAGCAGTGCAGTTGGGAGGAGGGAACAGAATCTACTTTGGGAAAAGGTTCTGCAGGACTGCAGTGCCAAATCTGGCATCTGATCTGGACTGTACATTCAAGCAATAGTGCTTTGTGAAGGTACGTACAGTCTTCCAAGTAGCTGCTTTGCAGATGTCAAGCAAAGGTATGTCCCTTTGTGCTGCCACTGAGGCTGCAGTGCCCCCGGTGGAGTGGGCCCTGAGGCCTTGAGGTGGCTGTCTGCCAGCCTTACTGTAACAGAATTGGATGCAAGAGACTATCCAGCAAGAGATGGTTCTCTTAGAGGCTGGCCCACATTTGCCCACTTGGCCATAGGTGAGAAACAACTGAGTATGAGAAGACCAGAGCTGTTTGGTATGCTCTAGGTAGTAGGTCAGTGCTCTTTTGACATCCAGGCTATGAAGCCTGCACTCTCCAAGAGTGGATTTGTCTGTGAAAAAGACAGGGAGAGTTATAGATTGGTTGAGGTGAAATTCAGACACCACTTTGGGAAGGAATTTCTTATTGGTCCTGAGAACTACTTTATCCCTGTGGGAGATGACGTAGTTAGGTTCAGTGCAGAGAGCTTGCAGCTCTGATACCCTCTTGGCTGAAGTGATGGCCACAAGGAATACTGTTTTCCAACTGACATACTTTAGGTCTGCTTTAGCCATAGGTTTGGAATGGAGACTCCATCAGCTTGGCTAGACACAGGTTCAAGTCCTGGGGGGAACAGGTTCCCTAAGTGGGGTTTGACGGTGAAGCAGGCCTTTAAAGAATTTCTTGAAAATGGGGTGAGAAATTACAGTTTTCTCTTTGCCTGCTGAAATGTAGGCTGAAACTGCTGCCAGGTGGACTTTCAGGGATGAGGCCCTCAGGCCTAAGGCCTGTAGATGAACGAGGTAATCTAGTATGGAAGACGGGCTAGGTTGCACGGGGTCAGTCTGCCTGTCTTTACATTAGAGAGAGAGAACCTCTTCCACTTGGAAGCATAGGTCTTTTTGGTACTTGACGTTTTAGCTAGTCTAAGGATTCTCAGGACTTTTTCTGAATATTGAGAGTCTGGGAACCCTAGCTCTTCAAGTACCAGGCCTTGAGGTGAAGGGACTCGATGGGGTATGTTATCCCTGTCTAAGGTAGGATCAGGAGACTGTGGATCGAGGGCGGATGAATGGGCCACATGGCTGACAGGGTGAGGAGCAGAGAGTACCAAGACTGCCTTGCCCAGTCCGGAGCAGGATCATTGTTGCTGCCTGTCTCCTGAGCTTGAGGTGCACTCTGAGGATGAGGGGAAATGGAGGAAAGGTGAACAGGAACCTTCCTGTCCAGTTGCTAGACAGGGCATCCACTGGTACTGTGCCCAGTGCCGGCCGCCAGTAGCTGTACAAGGAAATCTGATAGTTGTGTTTGGCAGCGAAGAGGTCTATCTCTGGAGTGCCTCACCTCCTGAAGACTGTAGCCAGCACTTGCTTGTTTAGAATCCACTCATGGTGGCCCTGGTTGATGCAGCTCAGAGAGTCTGCCAGCACATTGTCCTTGCCTGACAGGTGAATGGCAGTTAGTTGCATGTCCAGGGAGTAAGCCAGCAACCCGATCTTTATGGCCTCTATGCAGACTTTTGAGGATCTTGTGCCCCCCTACTTGTTGATGTAAAACATGGTGGTGTTGTCTTTCCAGAACTGGACAGATTGGCCCTTGAGCTGGGGGGTAAAGCCTTTTATGGCCAGATACACAGCTCTGAGTTCAAGAAGGCATCGCTCCCAAGAACCCATCTTATTGGTTCACAGAAAAGGGGCTTAGGCTTGCACATACGAGTATAAGAAGTCTGTCAGCTAATTTTGCGCAGCTTGAAGCCTGGATTGCTCACAACTCCCCTGATGTCTTAGGTCTAACTGAGACTTGGTTAAAACCCCATGTACCAGATTCATTATGTAGGATCGATGGATATAAACTTCACAGATGTGATCGTCCAAATGCTAAAAAGGGTGGAGGTGTTTTGTTTTATACCAGACAGGACCTTGACATTATGGTCCTCCCGGTCAACACTACCTGTCTATGTGAAACTATTCATATAGTTATAAGAAGCTAAATGTAGTGTGCATCTATAACCCTCCTAAAAATGAACTAACAGGCCTGACTAAGGTAACTGACCATCTTTCCTCGCTAAAGGGTAGACAAGAGTTCATTGTTATGGGGGACCTAAACCTGGATTGGCTAGGGAAAAACTCTAATCTCTATGCTGACTTTATCCCTCCCCTCCCTCCCCTTTAGAGCTCTTACCCTCACCCTCTACCCTCCGACAACGGCCTTTCTGCCTGCATACCCCCCCTCCCTCTCAACTGCAGCACTTATTTCTAAGATTGCCCTTGGCTGGTATGTCATGCTACCTAACATTTGGCACATTCTGAAATACTGGAATTTCCTAAGCCTCAGTCTCTTGCTTCTTTTTATTGTGTAACTATGTATTATTATGTCGACCTTTGTATGTATGTATACCCCCATTCCTTCGACGTGGAACCTTTGTAAACGAACAGTTCCTGCTCAAAGGTATTTGTAATCCTAGATTTCAATAAAATAAAATAAAATAATAAAACTCCTATACTGGTTCCTCCTAGTTGCCTACCAGCTCCAGCCTCTACTACTCTCAAACCTGCCTGGAAATCTTGCTATTTCCTCTTTTCTAGCACTTACTCACTAGTTGTATGACTTATGACTGTTAGTTATTTGCACTTATATTTCTGTTTTGTTACTACATATAGATTCCTGCAAATGTACTGTCATTGCTGAAAATTTTGTGTAAGTGTACTATGTCTGACTTCTACTTGTTCCCATGATGTTTTCTTGTATCTACTATTGTCTACATACCCTTTGTTGTAATTTCCCGGGTAGTACCTGAAAATAGGCAGCTATACTGTCTAGTGTACCTACTCGTCTAACAAAAACGAAATAAATAAATGTGACAGTTGAACTCCCTGGGAGGCCACACTCTGCTTATGGACTGGTCTGCCAGGTGTGCTCCCCATCCCGGGAGGGAGGCATCTGTAGTGAGCACTCTGGAGGGCTCCTTCAGTTGGAAGAGGATTCCCTTCCTGAGGTTGTGCCTGTTTTTCCACCAGTCCAGGGCTTGTAGAAGAGTCCTTGTGACTGGAACCAGTTTTGACAGGCAGTCCCTTTTTTGAGACCAACGAGCACTCAGATGGTACTGCATCTCCCTCATCTGAAACCTGGTACCTGGTACCACTACTGTAGTAAAGGCCATGTGGCCTAGGAGCCTGAGGAAGTGCTTGGCTGGTTTTGGTTGGGCGAGGACAAACGAGTTTGCCAGAGTCTGGAGGTTATCTACCCTGTCTAGTGGGAGCAGGGCTTTTCCTTGCTGGGTGTCCAGCTCTGCTCCAGTGAAATCCAGGAGTTGAACTGGTTCCAGCTGAGACTTTTCTGTATTGATGAGGAAGTCCAGTGACTCCAGAGTGAGCTGAGTGATTCGGAGAGAGTCTCTGAGCTTTTGAGGAGACTTGTCTATTATGAGACAGTCGTCCAGATAAGGAAAGACAGAGGCTTCCTGTCTTCTGAGGTGGGCTGCAACTACTGCCAGGCACTTTGTGAAAACTCTGGGGGCTGAGGAAAGGCCAAATGGTAGAACTGCAAACTGGTACTGGCCAGAGGGCAGTCTGAATCTGAAATACCTTCTGTGAGAGGGCCCGACTGGGATGTGAAAATAGGCATCTCTGAGGTCTAGGGAGGCTAGCCAGTCTCCCTGTTGCAAGGAGGGAATCACCACTGAAAGGGTGATCATTCTGAACTTGCGGTTGAGCAGGTGCTTGTTTAAGTACCTGAGGTCCAGGACAGGTCGCTAGTCCTCAATTTTCTTTTGGGTGAGAAAATATCTTGAGTAGAGGCCTCTTCCTCACTGGGGGGTGGGGGCACCCTTTCTACTGCATTTGCTAGCCGGAGAGACCTAACCTCTGACTCCAACAGAATCTTTTCTGTGGAGGGTCAGAGGTTTGAAACTCCCGTGTCCCTGCTGTGTGGAGAATTTCATGAACTGCAGGGAAAGTCCTTGACCTACTACCTCCAGCACCAGCTTGTCTGTGGTGATGTGCTATCAGTGATGGAGGTAGTGGGTCAGCCCTCCTCCTACTGAGAGAGGGGAGGTGACTTGAGCATTCCCGTCAGAGGTTTTGCTTGGATTGGGCCTTTGGTGAAGAAGTGGGGTCAGTGCACTTCTAAGCCCTCCTACCGCTTCCTCTGAAGTATCCTCTCATTTGAGAGTAATCCATGGGCATGGGACAGAATGCCCTGGGGTAGTAACCCCTGCCTCTGCCTCCTCTTCCCTAGGGCCTGTGTGAAGTGGAGGCTTTCTCTTTTGTGGCATTACTCTTGAAGGTGGTTTTATATTATTCCACCTTTTTCATATATGCCTCTGTCTTGCCCCCAAAGAGAGAATTGTTCTCACAGGGGAAGTCCATAGATTTTGTCTGAGTATCTTGAGAGAGATTGGTGGTTCTCAACCAAGCAAACCTGAGTGATATGGCTTGGGCCACGGATCTGGAGGCAGTGTCACTGGCATCTGCAGCCATATGAAACTGGTATTTAGTGGCTTCTAAGGCAGTTTTGATAGTTTCTGCCAGGTCTTGGGCAATATTATCAGGAACTTTCTGGCTAATAGGCAGGACTGAGTTCCACCGTGCCTTCTGGTACTGTGCTGTGCACGCCATGTAAGTGGAAAGGCAGAGCAGCAGAGAGGCTGTGGCATAAGATTTCTTGCCCATGGTATCTAATTTCCTAGACTTCTTATCAGGAGGCTGAGGGGAAACAGCACTTTAGATTTGTCACAGGCTATAACTTGTACCACACCTTTGTGGTCAGGATGGGTGTAAAGGTATCCAGCATTTGTTTTATCCAGCTGGTACTTTTTCTCTATTTTCTTATCCACCCCTGGAATGGAGGTGGGATTCTGGAGCAGTTTGAAATTAGCCCTGCGAAGGGACTTGTGAACTGGAAGTAGCAGCTTGTTTTGGGGGGGGGGGGGGAGTGAGACCCATCATATCCAAAAAGTCTGCCTCCTCATCCTCTTCAGTAGTCTCTTGTATGGCGAGGTCAAGAGTGTCCACCATATGCTGGATAAATGTCTAATGTGAGGAAAAATAGTACAGTTACATATGAACTTACCGTAACAGTAGATCTTCGAGAAGAGCTCATGCAGCAGGTAATAACCAATAGGACTATGCCGCCAGGCACTAGGACCCCACAGCAAACTTCTAGCTTGCAGTCCAAGGTGGAGGACCACCCCTGACGTTGAATCCACCCACAACGTCAGCCACTGTATAAAGGGGCAGTCCTCTGACGCCACCTCAGTTCGACTGCTGGAGACCTGACTAGCTTAAAGGATTGGACAAATCGAGGAGGCTTTGTCATCCCGAAAGGGACAACTGGAGAAAAAACACTGGGGGAAGGAGGGAAGGAAAGCATATCTGCTGCAAGAGCTCTTCTCGAAGATCTACTGTTACGGTAAGTTCTTATGTAACTGTACTATCTCACTTTGAGATAGAGCTCTTGCAGCAGGTAATAACCAATAGGACTGAGTCCCAAGCAGTACTGGGATGTCACCAGGTCAAAAGAGCAGTGGAAATGAAGGTAATACCCTCAGGCTATTAAGAGAGAGAAGCCCTTGAAGGACTGCAAGGCCAAAACCTGCCCTCTGTCTGGAAGCAATGTCCAAACTGTAGTGCCGGATAAAGGTGTGCACCAAAGTCCAGGTGGCTGAGGCACAGAGGTCTGCTGCTGGCACGTTCCTTAGAGAAGCAAATGATGTAGAGATCTGGCTTGCTGAGTGACCTCTCACAGGTCCCAGCAGGGGTTTTCCATACTTCTTATGGCAGAAGACAATGAAGTTGACCAGCCACTTTGACAGGGTCTGCTTAGTGACTGGTGCTCCCAACATCCGTTGGTCGAAAGAAATAAACAACTGGTCAGATTTCCTGATGGACCAGCTGTGGTCAATATAGTACCTAAGGATTCCATGAACATCTAAGGTATGCAACAGTGCCTTCCCTCTGTTGGAGTATTCCGGGTAATAAACCAGCAGGTTGATGTCTTGGTTTAGAGTCATCTCAGACACCACCTTTGGAAGAAACTTAGAATTTGTACGAAGGGACACCCTGTCCCTTTGAAAAACTAAGTACGGCTCTTTGCACATGAGAGCCTGAAGCGTGGAGCTTCTCCAGGCTGAGGTAACAGCAAGTAAAAACAATGCTTTCCAAGAGAGAAAGTGAAGCTCCCAACTCGCAGCTGGTTCAAAGGGGGGGCAAAGTCAACTTTTCTAACATGAATAACAAATCCCATGGAGGGACAGGATCCCATATGGGAGGCTTAATATGCAGGAAACCTCGCAGGAAATTATGCGACAGCTGCGCCAAGGTCTTGCCATCCACTGGTATGTGATAGGCTGAGATAGCCAAAAGATGTACCTTTATGGAGAAGTAGCTTAGACTCGAGTCCGACAGGGATAACAGATACTACAGGACCCATTTTACCTCACACAAGAATGGATATAGGTCATGGGTAGCAGCCCAGAGGTTGAACTGCTTTCACTTCATGGCGTATGTGACCCTAGTAAATGGTTTCCTAGTGGCCACCAACACTTCTGCTACCCCCTCTGATACCCAAACCTGCTCCTGACTAAGTCTGCAGGAGTCATGCGTGGAGATGCAGAGACTTGAGGTTGGGGTGCAGTAAAGAGTCTTGCTCCTGGGATAGCAAGCGAGAGGATAGCGGAAGAGGAACTGGGGGCTCTACCGCCATTTGCTGCAGAAGTGGAAACCAGATCTGTCTGGGCTAGAACGGGGCTACCAGTATCAGGGTTGCTGGCTCTGACTGTAATTTGAGCAGGACTCACTGCAGAAGGGGGAAGGGCGGGAAAGTATAGAGGAACTTCCTGGTCCAGGAGAGGGACAACATGTCTCGCTAAAAAACCAAATGCCCTGGCTCTAGCGAGCAAAAACTTGGCAGTTTGGCGTTGAGTGGAGATGCAAAGAAGTCCAACTCTGAAGTGCCCCATCTGTCAAAAAGATCGTTTGCTATGTCCTGTAGTAACTCCCATTCATGGGCTTGGGATTGCAAGCAACTGAGACTGTCCACAAGCATGTTTTGAAGACCTGAAACATGTACTGCCAGAAGTTCCAGGTTGTGGTCTATTGCTCAGTACCAGACCCTCATGGCCTCTCTGCAAAGGGGTAAGAATGTGTCCCCCCTTGCTTGTTGATGTAGAACACCACTGACATGTTGTCCATCTGGATTAAAGTGGGGCCTGGAAAGAGTTTGCTCTGAAACGCCTGCAAGGCATAAAGCACAGCTCTCACCTCTAGTACATTTATGTGGAAAGAGCATTCTTCCTGAATCCAGGACCCCCTGGTTTGGTTGTCCCTGAAGTGGGCACCCCCGCCCATGCCTGATGCATCTGTGGTGACTACCTGTTGAGGAGAGGGGTTGCTGAATGGCGTCCCTATCGATAATTGGGAGGGGATCAGTCACCATGACAAGGTTTGATGCACCGACTTTGAGACCCTGACTCTGGTCGAGGTTGTCACTTCATTGATCCCACTGCACTCTGAGATTCCACTGACGAGTCCTCGTGTGCAGACAAGCAAGAGACACAGTCACTATGGCAGGTGCAATGTGCCCCAAGAGCTGTAGGACCATTCTGGTAGGAGTCTGGTTTACAGAGAGAGACTAATCTCTGAGCCAGTGCCTGAAGGCAATCTGCCCTGTCTGGTGGGAGCAAGGCTCTCCCTTGAACCGTGTCCACGATGGCTCCTATAAACTGGAGTCTCTGGGATGGCCATGGCATGGACTTTGGGAGATTCAGTGTAATCCTAAGGTTCTGGAACATGCTGAAGGTGCACCCCAGTGTGTGGCAGAATTGTTCTCTGGATGAGGCCGACAGTAGCCAATCATCTAGGTGGGGGTAAATGTAACATCCCTGCCTCCTGACAGCTGCCACCACCACCGCCAGACATTTGGTAAACACCCAAAGTGCCGAGGCTAGTCCGAAGGGCAGGGCCTGGAACTGGTAGTGCTGACCTTCAAAAATGAACCTGAGATATCTCCTGTGAGACAGTAGGACTTTTATGTGCATGTATGCATCCTGCATTTCCAGGGAGCAGAGCCAGTCTCTGTGGTGCAGCAAGGGAAGTAGCCCCTGGAGTATCACCATCCTGAACCTTTTGTATTCTATGAAGAGGTTCAGCTGATTGAGGTCTAGGATGGAACGAAGGTCCCCCATCTTCTTCGGGACCAGGAAGAAGCTAGAGTAGTACTGTACCCCTTGCCCCTTTGGGGTTCTGGCATTACTTGAATGGCTTGTTTGGACAGGAGTGCCTGTATTTCCACCCGGATGAGACCTGCATGGGATGGGGAGCAGGTCGACAGAACCAGTGAGTTGTCCAGCAGTAACTAGGAGAACTCCAGAGCATAACCCTTTTCTATGAGTGGCAGCACCCATTGATCTGTGGTGATGTTCCACCATCCTGCGAGGTAAAGGGACAACCGCCCTCCCACTGCCTCCCTTAACAGCTCTGCTGGGGGGGGGGCCGGCAAACAGGCAGAGGTGGAAGGGGTAGGAAGGGGGCTCTGGGCTGCTTAGACATGCGTTGTCCCTAACAGCCTGCTGCTTGAGGGGGTGCCTTCCTTTTAGACCCTCCTCATTGTGGCTGTTTCTTTGATTGTTGTCCTAGATGCCTCCAAAAGGGTCTGCACCTAGAAAAGTATGGTTCAGATTTGTACATCTTATATACCTCTCAAACTGCCTTGCCTGAATCTTGGAGGTCTGTTACAATCTTTTCGGCTTCTTGCCCGAAAAGAACTGGGCCCTGGAAGGGCAAGTCCAGGATGATGTCCAGGAGGTCCTGCCTAAAACCAGGCACCCTCAGCCAGGAGTGCCGCCTGAGGCACATACCTGAGGTGGCTGCCCGGGCTGCAGTATCCACTGCGTCATAGGAACTGCGGAGAAGGAGCTTGCCCACATCAGAACCAGATTGCAAAACTGCCAAGAGCTCTGTCTTGTTTTGCGAGTCTGGCTGGGTCTTCGTGAGGTCCATAGCCTTCTGCCACAGGCACTTCTGGTACATGACCATATGAGCCAGAAAGTTTAAAGATCTGATGGTACAGGTGGATGAGGCATACACTCTCCATTCCAGTTGGTCTGTTTTCTTAGACTCTTTGTTGGGTGGTTGGGAGCTGGTATGTCAAGGTTGCTGCGACCTTCCATGGGCCGCTGTCAGCACTATTGAATCCACCTTAGGCTGCTCGCCAAGGTGTGGCTCGTTTCTGGGTGTTCTGTAAAGATGAACTGCCTTTTTGGGCACCACCGATGTAGTAGCTGGGTGTTTCCATGCCAGCATCATGACATCTTGAAAGGGTTCCACAAGAGGGGGGGTGACCAGTGGCTTGGGGTCAGTGGCCCCCAGGAATTTAGCTGGGTGTCTCCTCTCACGGTCCAAGTCCTTGGTTTCCCATTGATTGAGGAATTGTATGGGCCTCATAACCTCTAAGAAGTTAGGATCATCAGGTGGTGACCTCGGTGAGTCCTTCCTGGGATCCGGTGAGGGCAGGGGGAGTTCGTACTCCAAAGAGGCACAGGTTGAGGAGTCACCGCTGTAGCCGCTTGAGTCTCTTGACTGACAGTCAATAGACCTACTGTGATGATGGTGTCCCCTTGACCTGCTCCGTCTACAGGAGCTACAGTCTCTGGACCTGCTTCTCCTATGTGAGGAAGAGCGTGAGGAGGTTGTCCATGGTTCCAACATCCGTCTGAGCCATGGTCCGAGTCACCTGGAGTCAGGCGGACCGGCATCGCAGCTGGCGACAATGATCTAGAGGGAGGCATCAGTTGTGGCAGGGGATCTTTAGGCTATGGCTTAGGGAGGAGGTCCCCTTTGATAGTGTTCCACCAGCTCATGAACAATGCGCCAACCTCTGCCAAGGGAACCATCGAGCCTGATGGTCACTCTGGCTCTTTGCCAATCGGTCCTGAAGGAGTTGATGGTCAGTCTTGGTGTCTGAGGAGGCTCTGGTGACTGACCACCATCAGTCTCATCGCCTGGCATCTGGCCATCTTCCCTGGGCCCTGGTGTCAGGGGATCGGCCAGAGTCTGGTCATCAGAACCTGTTTTCAGGGGATTCGAAGGTTCTGACGTCAGGTCAGATGCCGTCAGGTCCTCTGGTGTAGGCCCTTGGGGTGCTGACAGCAGCTGGGATTCAGAAGCCTTGTCTGGCACCACAGCCATGGCAGCAGACATCATGGTAGCCTGTCGTCAGTCCAACTTAACTGCAGATGACAGGTCACGCATCGCGGGTGCCTTGCTTGGAGGATCGACACCCTAGCGCTTGTCACAGTCATCAGACTTAGCTGATAAGCTTGAGGGCAAGGCCTTGATGACAGAAAAGCCCGACTGAACTCCCGTCATGGAGGAAGAAGCTGCCAAGTCCTGGGCCACAGACCCTATCGACTGTTTGTGGGGTTTGATGTCCAATGAAATAGAAGATGGGGCCTGTGAAGGCTCATGCCCCGAGCTCCCGCCTGATATCTGGGAAATAGTGGGAGGTCTTGTGGCTGAAGCCCCCGGAAGGGCTAATGGCCAGGGAGGGGCAGAGTCCTACTTCCAGCTGGAGAAGGAGGAATTACCCTTGTACGGGGAACATGACCGCGAGTCCGACCTGGACCTCTCCTTATCCTTCTTGTGGTGCTTCCCCAAGTGCTTTTTCTCCTTGGGGGAAGCATTGTGAGTGGAGAATGAGGAGGCACTGTGCCCAGAATGTGACTTCTGTATAGTGGCCACTTGTTGCTCCAGGAGGTAGACCTTTAGAGTCTTCAGGTGGCGGATGCGAGTGCGCTGGTTGAAGCTTTGGCAGTGCAGGCAGTTGTCTATCTTGTGCTCTGGTCCCAGGCATAACAGGCAGGCAGAATGGCCACCCTTTGCTGGAATCTGTTTGCCACATGCACACTTAGCCTTCCACCGCAGTGTAGATGTAGAAGACTCAGTTGACATAAAAGAGGCGATCGAATACCCCAAGTTGAACTGCGCAGAGCATTGAAGAAAATGGCGTTTGATGGGAAGCAGGAGACGTCCATGGAGTCAAGATGCTGGGTCAATGGTGGGGAAAAGAACCGAGGTGGCACTGGGGGACTGCCCCCTTTATACAGTGGATGACATCGGGGGCGGTCCCTGCCTTGGACTGCTAGCTAGACGTTTTCGTGGGGTCCTAGTGCCTGGCGGCATAGTCCTAATGGTTATTACCTGCTGCAAGAGCTCTATCTTGAAGTAAGATCTTCCTGACCATGGGAAGGGGGGCCAAATTCCTGGTCAGGGGATACATCAGGTTCTATGCCCTCCTCCTTATCATCATTTCCTTCCACAAAATAAAAACCCTGGTCTGGGTCAGGGTCTGTAGGAACATTTGTTCATACTAAGCTTTGCGTCACTTGTATTAATGATTAACTGTATTGTTATACTGATTTTGCTCTGTTATTACTGTACTGTTTTTTGGTTTGCACCGTGTCCTTGTCTTCTGTGTGTCCAGGTCCATCTTGTAAATGAGTTTTTCTCAATTGTGTTTCTCCTGGTAAAATAAAGCTTGATTAATTGATAGATTGATTGATTGATGGATGTGTGGAAGGACCAGCTGAGGCTCCAAATAAATTGCCCATAGCTTGAAAGGTTTGATATAGTTGCCAAGCCTTTGCCATTTCATCAGGAGAGGGCATATTCTGTTGTGACACTGGTGTCTTACTTTGCTCTTCAGCGGAAGCGGCACTGATATGTTTCTCTTTTTGTTTTTGGTTTTAGCAGGCTCTGGATCAGAAACCTGCTCAGTATGACTTTTTTGTTTGGCTTGGTCTGAATTATTTTTGTCAGACTTATTTTCTAGGGGGTCCTTGGAGAACCTATCTTTAGATTTATGATGCAAGGAGGACCCCTCTTCAGAAGGCTTATGGGGGGGGGGCAGACTGAAACTCCATCATTTCCTATCTTTTGGCTCTTTTCTTAACTGTTTTAGAGCAAACATTAGTGCGAAGTTCACAGTTAGAAGAATAGTTTAGACCTAAACAACTTAAGTAAAGGTGGTGGCCATCTGCCTTGGCCACGATTTTAAAACACTTAATGTAGTTTTTCTTTTTGGCAATTTATTATACTTTATTGATTTCCAAGAAAAAGCAACATTATAACACACAACATCTAAGTATAGCAAAACGAGGAAAAAACAGAACAATAATGATATCAAAATAAAAACAACCCTCCCCCATACCCCCCGACCCCCACCCCCACCCATGCAACAAGGTAACAAAATTCAAAAGGAGTAAATATAACAGACTGGAAGCAGCTAAAGGTGTAATGTTACAGGAATGAGGATTAACAAAGATTAATCAGGGGGTGAACTAGACTAATTACTAAATTACTAATTATTAGTGGTTAAGGGCACTGAGCTGCAAATCTGGAGACCTGGGTTTTAATCCCATCAGCCTCCACTTACATACTGTGTGACAATGAGTAAGTCACTTAACTTCCTTGTGCTCCCAGGTCGCACCTGGAAACAAGCTCTGGCTTGGTATGCCTTTCTTGGTTAAACAATTTCCTCTTCCTTTTATTTGTTATCTAATCTAGCACTTGCTAAACTGGAATAGACAGATGACCAGCAATCATAGAATTTATGCCATGTATGATTAAATAGCACAATAGCCCGCTCAGTAGCGAGGGCTTGCAAGAATTCCTGGACCCATTATGAAAAAGAAGGGGTCCATTCTCCTATCCAATGTCTCAAAATTATTAGTTTTGTCACTGAAGCTATCAAAGCCATATGAAATTTAGAATGAGCTGCAGGGATAGAAGAATAATCACCCAAAATAGATATGTTAACCGTGAAAAAGTTGGAGATGTCCAATGTAGAAAATAGCTTGTCAAAAATGAACTTCCAAAAGAGATGAATTTTGGGACAGCTCCATAATTTGAGGCATAAGGTGCCTTCCTTCAGTCTGCAAGTTTCACATAAAGGTGAGGAGATTTTTCCCGTCCTGTACAATTTCGACGTGGAAAAATAAAATTCATGCATTATATTAGACTGGAATAACTGTAACCGGTCCTGTTTCACATATCGGAAGATATCTAACCAAACTTTACTCCAATATTGGTCTGGCTGTTCAATACCTAGCACATTCTTCCAGTAGAATGACACGGGAGAGATGTCGTTCCACGATTGTTGGCAAATTTCCTGATATAAACTTGCTATAGATTTATCTTGTAATGCTAGGGATGTTAAACGCTGAAAAAGAAAACCGGCAGAGCAGCTCCACGGAGGTGGTCCCAGAAAACAGGAGACACACAGTCTGACCTGTAGTAACTTAAAAAAGTCTAGAGGGGCAATATAATAGGTATCTATTAATTCTGCAATAGTGAACAGTTTATTTTCGTTGACTATATCCCCCACCGTAGTCACCTGTAAGCTGGGCAAAAACCAAGAGGATAGGGAAGAGTTAGCGACATGTAGATTTAAATTCCCAGATAAGGGTTGACCTAGGTCTTTTTCCTTTGAAATGCAGAGAGTTCTACAAAGTTGGCCATGGGCCAGAGCATCCCACCCCACAGGTGTGTCCCTTAGATCCTTGGGGATTCAGGTTTTAGGTGTATATAATAATGAGGGTAAATCGATTTTCTACGTCTTAGCTAATGTAGATTTCTATGCACAGCCAACTTGGTGATAGAGTAGAGGATCTCGCTGGGGAGCCCCATAGAAAGTACTTAGTGGCATGGAGTGCCAAATAGTATAAATAGATGTCTGAGAGTTGTAGGCCACCCATTACATGGGGCCGACATAACTTAGCATATGACCTCCTGGGGGGTTTCCCCAACCACAGGAATGCACTACATAGAGCGCGTATATTAGTGTGTAACCCCTAGATGGCACTATCCCAGGGGCTACTACCCCTGCCTGATTTGCCACTAACAGGTTGAGGGGCCTGGATCCAATGGCGGGTGCCTCCACCCAGAGGTCAGGGTTTGCAATAGTTAAACTAACTTGGTCACAGCCCTCTGGGACACTGCAACCCCCCTTTCTTCCCACTAGTGGCCCACACAATATATCAGAATTACCTTCACAGTATACACTTACCCCAGGTCTGGTTCCGCACTGGGACCTCCTGTGAAATGAGATACAGTGCAACAATCACAGTACAGTACTTTAACATAGACAAATACCTCAGCAGTATAACTTTGCTGAAACAAGCAGCTCTGATTTATTTAGGGATATAACAAGGACAGGGGAAATCAGGTTAATTAGCTTATCACCTAATAATTCATTTATGGTTCTGTGCACAGGCCTATCCTTATCAGTTACTGTCCCTGGGTACCCAAGCCCTAGTGGCTAGTCCAAACCGTAGGCTGGTAGGGCCCTTTCACACAGAGAAAAGGAGAATTAAACAGTCAGCAGTACAGTAATTCCATTTGGATTTAATGTGGCATTCAACAGGAGTGACCCTGAGTTAGTACTCACGACCTCCAAATAAGATAGGGTCCTTCAATGTCAGCAGGGCTCACTTGAGGTACACAAACTCTTCACACATCCATATAAAAGAAAGCACTATACCAGGCAGGCTGCATCTGTATCCCGATCGCGAATTACTGCACAATACCCGGGAGAACACACAGCAGATTCAGTTCCTGACAGACCGAGTGCAATTTTCAGCAATTCCTCCAGTCTTCTACAGGGTGAGCCTGGTTTCTACTCTTCAGAGATCCTTTGATTCTTTTCACAGGACGGATTCAGTCCTACCAAGCTGTTACACAAGCTGCAGACCGAACTTGGGCCTTACACGCTTTTTGACTAAAACTGCACACTGAAAAGCACAGGCTCCTTCCTTCTTCACTGCCAAAGCTCAACTGAAACTCCAACCGACAAAACCGGCACTTCCTTTGAGTTCCTCCCAGTTCTTGACTGGATTGGCTGTCACCACAATAGACTGCTGCTGTTGGTCCAAAAGGCACTGAAGTCTAAACTACATCTCCCAGAGTCACTGCCCATACAATCCTCTTCTGGCTGGCTCAGATTATGAGTCCAAGTTCTGATTCGTCCAAGGCACCATTTTAGAGCTAGCTACCCCCACACTGATTGGTCCAGTTCAGCAGTTCAAAACTAGAATGGGGAACTAGCAGACACAGTTCTGACTGCAAAGAAAGCAGGTTAGACAAACTGTAATTTCATTATTACTCTAAATAATTTCTGGCAAACAGTTACATCTTTCAGATAGGTTCCCTTTGCACTCCTAGTGACTGCAAAAATGAAGTGAATTGGCAGCAGCTCGAGTGGTACTCAGAGAAGCACACAGTCCCCCCATACAAACTAATTATGTCTGCAAGCAGACAGCTCTTAAAGAGACAGTACCAGAGGCTCTAAAACACTCACTGATAAATGGCTTAAATGCCAAACACCATTCAGGCTTGGAGCATTCAAGCAAGCTCCTGGAAGTCTTTTGGGAACCCCCATTTGCAGGGGTTACACCTTCCGTTTGGGAAAGCTTGACGTCTGCCAAGCAAGTACCCCATAAGTTTCAACTGCAACCATATACATTTGCATTAGGCTCGCATATGTAATCATCAGTCAATATATCATTTTACCAAGAACACATTTCTGAAACATTGCAGTATCCACTTTTACATAGTATTACATACACATTGTACCATAACCAGCTATACCTCTTGTACATGAAACCTGAAGAGAGGGGCCCTTCCCTATCAGTTACCTTGGGGCTGGATGGGGCAAGGGCACCATACTTAGAGGGCAACACAAGTAACTTGGAGTTAGCACTGATGCTCAGTTTGGGCAATGAGCTCGGGACACATACACTCTTTATGGACAACATTGAGAGGCAAGTCCACAGGCCTCCCAAGTGAATCATAACTGAGGTGCACCACAGGCTTTACAGCTCGACCAGTCTTTCTAGGGGAACTGTTATAGTATCTGCACCTGAGCCTCATTTTCAGC
The DNA here is from genome assembly GCA_016271365.2 of Neoceratodus forsteri. Classification (NCBI taxonomy): domain Eukaryota; kingdom Metazoa; phylum Chordata; order Ceratodontiformes; family Ceratodontidae; genus Neoceratodus; species Neoceratodus forsteri. The sequence goes on along the minus strand of CM057455.1, from coordinate 1,332,709,683 downwards.
ATTGTCCTCACTTGTCAGGGAGTCTCCATGGGGGTAGAGAGGCTAGAACTTTGGGCACTTTCAGCTCCAGGAGTTACAGTTTCTGAGTCCACAACATTTGGCTCGCATGGAGAGCTTTCAGACACTGGCAGTGGACTGTCAGGGCACTCAAAATACTCTTCTTGTTCGGTGTATCACCAGTCTGCCCCAATCTATCATTTTCTCCCTGAAAGCTCAAACAGTTCAACCATGCACAATGATTCCATTTCATTTGATCTGATGCTTTGCACTTCACTTTCTGGGAGTATTGAGTTCCAGGGATGAAGCTGGGGCTTAGACAGTCCAGAAGGCCCAGCTTCATCTCCAGGATTGACTAGGGATTGCCCAAACAATTGACTCAGTTCGTAGAAGGATAGTATTCAAAGTCACTCTCACTTTCTTCCGACATGGACTGACAGTCATGCTCAATTGGGACTTGTGGAGGGAACACTTTAACTTTGCTTCTGTAGGTGCAGACTTTCTTGATCTTTTCTTAGCAGCAGCTCTAGTCACTGGTCCAGAGGGGCATCTTCTAGGGCTCAGACTCAATTAAGATTTGTCCAATGGGCAGTAAATGATTTCTATGCATTGTTTTACATCTTTTGAATTATTCTCAGGCCTTACTTTGTACACTGGCAGATCATCTAGTTTGCCCACTACAATGTGAGGGAGATGGTGCTATCTGTCAGCAATCTTGTGCTTGCTATGCAGTCCCAGATTTCTTAGCAATACCCGATTTCCTCCTGGAGTTCCTGTGCTTTCACCTTTTATCATACCTTTCTTTGTTGGCCAGATTTCTTTTGGCAGCCATGGTTTGAGCCAGTTGGTACGCATGAGTTAGCTGGGCCTTTAACTTTGCACATACTGTAAATAGTTGTCAGCTTGAACCCCATCAGGAGAGACCCCAAACACACATCTACTGGAAGTCGAGCTTCTCTTCCAAACATCAAGCGTAGGGGAGAATCCAGTAGCATCACTCTTTGGCAGTTATAAGCATGTACCAGGTGCTAATTTGTTGGCTCCATCTAGGCTTGTCCTTTGGGTGCAGGGTGCCTAGCATATCTAGCAAAGTGCAGTTGAAAATGTTCAGGCTGTGGGTCCCCTGGGGTGGTAAGGAGGGTTCTGGACTTTCGCACTCCCACAGAGAAAGCATCTCTTTGATCAGACGACTCTCAAAGTCTCCCCTTGATCAGAATGGATTCTTTGTGAGCCCCATAGTGAACAAAAAGTTTTCTACAAGTACTTTGGCCACAGTGGATGCTTTCTGGTCTTTGGTGGGGAAAGCTTGGGCATATCTCGTGAAACGGTCAGTGACCACCAGCACATTACTGATATTTCTTTGATCTGACTCCAAACTCAGAAAATCAATACAGACCAGCTCCATGGGTGCACTGGTGGTGATGTTAACAGGGGCAGCCCTGGGCAAAGCTTTCCTCTGTAAGCAGCGACTACAAGTTCGAATGTGTTGCTCCACATCAGCCCCCATCTTAGGCCAATAGAATCTGGATCTCACCAAGTCAAGTGTTCTGTCTATACCAAGGTGCCCCATGTGGTTGTGCAAGGACCTCAGTACTGAGTCTCGAAGGCAGTGGGCAGCACTAGTTGTTGTTTGTCTACTTGTCCCCTCTGTCTACTGTTTCTCTGTATAACAGTTTATTGATCAGTTTCAACTTAGGACCTTCTTTGTATAACAGTGCAGTTCTCAAATCAGTGGGCGTAATTTGGACACATCTTTTCCTGCATAGAGGGCTTCTAAAGCTGCTTTGATCATGGGATCGCGGGATTGAGCCCGCCGAATACTGTCATTGTCCAGCTGAGGCAGTGCACCAATGTCTATTGCAGAAAAGTGGCAAAGCAGCAGGTATGCATTCTCAGAGGCTCCCAAGCAATCCACCATGCAGTCCACTGCCCTCGTGACATTTGTTCCTCCCTGTCAAATCTTCCACAGCAGAGTGCCCAATGTCAGGTTCTGCCAATCGGACCCAATCATTCTGGGGAACAGGCCTCCGGAGAGAGCATCAGCATCTATGTGGTTCAGACCTGCTCGGTATTCGAGAGCATAGTCATATGTAGATAATGCAGAAAGCCACCTATGGCCAGTGGCATCCAACTTAGCTGAGGTCTGCACATAGGTCAAAGGATTATTGTCAGTTTTACTAGTATTTAGCCCCATACAAGTACTCATGGAATTGGTCAACAATAGCCCACTTCAAAGCTAGGAACTCTAACTTATGTACAGGATAGTTCTTTTCGGATGGGGTCAGGCTTCTACTGGCAAAGGCCACTGGTCTCAGGCCATTCTCGTGCTCTTGTACAACACAGCCCCCAACCCTTGCAAGCTAGCATCAGTGTGCAGGACGTAAGGTTTTCTTGGATCGGCATAGGCCAGCACTGGAGCATGGGTAAGTTGATATATGATCTCATGAAAAGCAGTCTCACAATCAGGAGTCCAGCGGCCCCAAATACTTCACTTGGATGAAAATACACTCTTTCAGTCTTGAGGGATGCTGACTTTGGTATTTTTTGTGGTTGGGGATACCTTGAGTAAGGTTAAGTAAAGGGCGGATCACTCTTGAATAGTCCTTGATGAAGCGCCGATAATAACCACAGAATCCCAGGAATCTTTGCAGTTCTTTTAGATTTTTGGGCTGGCCAGGTGGTCAAGACCTCAACTTTACTTGGGTCGGTCTCTATTCCTCGTGGATACTATGTGTCCCACATACTTACTGATGTTTGAAAGAATTGACACTTATCAATGGACAGTTTAAGGCCAAAGTCCTCCAGTCGGTCCAATACCTTAAATAATCTGCTCTCATGTTCCTCCAGTGAGCTGCCAAACACAATAACATCATCTAGGTATACCAGGCACTCTAGTAAGTTCATGTCCCCCACTGCACGCTCCATCAATCGTTGAAAAGTGGCTGGGGCACCTGAAATCCCTTGAGGCATCCTCATGAATTCATAGAAATAGCGGACAGATAAAGGCCGTCTTCTCACGGTCCTCTGGGGCCATGCCGGGATCTGAGTAGTACCCTGCGGAGATCCAGCACAGAGAACCACTTCTGTTCTGCTTAGGCAGTCCAAAGCATCCTGAATGCGGCATGTACTGATCAGGGATAGTCCACGTTTAAGGTGCGATAATCCACACATCCTTACTGTTCCATTCTTTTTCCTCACTACCACAATGGGGAAGCATAAGGCTTCGGATTCTTGTATTACACCAGCAGCTAACATCTCTTGCAGATGCCGCTCACATCATCTATGTCAGCAGGTGCCAGGCGTCGAGACCTCTCACGAAATGGTCTTCGTCATGCAGCCGGATATTGTGCTCAGCTCCTTGCACGCATCCTACATCCCATTCCTTTAAAGAAAACACTGGTCTCTCTGGGCAAGCTTCTCACTGATCCTCACTTTCCATTCAGCTGGCAGCGGGAGTCGCTGAAATCAAACAAGTCAGGCGTTACTCTGTCATTCTTCCTTGAACTCTTGCTGCTGGGTAGCACTGCAGTGTCTGCACAATGCACATTAGCCAGGATGCAACCTCTGTTTACTCGAATGTCTCTTTCAGACACATTATGAACTTGGACCATTACCCTTCTGGCATAAGCATGGGCTCTAGCGGCAAAATACTAGGCTTGACCAGCAGTCCCTCTGGCAATTTTCCATCGCTGGTGCATCCAACATTAATATTTTATTCTTAACATCCTTTCTGATACGGACCTCTCCCTGTAAGGTACACTGGGCATTTACGCCAGGATCAGAGACTCAGGATCCTTCTTCCATACAATTCCGACCGGTTCCTCTGGTTCTGTTTTTTCAGCATCTCTGTGCCTCATAGGCCTTCTTAATTAAAGCCGAACTCTTAAAGCCTCTACTAGTCTTTGACCCTGTTTTCATAACACAACTGTGCCAGCCTTCCTACATATGAGCATTTGTTCCAATCAACAAAGGGACACCATCATACAGTCCAGTGGGGGGACACACTAAGGCTAGGGTCTCACTTGTTCGCCACTCCAGCCATGGAGGTGGGGAAAGACAGCCAAATTGGATATACCGGAATAGGGTAGGCCTTCACTTAACCCCCATGCATGCAGTCCTTCTAATGGTTGTAAGGGTACGTCTGACAAATGCTTCTGATACCAATCCTGGAACATAATTGTCACTTGGGAGCCACTGTTCATACAGCTCTTGTAGACACTCCATTCACCTTTACAGTAGTCTCCATGGAGGGACCCACTATTCTGGACCAGTCTGAGAGGCGGTAGTGGGGGCCTGGGCAACTGACCTTGCCACAAAGGACGTGAATTAGCATTTTTGGTGCCCTCACTGGGATCATGTCGCACCTCTTAACCACTGATTTCTTCTCCGAAGCTCTCCTTGTAGCCTGTATGCAACTTTGTCAGTGTCTTTTTGGGACTGGCATTCCCTTTCATGTGCCCATCTTTCCCACAATTATAGCAAAACATACTTTCTGGAGTTTGAGCTGCCGAGGCGCCACACTGGGAGCCAGGGCGGGTATTACTAACTGGAAACCTGGGTGCCATCTCTGTCTGCAGTCGTGATAAGCATTTGGAGACATCTCGTCAGTTTCTCCACTTCCATGGTCAAGGAATTGAGTTTGGAGCTGTTATCAGCAGGAGATACATGGGTGGGTACCCCCACCCCCATAGCAGATGCAGTCGGATATAGGTCAGGGCCCGTACTTGCAGGCGTGGCCTTCATAAAGGGACTGTTTTTGAATTCCCGGATCTCTCTCAACAGTTCGCCCCATTGTGGCATATCTTTTTCCTTGTCAGAATACTCATCGACCGTCAACCTCTGCCCCCGAACCTCACCCGATGGGTCACCCTCAGTCACTCGGGTCGTAGCCACAGCTGTTGGTGCAGGTACCTCCCGAGGTCGCCTTTTCTCAACTCCTCGAATTTCTCTCATTAACTCATCATAGGAGGGTGGGGATTCCAGTCGATTTGCCAGGCGTAACTGAAGCAACAGCAGTTCTGAGAAGGGGGCAGACTTAAGGATTCTGTCCAGTCTGGTTCGGTCCAGTTCAATCGCTGGCAAACTACCCTTTCTAAGGCATTCTTGCAACAATTTTTCCAGCCGAGACATACAGACAACAACTCCCTTGGTACTGTTGTGCATTTCTTACTCCACCATAGGTCCTCATCAGAATCTGGGCTCCCATACACATTCTCCAAAGCCTCAAGATAGGCCTGTGCAGTCGCTTCAGGGTTACTGGGTCTGCTTAGCAAGGATGGTAGCTAGGCAGGACCTCGGAGGCCTCACTAACCCCTCTTCGCTGCCTTCCCGAGCATTGCCATTCTAGCACTTTGGGGGCAACATAGTCTATCCAGGTCTCCCAGTCATCCTCCCCTTGGGGGTGGGAGGTGCCAGAGAAGATCCTCAACCTCGGTAAGAGTCGTGACTAATGGCAGGTGCAGAAATAGGAGTCTGCATTGGTTCAGCCACCATTACGGGCACTGGAGCAGGAGAGGTGTTGGGGAGGAACACCCCCAGGTGGCAAGAATAGTTTCTTCAAGTCCTCCACAGTTTTCCCCTCTCCCAGCAACCATTCAGCAAATTTCTCCTCAAAGGTTTCAGATAGTGGTGGGGGCTGATTCCCCCCCGGGTCTTTACTGTCCTTAGTTATCACTCTCCAAGCAGTGAGGGCTCCCTCTGGGGTAATGGTCTGTGGCACTTTGGAGCTATCTATGGGATCCTTAAACTCTACTAGGGCCATTAAAGTGTGGGTAAGCAGATTAGCATGCCGACCCACCACCACAGGGTTTTGTAAACCTTCCACCTTGGAAAGTACTCCCTGCACAGTGTCCGTATTGATACCCAGGGGGATGTCCAGGATAAGCATAGCATTTTGGGGGTCGATCTCCTCCCCAGTACACCACTCCACCAGCCGGTGCACAGCCACTTCTGTCGGGGTACCCATTTTTTTCTTAACAGTGGTTCGTAAATATGGCCACTAGAGGACACACAATCCCAGCGGTGAGCCTCCAAGATGTAACCACTAGATGGCGCTATCCCAGGGCTACTACCCCTGCCTGATTTGCCACTAACAGGTTGAGGGGCCTGGATCCAATGGCGGGTGCCTCCACCCAGAGGTCAGGGTTTGCAATAGTTAAACTAACTTGGTCACAGCCCTCTGGACACTGCAACCCCCTTTCTTCCCACTAGTGGCCCACACAATATATCAGAATTACCTTCACAGTATACACTTACCCCCAGGTCTGGTTCCGGCACTGGGACCTCCTGTGAAATGAGATACAGTGCAACAATCACAGTACAGTACTTTAACATAGACAAATACCTCAGGCAGTATAACTTTGCTGAAACAAGCAGCTCTGATTTATTTAGGGGGATATAACAAGGACAGGGGGAAATCAGGTTAATTAGCTTATCACTCTAATAATCTACCTATGGCTCTGTGCACAGGCCTATCCCTATCAGTTACTGTCCCTGGTACCCAAGCCCTAGTGGCTAGTCCAAACCATGGCAGCTGGTAGGGCCCTTTCACACAGAGAAAGGAGAATTAAACAGTCAGCAGTACAGTAATTCCATTTGGATTTAATGTGGCAATTCAACAGGAGCGCCTGAATTAGTATCACGACCTCCAAATAAGATAGGGTCCTTCAATGTCAGCAGGGCTCACTTGAGGTACACAAACCTCTTCACACATCCATATAAAAGAAAGCACTATACCAGGCAGGCTGCATCTGTATCCCGATCGCATTACTGCACAATACCTGGAGAACACACAGCAGATTCAGTTCCTGACAGACCGAGTGCAATTTTCAGCAATTCCTCCAGTCTTCTACAGGGTGAGCTCTGGTTTCTACTCTTCAGAGATCCTTTGATTCTTTTCACAGGACGGATTCAGTCCTAACAAGCTGTTACACAAGCTGCAGACCGAACTCTGGGCCTTACACACGTTTTGACTAAAACTGCACACTGAAAAGCACAGGGCTCCTTCCTTCTTCACTGCCAAAGCTCAACTGAAACTCCAACCGACAAAACCGGCACTTCCTTTGAGTTCCTCCCAGTTCTTGACTGGATTGGCTGTCACTCACAATAGACTGCTGCTGTTGGTCCAAAAGGCACTGAAGTCTAAACTACATCTCCCAGAGTCACTGCCCATACAATCCTCTTGTGGCTGGCTCAGATTATGAGTCCAAGTTCTGATTCGTCAAGGCACCATTTTAGAGCTAGCTTACCCCACACTGATTGGTCCAGTTCAGCAGTTCAAAACTAGAATGGGGAACTAGCAGACACAGTTCTGACTGCAAAGAAAGCAGGTTAGACAAACTGTAATTTCATTATTACTCTAAATAATTTCTGGCAAACAGTTACATCTTTCAGATAGGTTCCTTTGCACTCTAGTGACTGCAAAATGAAGTGAATTGGCAGCAGCTCGAGTGGTACTCAGAGAAGCACACAGTCCCCCCATACAAACTAATTATGTCTGCAAGCAGACAGCTCTTAAAGAGACAGTACCAGAGGCTCTAAAAACACTCACTGATAAATGGTTTAAATGCCAAACACCATTCAGGCTTGGAGCATTCAAGCAAGCTCCTGGAAGTCTTTTGGGAACCCCCATTTGCAGGGGGGTTACAAGTGAACCACTTTTTAGGAAGAAATATATTGATCATATGGAGTGCATATAAAAGTCGAGGCAAGACTGTCATTTTTACAATGTTCACTCTGCCCCAAAGGGACAGTGGCAGTTGTTTCCAGCGATAGAGGCACTGTCCAAGGAGTCTAGGATAAGACTCTTGAGGAGCTTGGCATCTCCGGCATGTTTGATACCCAAATAGGTTAATGCCTGACTCTCCCACTGCAGTCCCATCTCAAGGGCTGCAGATTTGGTGCATATAGGGGACAAAGGGAAGATGGATGTTTTCTGCTTATTTAGTTTATACCTTGTAAAGCTGCTAAATTGGGAGATAATCTCTAAGGCATTGGGTAGGGAAGACTGCCAATGGGATAAGTGCATATATCATCAACGAAGGCTAAGGCCTTAAACTCTAAGGTGCCAATTTTAATTCCTTGAATATTCACTTATAAATTAAGATGACACAGTAAAGGTTCATTATACAAATTAAATAAATATGGTGACAGTGGACATCCCTGTCTAGTTTCACTTACCAACCAAAAAACATCTGACAACTCATTATTACAAAGAACACGAGCTGAAGGACATTGATATAACACTGAATTAACTGGATAAATTCTGAAGATATACTATATCGTAGTAATAGCGCAAAAAGGTATGACCAGGCTACTCTGTCGAATGCTTTCTCTGCGTCCAGGCAGACCAACACCGCATTGGATGTGGGATCCCTGGATGCAGAGAAAAGATGGAATATTTTACGAAAATGTTCACTTGCATTCCGGCCAGAAACAAACCCCGCTTGCTCCGGACACCAGTAGGGCCCTCCAAACCCCTGAAAGACGTGAAGCTAGGATCTAAGCATATAATTTAACATTGTTGTTCAATAATGAAATGGGTTGATAATTTCCTGGTTTGGCATGGTCCTTTCCCAGTTCGGGGAGGAGAAAGACTCTAGCTTCAAACAATGATTTTTCTTGTATGGGAGATGAGCCCCAACAGTTAACAAGAAGAGGAAGTAGTTAGTCTTTGAAGGTTATATAAAACAGAAGAAAACCCATCCAGAGCTGGAGCTTTATCTAAGGGGAGAGTATCTATAGCCTGACCCACTTCTGTATCGGTAACAGGTCCTAATAATTTAGCTTATTGTTCCAAAGACAAAGATGGTAGTTGGGAAAAGTTCAAGAAAGCTTCCATCTGCACATCAGCAGAGGGAGCTAAGGTAGGGGGAGAGTATAGTGATTTAAAAAAGTTCTGGAACATAGTTGTCATCTCTCTTGCGGTACGTATAAGAAAGCCTGAAGAGGGGGCCTCCAAGGCAGAGACCCACCTAGCAGCACTTTGTTGCTTAAGATCAATAGCCAAAAGCCTTCTGGCCCTGCCCTATGTATGTAGCCTTCATCCTTGAAGCTGCTCTGTCTAACCGGCCCGCAGGTGCAGCAGTAGGTTTACCGCTCACGGCGCCAGCAACCCGGGTTTGGGAACAGACTTAGGCAGCTGGAGATCCAGCCAGGGGGAGAAGAATCAAGCGCCCATTGGCCGCTCTCCTTCTCCAGGAGGGGAAGGTTGCCTGACCCACTACTCTACTGCCACCTGGGTGACCACGGGTGACGGTGCAGCTGGGACAGCCAGTGGGAGGGGAGGATGTAGGCCGGGAGCCAGAGCGTCTGCACGTCACAACGTGCTCTGCCCCTTGGCCCCCCTTGCATGCCTACGTCCTTAGGGGATAGAACCAGAAACATGGAAAAAGGACCTCGCAGATGCCGGCGTAGATGGGGATCCAAGCTCCCAGACACCATAACCCGGCTCTCGGGGACTGTCCAGACTGCCCTACACACACTAATGGACTGGAGGGGGACAACCCGGGATCTCCCTCTTCCCCGCCCAGGGGGGTAGGCTAAGGCAGCATGGGGGCAGATCTGGCAGTACCCCGAGAGGTACCGGGGGCAGGCAGAGTGAGCAGAGGATACCCCAGAAGAGAGCAGCATCCGTGGAGATAGGGGAAAAAAAAAGAAGCTGCTTTGTCTACTTTGTCCAACAGGTGCCTAATGCAGTTTTTAAATTCTGTAGGTTCCATTCTCTTTTTAGATCTATCTGACATGCCAGTATTGTCAGAGGATTTAAAAATTGGTTCCCAAACAGGAAAAAATAAAACTTTGCAGTCAGTTCCCAAGTGTGATGGAACCGTGAGACTCGGTTCCAAAAATACAAATTATAAAAGAGAAATAAACGATACACGTGGTTCCCTAAAAATTAAGGGAACTGATAGAAAACCTAGTTTAAATATCAAAAATAGAAGTTTTTTTACCACAGAAAGTAGTTTTTTATTCAGGAAGAAAGCACAGGAACTGCGATGAAAAATGGAAATTACGTACCTACTGTAATTCTTGATCTTCTTGGACGAAGTCTCCACCACTCATTCATACTAATGGGAACTATGCTGGAGGCTCTAGGACCCAGCGGGAGCCAAAAGTCTTCAGGAGGGCCAGAACTGAGGTAGGACTGTGCATGCGTGGCACCACGAGACTGGCTTATGCCGTATAGGCTACCTCGGCGTCGACCCTCCAACCGCCTCAGTACTTTTTTTTACCAAGGCGGTGCAGTGTAAACTAACCTAATGAAACTAACCTATTCCTGACTTAAATAGTCCACATGACCTGTGTAAGAAGGCTCAAGTCAACAGAGTCTTCACAGCACAAACAACGTGGGGGTGAAGGCCAAAAACAGAATGAGTGCGCTTGGGGGATGGTGGGTGGGTATGTGACTGAGTGGTGGAGACTTCATCCAAGAAGATCAAGAATTACGGTAGGTACATAATTTCCATATCTTCCTGGATAATAAAGTCTCCATCACTCACTCACACTAATGGGAGAGTACCAAGCTAAAATAATCCCCCAAGATGGGCGTCAGGAGAGAGGAGCTCACTTAGGACAGAAGTTCATTAAGGATTGTCCTGCCAAAGGACTGATGCTGGCATGGACATCCAAAGTGTAGCGCTTTACAAAAGTGTGCATGGAGCTCCAAGTGGCTGCATTGCAGATGTCTGCTATGGGCACATTTCAAATTTCTGCCAGATATGCCGCGACTGCCCTGGTAGAATGTGCGTATACTCTGCCTTCCAGCTTAACCTGTGCCATGGAGTAGCACTGGCGAAGACACGTCACTAGCCACGCTGAAATGCATCTGATAGCAACAGGCTAACCCAGCTGGGCCATGCTGAAGGAGACAAACAGTTGTTTTGACGTGCAGATTTCTTTAGTTCTGTCTAAATAGAACCGCAAAGTTCTCTTAACATCCAGAGAATGCAGGGTATGCTCCCCTTCATTCTGGAAGTTCGCGAAGTAGGTTGGGAGGACCAAGGGCTGATTCAGATGGAATTCTGAGACAACCTTAGAAAGAAACTTGGGGTGAGTTCTAAGAACCACCTTGTCTTTGTGAAATACAGTGTACGGGGGGTCGGTTACCAAAGCATGTATTTCAGACACACTGCGAGCGGAGGTAATGGCTACAAGGAAGGTGGCCTTCCAAGTCAGAAACTTTAGCTCACAAGTAGCTAGGGGCTCAAAAGGTTTATGGGTGAGCATGTCTAGCACAAGATTAATGTCCCAGGTGGCTACCAGTCATCTGACCAGCGGCCTAGTATGCAGTATGCCCTTAAGGAACCTCTTGACCAAAGGTAACTGAGCCAGAGACACGGTGTGTATGGGCCTGTGGTACGCTGAGATCATGGAAAGGTGAACCTTCATGGTTGAGTATTGCAGGCCTGTATTCAACAGATCTAGAAGATACTCTAGGACTTTGTTTGGTGGGCAGGAAAAAGGATCCCAAGAGGATTTTGTGCATCAGATGGAGAACTGCTTCCACTTAGTCGTGTAAGTTTTTCTAGTAACTGACTTGCATGCAGCTAACAGAATATCTGAGACCCTACATGAAACGTTAAACCTATTTACCTCTATCTCTTCAGGAGCCAGGCATGGAGGTGAAGGAACTTCAGGTTGGGATGGACCACAGGAACCTGGGTCAGCAGGTTCATTTGAAGTGGAAGCTGTTTCGGAGACGTTTCCAAAAATCTGTTGATTAATGGAAATCAGATGAGGCCAGAATGGGGCGATGAGGATCATTTTTCCCCCCTGCACCTACAGTTTTAGCAGCACCCTCTGAACGAAGGGAAGAGGAGGAAATGCGTACAGAAAATGTCTTGTCCACCACAGACTGAATGCATCTTGACAGAAAATGCCAGGTTCTGGATTTCTGGAGCAGAATAGAGGCAGTTTTCCATTGAGTGGGGATGCAAAAAGGTCCAGGTCTGGAGTTCCCCAAACTTCAAAAAGCGATTGCACAACATTTGTGTCAAGAGACCACTTGTAAGGGTCTGTTTCCATTCTGCTGAGATGATCCACCAGATTGTTCTGCACCCCTGGCAGGTAGACCGCCTGGATCAGTGCTTTGTGCTTCAGGCACCACTCCCACACTCTCACTGCTTCCTTGCATAAGGGGTAAGAGTGTTCTCCACCCTGCTTGTTGATGTAGTACATCACTGCTTTGTTGTACATTTGAAGGAGAAAGATCCTGTGACAGAATATGTCCTTTAAAGCTTGGACTGCATACAGGACGGCTCTCATTTCTAGAACATTTACGTGAAGTTGAGACTCGTCCTGATTCCATCGACCTTGGGTGTGGAGATCCTGGCAGTGAGTGCCCCATCTGAGTAGGGATGCATCCGTGGTGATGGAGATCTGAGATTCTAGAAGGGCGAAGGGATAGCCTTCCAGAAGGCTGTCTTCTTGGGTCCACCAGATGAGTGACTGTTTTAGGGGTTCCGTCACCTTGATGTGAAAGGACTGTGTGTGTGTGGTCGGTGACCACTGAGTGCTGAGCATCCACTGCGTAGTCTGTATGTGAAGACAAGCCAGGGGCACGGTGGACACTGAGGATGCCATGAGACCCAGCATCTGCTGCATTGAGAGAGCTCAAACTGAGTCATTCTCCCCGATGAAGTGGGCCATCTGAAGGATGCCGTTCCTTCTGTCTTCCAGAAGAAAGGCTTTTGCGCTGGAGGTATCCAGAAGGGCTCCTATGAAGAGTAACTGTTGGGACGGCTGTAGCTGCGACTTTCCCAAATTTAGCAGGACTCCCATGGATGTGAGGAATTTTGAAGCCATAGCCATGGCTTCCTGAGTCTCTTGTCTGGAGGGACTTGCCAGGAATCAATCATCCAGATACGGGAACACCTGAATTCCGAGCATCCTGAGATGCGCTGCGAGAACGGCAAAGCACTTTGTAAATACTCGAGGCGCCAAGGATAGCCCAAAGGGCAGGACTCTAAACTGGTAATGTTGACCCAATGCCACAAATCTGAGGTATTTGTGGTGGTTTGGGTGTATGAGAACATGCTGGTAGGCGTCCCGCATGTCCAGGGAGGCCAGCCAATCGTTTTGATAAATACGAGGTAAACGTGTACCGAGTGATATCATCTTAAACTTTTCCTTGTAAAGGAATTTGTTTAACTTCATCAGATTGAGAATAGGGTGCATGCCGCCTGTTTTCTTTGGAACTAGGAAGTAATGGGAGTAGAAACCTGTGTTCCACTGATCCAGAGGGACTACTTCTACTGCCGTGTTGTTTAGAAGGCCTTGAATCTCGGAAGCAAGAAGGTCTGACTGAGAGACAAACAGCTTTTGCTGTTGTTTGGGTGGGTGATCTGGAGGGGTTTCTGAAAGGTTGAGGGAGCACCCCTTGTGGATTATCCTGAGTACCCACTTGTCTGACGTGACTGAGTTCCATTGGTCATAAAACTGAGTCAGATGCCCTCCTACGACCGAGGAATAGTCCCCTTCAGACAGCCGAGGTGGGACTTGAGCCAGAATCTCAGAGGGTGGCACTAGGCGCTTTGGGGTCCTGTACCTTCTGCTGTGTTTTCTTTTGTAGCTGAGGGGCTTGGTTTCTGCTGAAACCCTTTGCCTTTGCCACGAAAGGACTGACGGTTATGAAACTGCCACCGGTTCCTGACCCATTGAGGGGCTGCGGATGGCGGTCTGGCCGTTTTGATAGCTGTTCTAGTTTTCTGTGTGGCCTCTAGTGCCTGCTCGACCTGAGGACCAAACAGATACATACCATCAAAAGGCACACTGATAACTCTCTGCTTGGCATCATTCATGAATCCTGATGTGCGTAACCAAGGGTGGCGTCGGGTGCATATACCAGCCGCTGCTGCTCTGGAAGCAGCGTCAAAGGCATCCATAGTGGCTTCAAGCTGCTGCTTATTGGATCCAATGCCTCTAGTAATGGTCTGAAAGAGCTCTGTATTAACTTTCAAATCTGGGAGAGCTCCTACCATGGCCTTGAACGAATGCCAGAGTGTATATTCATACTGAGAGAAATAACCCTTGTAGCTTGCAATGCGCATGCCCAGGGTGGAAGCAGCAAAGACTTGCTTTCTCAAAGTGTCGATTTTGTGAGATTCCTTGTTTATTGGACGTGCCGTAGATTCTTGAGGAAGAACGGCCATGTCATTCTCTGCCAGGACAACTATGGCATCAGCAAAGGCTTGCGAGGCCAGAATAGGACGACCCTTGGGAGGGGCGTATTTCCTATCTATGGACTTGGCCACAGAGGGAATAAGCACTGGATTATCCCAAACCATTTGTGAGAGAGTCGCAAAAGAGGGTTGTATGGGAGGAGTCAATTCCACAGGAATGTCCAGAATGTGCTGGTACTGCAGACCCAGCAACTTCCCAGGATCGATCTCTGAAGTCTGGAGAGGGAAAGTGGTATTCACGTTTCTAAGCAGAGACTTAAAGGAAATGTCCTCGACCAGAGGCTCTGCTGTAAGAGAAGGTTTATTTACCACCCCTAGGGAGGAATTGTCATCAAAGTCATCCCCCAATTGAAGATCAGGATCAGGCTCAATATCATCTCCTACTAGTCCCGGAGGGACAGAATATATAGGAAAGGGTGGAAAAAGGGAAGGAGAAGCTCCGCAAATTGGAGTCAAAAACCCTGGTGCCCCATGTGGCACCAAAGGCGCTCCCAGCACCGGAACAGAAGGCTGCGCTGAGAATACCGGTTGCGCCGGTACATGACGTAGCACAACTCTGCCATGAGAAACAAGGGCAACTGACTGGAAGAGCCCTAAGAATTCCAGCCTTAGTAAAAAGGACATATGACTTACAACAGAAACCCAATGAAGAGGACCCAGATGAGCCAGTGGGGATAGTGTGGAAAAAGGAACCTGACTCCTTGGTATTGACCCCCAACGGCCAGTGCACAATCCATGGATAAGTCTGCCTAAAGAGAAACATAAAGAACAAAATATTAATGTTGGATCTACCAGGTGATGGAAAGTTGCCAGAAGGATTATTGGTTAAACCCAGCATCTTGCCTGCTCATGCCCATGCCTATGCATGACAAGTGATGGTCCAGATTCGAAATGTGTCAGATCGGGAGGTCCGGGTGAACAGAGTGTGCACTCTAGCTACAGTACACTGCACAGACACTGCAGTATTACCCAATAACAAGTACTTTGGCCAAAAGGAGAGAGTTACCCTGGACTTATTTGACTTTTGTGATTCCCCGCTGCCAGCTGAATGGAACACTAGGATTAGCAAGACACTCGCCCAGAGAGACCAAGTGTTTTTGTTAAAAGAATGGGATGTGGGGTGTGTCCAGGGTGCAGAGCATCATATACACCTGCATAATGACCGGCCATTTCAAGAGAGATCCCAACGCCTCGGCCCAGTGAACATAGATGATGTGAGGAGACACCTGCAGGAAATGCTCGCTGATGGCATGATACAAGAATCAAGGAGCACATATGCCTCTCCAATTGTAGTTGTGCGTAAGAAGAATGGGTCGGTGAGGATGAGTGTTGATTACCATATTCTGAACCGGCAGACCATCCCAGATCAATACACCATGCCCCGTATACAAGATGCCCTGGATTGCTTGAATAGGAGCAAACGGTGCTCAATATTGGCTCTTCGCAGCGGATATTACCAGATTCCGATGGCCACGGAGGATCATGAAAAAAAAACACCTTCATCTGTCCTTTGGGGTTCTATGAATTCCTGAGAATACCACAGGGGATTTCGGGTGCTATGGCCACCTTTCAGCGACTGATGGAATGTGCAGTGGAAGATATGAACTTGCTGGAATGCCTAGTGTACCTAGATGATGTCACTGTGTTCGGACGCACATTACAGGAGCATAAGACCCAACTGTTTAAAGTCCTAGACTGATTGGAAGACTTCGGCCTCAAGCTGTCCATCGACAAGTGCCAGTTTTTTCAAAACTCTGTGAAGTATGAGGGACACATAGTATCTGCAGAAGTTTTAGAGACCAATCCCAGTAAGGTCGAGTCACTGACTACTTGGCCCCAGCCCCATAACATGAAAGAACTACAATGTTTCCTGGGGTTCTGTGGCTACTACTGCAGGTTCATAAAAAACTATTCCAAGGTGATTCGCCCGCTCCTGAATCTCACCCAGGATTACCCCCCTACCAACTATAAATACAAGAAAGGGGCTGTCAAAGAATCCGAGAAAGTATACTTTCAAACAGGTGAACCTTTTGGGCTCCACTGGACACCCGAATGTGAAGCAGCCTTCCACAAAGTCATATACCAGCTCACCCATGCCCCCATCCTCGCCTATGCTGACCCTACCAAGCCCTATGTGCTGCATACGGATGCTAGTCTGCAGGGCCTAGGAGCTGTGCTGTATCAAGACAATGAGGGTGGTTTGACACCAGTGGCATTTGCCAGTGGAGTTTGACCCCGTTAGAACGAAACTATCCTGTGCACAAGCTGGACTTTCTTGCCCTAAAATGGCCATTGTTGACCAGTTTCATGAGTACCTCTATGGGGCAAAGATATTGGTGAAGACCGACAATAACCCGTTAACCTATGTACAGACTTCAGCCAAGTTGGACGCCACAGGGCACCGGTGGCTCTCTGCTTTATCAACCTATGATTATGCTGTCAAATACAGGCCGGTACTGAACCATATTGATGCTGTTGCTCTGTCACGAAGGCCAGTCTCCAAGAGTGATTGGGTCAGGTTGTCTGAACCTGACATCCAAGCATTGTGCCAAAAGTTTGACAGAGATGAACAGATGTCTGTGGACACAGTGGACTGTCTAGTAGATTGTTTGGGCCCTCCTGATACCTGCATACTGGCTGCCTATTGCCATTTCTCTGCTCTAGATATTAGTGCACTACCTCAACTTGAAAATTACAGTATTCAGTGGGATCAATCCCAAGATCCTATGATTCAACCCGCACTTCATGCTCTGCATGCTGGGAAAGGTGTGTCTAAGTTGCATTCCCCTGACTTGCGAACTGCCCTATTGTTTAAAGAAGGCCCCAAGTTGAAGTTAATCAGTTGTTATACAGAGACAGTGGATCATAGTGGTCAAGTAGACAAGCAACAATTGGTCCTGCCCATGGCCTTTAAACACTTGGTACTGAGGTCCCTCCACAATCACATGGGGCACCTCGGTATTGACAGGACTCGCGACCTGGTATGATCTCGATTCTACTGGCCCAAGATGGGGGCCGATGTTGAGCACCATGTAAAGACCTGTAGTCATTGCCTCCAAAGAAAAGCCCTGCCTCAGAGGGCTGCCCCCTTGTCAATATCACTACCAGCAGCACCATGAAACTGGTCTGCATAGATTTTTTGTGTTTAGAACCTGATCAACGGAATATTGGCAATGTGTTAGTGGTTACGGATCATCTCACATGGTATGCAAAAGCTTTTCCAACTAAAGACCGAAAAGCCTCTACTGTGACCAAGGTGCTAGTGGAAAAATTCTTCGCCCACTATGGTACTCCCCAGCAGATCCACTCTGACCAAGGCAGAGACTTTGAAAGTAGACTAATCAAAGAAATGCTCTCTCTCTGGACGGTGCGGAAGTCAAGAACCACTCCTTATCACCCGCAGGGGGACCCTCAACCAAAATATTTTAACCGCACTCTTCTAGACATGCTTGGCACCCTCCACCCAAAAGACAAGCATAAGTGAAGCCAGCAGATTAGCACCTTGGTACACATGTACAATTGCACCAAAAATGATCCTACTGCCTCATGTTTGGGAGGGAGGCATGCCTGCCAGTTGATGTCTGTTTTGGCAACTCTCCAGATGGAGTTCAAGCTGAAAACTACCTGCAGTATGTACAGAAACTGAAAGCTCAACTGAACCATGCATATCAACTGGCCCAGACAATGGCCACTAAAAGAAATCTCGCCAACAAAGAAAGGCACGACAAGAAATTAAAGCTCAATAGCTATGACCCGGAGACCGTGTGTTGTTACACAATTTGGGACTACATGGCAAGCACAAAATTGCTGATAGGTGGCACCATCTTCCTCATGTAGTAGTTAGAAAACTGGATGATCTACTAGTATACAAGGTACGCCCAGAGAATAACTCCAAAGCTGTCAAGACCATGCACCGTAACCACTTGCTGCCTATCGGCAAAGTTAATATTGAAGCTCAGCCAGGAGACATTGCCTTCCCAGGGCTGGTGACTCATGCTGCTACAAAAAAGAGACAGAGTCAACCTACCCCAGTAGTTACAGAATTAAGGTTTCCCCTGCAGCAGGCTCTGAATGATAGTGACTGTCAGTCCACCTCTGATGACAGTGAGAGTGTCAATGCCTATTACCCCCTCCTATGAACTGAGTCAGCTGTTTAGAGGTAACCCTATGACTAATTGTGGGGATGAAGCTGGGCCTTCTGGACTGCCTAGCCCCCCCAGCTTCGTCCTTGGAGCCAATGCTCCCTGAAAGTGAGGTGCAAAGCATCACATCTGAGGTTGCGGACTCTGTGTTTTGTGGAACTGTGTGAATTGCCCGAAGCAGGGGCTGATGGTCTGAGTTGGTGACACACCAGAACTTGAAGAACAGTATCAGAATGCTGACAGCCCATTTCAGTGCCACAAAGCCTAATTGTGACTAAACCTTCTCAAAATGAGCCAGCTGGGCCCTTGTCAGAAGATAGTAATGAGCAAAGTGTTGTGGAACCAGACCTTACAGAGCAAGGAGCTGACAGTGCTCCCAGTTTAGACATTCCCATCCATGCAGAGGTACCCCTCACAAGTGACGAAAGCTCCAAAGTTAGTGCTGAAAGTACAGAGACTGTGGCTGCTCCCCCCAGAAAGACTGGCTGAACTGTCAAGCCAGTACTATGCTTTAGTTATGATTCCCCTGGGAAGCTAGTGGATTTGCCTCTCAATGTGGTTCACAAAGGGGTTTACGTCTCGCCAAGCTCACTGTCCAAACTGAGATTAATGGCCAATTCCAGGTTACTTGTTTTTTCCCTCTCACCATGGTGCCCCTGCCCCATCTGGCCCCAAGTTAGCTGATAGGGAAGGGCCCCCTCTTACATTGTTTAATGTGCAAGAAGTTATTACCTGAAGCAGTATTGTGATGTTACTAATGTGTTAATCATAGTGGAATCAGCATTGCCTGTATGAAACATGCATAAGTACTGTCAATATGGATGTAGTAATGTGAAATATATTGAAAGGTATAGTGATGTAACAAGCTAATAATATATATGTCTTGTTTATATTGCATTTTTATTATTATGATGGTACAGACTTGACATGGACGCCAAGTTTTCTCCAGGCAGGGAAGGGTGTAACCCACCTACAAATGGGGGTTCCCGAAAAGTCTTCCTTGAGGTTGCCTAAATGCTCACTGCCAGGCTGGTGTCCTGCGCTTTAGCAGTTTCAATGTGACTGCCAGAGAGTGCCTGTATAGCCTCTGTGTACTATCTCTTTAAGAGTTGCCTGGATTGCAGTCATAATTAATCTGAGAGGGAGTTCTGTTAGAACATGTACTTGTTTGCTGATCATTTGTTAGAGTAGTAATAATATTGTAGTTTGTTCTAACCTGCCTTCTTTGCAGCATGGACATTTCTGTTTGTTTCCATCATCTTGGTCCTGGACTGCAGAATGGGCCAATCAGTACATTTGGGACTCTAAAATGGAGTCTGCCTACAGGGGCTTGGTGGGGCCAAAACTTGTAGGAATTGTAGTTTTGGGCTTTTGGTGCCTAAAATAACCTGGAGGGGGAGCCCTTGTTGTGACTCACAGACAGAGCAGCCAACCAAATCTTTTGGATCTTGGGGAAAGTCCCACACTGCTTGCAGTTTCAGTTAGATCTGAGTTGGAAAGTGAAGAAATAACAGCTCGAGATAGTTCGAGCAGCAATCCATAGTGGATTCGCGCGGGAGAACTGTGGAAAGGCCCGAGTTTGGCCTGCATGCCTACCTGCTGTTCCAGAGAGGGAACTTGTGTTTTTTTTCCGACTGAATCTGAACTTGGAGAGCGAATTAAGCCACTGAATTGTGACCAGGCTTTAACCTGAAGAAGACTGAAGATTTGCTGAATACGATCGGCCTGTCAGGACTTCCAGCTACCTCTGAACCCCTGGATTGTGCAGAGACTCTGTAATTGCGACCGGAGAGCCATTTGCCTGGTACAGTGGAATTCCCTTACATGTGAATGTGCTATGTGCTTACTGTGGGTTGTGATTTGGTTGCACACTGTGTGTCTGAACTGTGTTTTGCTTGCTGGAGGCTATATCCAGCTCTACGGACTGAATCCGTATCCATTTCCGTTTGTTTGGGCCCTGCTACACTGGCCCAGCCAGAATACCTGCTATGCAGAGAAAGTCATCGACGAGAGACCGGCCTGGGGATCAGCCCCCTGCTCACGCCTTGAGCAGGAACAACGCCTCGGTGATTCGTGTGGGTCCTGCTTCTCCAGGCACTCCAGCTCAACAGCCTGCAGTCTTGATTTCTAACTGCCTGTGTCCAGTATTGAGTATCATGAGTATACATCAGGGTAGTTCCCTGCAACAACAGCTAAATCTAAAAGTGTTGTCATCTGATTGTCTTGTTGCCTTTTCTTTCATGAACTGAGCCCTCAGGCTCCGGATTACAAATAGTGTGTGTTGTGCATGTTGCTTTCTTCCATCACAGTGCCCCAACCAGCTGCAACGTTCCTGGCTAGCCCAATGTTTTCCTACCTGGGTACCCAGAGTGTGTGACTGTGTAGGGACTCTGAACTGCATGAATAACTGTCTGATCAATATAGCTTTTAAGCAAATCAACTTGATTATGCCCCTCCCTTGTTCAAATCCCCTGAATAAATCAGATTTAACTTTGTTTGCATTTAACCTAACTGTGGTTCCAGTTTGTGCCAAGAGTATTGTACTGTTATTTGCTGTGCTTAACCTTGTTTTACAGGGGGTTCCCAGGGTCAAGCTAGAGGACCCAGCCCTGGTGGTAAGTGCAAACAGTGTGGGTAATTGCCTGGTGAATAAGGGTCATTGTGAAAGTGATTACTGTGTACTGTTCAGGCCACTAGAAAGAGAACAGGGGGGTTACAGTGTACCGTAGGGCTGTGCCCAGGTCAGCTTGACCACTACCAACCCTGACCTCCGGGTGGAGGCGCCCGTATCAGAATCTAGGCCCCTTAACCTGCAACTAGTGAAGCAGGCAGGGGTAGTAGCCCTTGGGATAGCGCCACCTAGGGGTTACACTTAGAACCCAGCTGTCCATCGAGAAAGCTTGCCATTGATGATAAAATTAGGCGAGGTTCAGCCCCCCCCACCCCATTACAGAGAGGTGATATGCCTCCTGCAGCTAAAGTAGCCCTGGGGCTGGAGCTTCAGATGATGGCACTGAGCTCTTTCATTGTCTGTGCCTTCAGCTTTATTTATTTAAAAGTTTGGCAACTGGGAAAGGCACACTGAGCTGAGGCTCATTTCCAGGTATGACCCGGGGGAGAGGGATTGAGGAGTAGGCAAGCAGGCATTTCTAGTCATCAGAAGTTCAATAGCAGCAATTGCAAGTGTGAAAGCTCAGTTGATAATTTAAAACAGTGAATATACACAGGCTGCAAATGAGCTGGGAGGCTCACATTATATATGTATAGGCAGTACAAAATCTAGTAGATGAGTTTGGGTGAGTTGAGCCCTCCTTTGAGAGCAGACTGAGGGCCAAGAGTATAGGGACACCAGGAAATAGGAATCTTTGCCAGGTTGGGAGATAGGAAGCAGTGGAGGAAAAGGGAACAGAGAAATCGAAAGGGGGCTGACAGGTATATGGAGGTGGAGAAGTGAGCCGTAGTAGATGTTTTAGTGACAGAAGGGGGAATAGATGAAGGGAAGAGAGGAGCAGATTCCAAAGGGAGGGGGGCCAGTAGGAGAAAGCAGCTTAACTGGAGTGTAAGCAAGGGTGAGGAATAGAAAAGGTAAGGGTGCCCCTTGAGCATAGAGAGTAAGGGGGGAAGGGGAGAGGAGAGGAGAGAAAATAGGTAGGAGGGAAGGGAGCCAAACAGTAAATGACAATAAAGGTGGAGCAGTGGGACTGGCAACATAAGGGTAGGGGGGAGATAGAAAGGGAAGAATAGAGGGAACAATGGTAGGTGCTGAGACGAGTGTTAGAGGCAAAGAGACAGAAAGCATTGCAGAGGGTATCCAGTCTGGAAACAGAAGCCAGAGGGGGCTGAGCTATAGACCACCTCTGCATAGTCAGAGATAGGGAGCATCTTTCTGGTTAGCAGACTGCAGCAGACTTCAGTGGGGAGGCAGTCCTTATTACGGCATAAGATGCCGAGCTTGGGGCAAAGTTTGAGTGTATGTGTCAATGTGGACTGAAGAAATCTAATTTACTATCAAGGCACACCCAGCTATTTAAATACAGGGACAATCTCCAGTTGGGTACAATCCAGAGCGAAGATCTGAGAAGGTGAGAGCCTTGCTAGTTTCTGGCTGATGCCAAAGCTCATGGACACAGTCTTTTTGGTGATAACTTTGATCTGGTTGGCATGAAATCAGCATAGCACATTGTGGAAGTCACTCTGGAATGAGGCTTCAGCCACAGATGTAGACGGACCTGATGAGTAAATGACCATGTCATCAGCATACATGTGTATATGCGAGGAGACACAGGCAGAAGAGAGATTGCTAAGAAAAATGGGAACAAATATGGGGTCCAGGATGGCGCCCTTGGGGACACCTGCCAGGATTGGGGGAAGGACAAAATGTGACCCACCTGAACTGACTGTAGATGATCTGTAAGGTATGAGCGGAACCACTCTACTACAGCAGCAGAGAAGCCAGCAGAAGCCAGTTTGTTGAGGAGGAAGGGGTGGGATACCGAGTTAAATGTCTTTGCATGATCAATGAATATGGCTGTGGTGATATGCCACTGATCCATTCCAGTAAGAATGGAGTCAGTCACACGCAGTAGGGAAGAGATGATGGGGTGTTTTCTTCTAAAGCCAGACTGGAAAGTAGAGAGGAAAGATGAGGAGTCTAAAAAGTTGGCAAGTCTGGAGTAAACCAGGTACTCTTGAAGTTTAGGAAGGGAAGGGAGGTGTGAGATCGGCCAGTTGTTTCCTGAGGAGGAAGGATCACCCCCTTGTGAAGAGGGAGTACTTTGGCAACTTTCCAGGCATGAGGGACCACACAGAGGGAGAAGGATAGGTTCAGGAGGTGAGTGAGTGGGTGGATGATAGAAGACGCGCATATATGAAGAAGTTTAGGGTCCAGGCCATCAGGACTGTTTTTGGAAGGGTTAAGGGACAAGAGGGCAAGGGAGAGAAGCAAAAGCCTTCAGATGAGATGGAGGAAGGAGAGAGTAAGCGATTATTTGAGGACTGACAGGGTAGAGCACAGGTGATGAAGAAGTTGTTAAAAAGAGAAGCGAAAGCAAGGTGGTCAGAGACCACTGAGCTGTCTGCTGGGGTGAGGGGCTAGGCCAATGGGTCGAATAAGGAGTGGATCACTTTCCAGAATTTGGATACGAATTTAGGTTGGACTGAAGGTTGGACTTGAAGTAGCGGGTCTTAGCAGTCCAAATTGCCTTAGTGCAGGAGACCTGTAATGTTGGTGGTCAGACGTGGAGTGGGAGGCCTCGTTACAAACCCATACAAGGTCCCAAGACTTCCACATCTCAGTAAGATCAGGTGTGACCCAAAGGCTTTTGCTTCATTGGGGTATGGGGGCCCACCTGGAGAGAAGAAGACTTGCACGTGAGGGATGGTCTGCATCTGTCCAAGGGGGGGATCAGAATCCTGAACGAAAGGTCTAAATGTTTCATTGGCAGACATTTAAACTAGCCAAGGGGAAGGTGGAAATATGCACCTAGAACTCAACTGCCCCCCCCCCCCAGGTCAAGGTAGTCAGACAAGAAGATACTAAGGATGAGGAAACACAATGGACTGAAACGGGGGGCAAGGTCAGTGGAGGCACTGGGGGAAAGGATGGGATGGGAACAAATAGGGGTGAAGCCATCAAAACATGGAGGTCCATGTGTACAAATGCCCGCAGCATGTGTAACAAGATCCCTAACCTAGAGGCCTTGATGGTGGAGGGAGACCTGGATATTGTGGCAGTCACTGAAACATGGTATACGGAAAGCCATGATTGGGATGTTAATATACCGGGGTACACGGTCAACAGGAATGACAAGGGGGCCAAAAGGAAGGAGGGGTAGTGATCTACATCAAAGAAGGGATCAAGGCGACAGAGATAAAGGGAAAGTAGGGCGGAGAGGAGGCACTGTGTGTCACCCTGGAGTCAGGAAATGGCACCACTATCCACACAGGGGTTATCTACAGACCTCCAATGCAAGGGGAGGATACAGATAGGGTCATGGTAGATAATATCCTTAAAATAGCAGAGAAAGGGGAAGTGTTGGTGGTAGGGGACCTAAATATGCCTGATGTTAACTGGAACACCTATGCTGCAGCCACATCCAGGAGCAAAGTCATCCTGGATGCCCTGCAAGGAGCATGCCTCAGGCAACTAGTGGAGGACCCCAATCGTGAGGGGGAAATATTGGACCTGGTGCTCACAAATGGAAACAGAATAACAGATGCATCAGTGGGCAGCCATCTGGGGTCCAACGAGCACCATACAGTATGGTTCAGGGTAAAGTTTTATTTTTGTCTCACAGGTGTTGCAGTCTCCTTCTCACATTGAAGGAGTTAATTGCTTTCCTCCCACAGCTCTTCTAGGGGATTAGGTGTGTATCTGGGGTGGAGCTGACAAACTGTCAGTCCTTTCCAACAGAGGAAACGGTTAAAAGGTCAGGTTAGTTGATATCTTCGAGGTGGAAGACTAGGTTTGCTGGCCAAGACACCTAGCTTCACCTGAGCTCTTTTCTTCTAGGTTGCTTGAAAGGACAGATCAAAGTGTAACCCCTAGGTGGCGCTATCCCAAGGGCTACTACCCCTGCCTGCTTAACTACTAACAGGGTGAGGGGTCCAATGGTGAGTGCCTCCACCCACAGGTCAGGGTTTGCAGTAGTTAAACTAGCTAAGTCACAGCCCTCTGGGACACTGTAACCCCCCTTTCTTCCCACTAGTGGCCCACACAATGCATCAGGAATATCTTCACAATGTACACTTACCCCCAGGACTGGCTCTGTCGACTGGACTCTGGGGACCCCCTGTAAAACAGGATGACACAGTGCAAAAACCGCAGTACAATACTTTAACACAAATGAATACCTCAGTCAGTGTAACTTTGCTGAAACAAACAGATATGATTTATTTAAGGAGCTGTAACAAGAACAGGGGGAAATCAGGTTAATTAGGTTAAGCACATTAATAATCACAGTACTGTGCGCATATTCAGAGTCCCAAATTGTCACTTTCACTGGGTACCCAGGATTTGGGGGGCTAGCAGATCGGTGCAGCTGGTTGGGGCCTGTGATGGAAAAACACGGCACAATACCCAAATTGTAATCGAGCCGGTTGGCTCAGTTCGTGAAGAAATGAAAAAAAAAAAAAAAACAATTAGATGACACACTTGCAATTCGATAAACAGATGGCAGGGAGCTACCCTGCTTTGTACTCACAAACCAATGCTGGGAACTGGATGGAAGGCAGATTGTCCTGGATTGCCAGGAGGAGCAGACCATGTGGACAAGGTCCTTGTGACTGGACCCCACTGCAGTTTAGAGCAAATGGATGTAGTCTGGATTAAGCTGGGGTTTACTTCCAGCTTCATGCACTCAATTCACTGTACAGGGACTTGAAGCGATTCCCACAAGCACTACACACATTTATATGTAAAGGAAAGTACTATACCAGGCAGGCTGCTTCTCTATCCCGATTGTACTACTTGCACAATACCCGGGAGAACACACAGTAGATTCAGTTCCCGACAGACCGGAGTCGACTCAGCAATTTCTCCAGTCTTCTACATGGTGAGCCTGGTTTCTACTCTTCAGATCTCCTTGATTCTCTTCACAGGTCGGATTCAGTCCGAACAGGCGCTTACAAGCTGCAGACTGAAACTCAGGGCCTTACCGTGCTTCGCATGAGCATACACTGCAGAAGCACAGAGCTCCTTGTCTCTTCACTGCCAAAACTCATCTGATCTTTCCAGTAGACAGAGCTGGGCATTTCCTTAGAGTTCCTCCCAGTTCAGTTGGCTGGTCTGGCTGTCACTCACAATGAACTCCCCCTGTTGATGCAAAAAGGCACCGAAGTCCAAACCACAATTCCCAGAGGCATCTGCCATACAGTCCCATTGTGGCTGGCTCAACTTAACAGTCCAAGTTCTGATTTGCCAGCAGCAGGCTCCATTTTAAAGGTCCCCCATGCTGATTGGTCCAGTTCAGCAGTTCAATTCCAACATAGAGGGGAAACACACACAGAGTCCCAGCTGCATTAAAACAGGTTAGATAAACTGCAATCTCACAAATGCTGCTAAATGATTACAGGCAAATAGTTACAGCTTTCAGATGGGCTCCCTTTGCACTCTTAGCGACTGCAAAAATGGAGCGAATTGGCAGCAGCCCGGGCGGGATTCGGAGCATTAGAAAACACAGTCCCCCCTCCTCAATTAATTATGGTCACAAGCAGGCAGCTCTTAAAGAGACAGTACCAGAGGCTCTAAAAGCACTCACACTCAAGCAGCTTAAACACTGAACACTTCCAGACTTGGAGCATTCAAGCAAGCTCCTGGAAGACTTCTGGGAACCCCCATTTGCAGGGGGGTTACACCCTTTCCGGCCTGGGAAAGCTTGGCGTCCGCATCAAGCAAACACCCCCATAAGTTTCAATACAACCATATACATTTTCATCAGTATCACATTATGCTTATACATGTAATCATCAGTCAATATTTCACTTTACCAGAAACACATTTCTGAAACTTTGCAGTACTTCACTGTTTACACAGTATTACACACACATTGTACCATAACTCAGGTTATTACCTCTTGTACATGAAACCTGAAGAGAGGGGGCCCTTCCCTATCTGCTACCTTGGGGCTGGACGGGGCAAGGGCACCATAACTAGAGGGCAACACAAGTAACTTGGAGTTAGCACTGATGTTCAGTTTGGGCAATGAGCTCGGGGACACATACACTCTTTATGGACAACATTGAGAGGCAAGTCCACAGGCCTCCCAGGGGAATCATAACTGAGGTGCACCACAGGCTTTACAGCTCTACCAGTCTTTCTAGGGGGAACTGTTACAGTCTCTGCACTCTGAGCCTCATTTTCAGCATTGTCCTCACGTGTCAGGGGAGTCTCCATTGGGGTAGAGGGGCTAGACCTTGGGGCACTTTCAGCTCCAGGAGTTACAATCTCTGAGTCCACAACACTTGGCTCATATGGAGTGCTTTCTGACACTGACAGTGAATTATCAGGGCACTCAACACACTCTTCTTGTTCTGGTATGCCTCCAGTCTGTTCCAGTCCATCATTTTTCTCCTCTGAAAGCTCAAACAGTTCAACCATACACAATGATTCCATATCATCTGACCTAATGCTTTGCACTTCACTTTCTGGGAGCACTGGCTCCAGGGACAAAGCTGGGGGCTTAGACAGTCCAGAAGGCCCAGCTTCATCTCCAGGATTGACTAGGGGACTGCCCCGAAACAATTGACTCAGTTTGTAAGAAGGGTAGTATTCAAAACCACACTCACTTTCCTCTGAGATGGACTGACAGTCATGTTCAACCGGGACTGGTGGAGGGGGACATTTTAACTCACCTTCTGTAGGTGCAGACTTTCTTGATTTCTTCTTAGCAGCAGCTCTAGTCACTGGTCCAGAGGGGGCATTTTCTGGGGGCTCAGACTCAATCAAGATTTGTCCAATGGGCAGTAAATGATTTCTATGCATTGTTTTAACATCTTTTGAATTATTCTCGGCCTTACTTTGTACACAGGCAGATCATCTAGTTTGCCCACTACAATGTGAGGGAGATGGTGCCATCTGTCAGCAGTCTTATGTTTGCCATGCAGTCCCAGATTTCTTAGCAATACCCGGTCTCCCTCTTGGAGTTCCTGTGCTTTCACCTTTTTATCATACCTTTCTTTGTTGGCCAGATTTCTTTTGGCAGCCATGGTTTGATCCAGTTGGTACGCATGATTTAGCTGGGCCTTTAACTTTTGCACTTACTGTAAATAGTTGTCAGCTTGAACCCCATCAGGGGAGACCCCAAAACATACATCTACCGGCAGTCGAGCTTCTCTTCCAAACATCAGAAGGTAGGGGGAGAACCCAGTGGCATCACTTTTTGTGCAGTTGTAGGCATGTACCAGGGTGCTAATTTGTTGGCTCCACCTAGGCTTGTCCTTTGGGTGGAGGGTGCCTAGCATATGTAGCAAGGTGCGGTTGAAACGTTCAGGCTGTGGGTCCCCCTGGGGGTGGTAAGGGGTGGTTCTGGACTTTCGCACTCCCCACAGAGAAAACATCCCTTTGATCAGACGACTCTCAAAGTCTCTCCCTTGATCAGAATGGATTCTTTGTGGATCCCCATAGTGAACAAAAAAGTTTTCTACAAGTACTTTTGCCACAGTGGATGCCTTCTGGTCCTTGGTGGGGAAAGCTTGGGCATATCTCGTAAAATGGTCAGTGACCACCAGCACATTACTAATATTTCTTTGATCTGACTCCAAACTCAGAAAATCAATACAGACCAGCTCCATGGGTGCACTGGTGGTGATGTTAACAAGGGGGGCAGCCCTCTGGGGCAAAGCTTTCCTCTGTAAGCAGTGACTACAAGTTCAAATGTGTTGCTCCACATCAGTCCCCATCTTAGGCCAATAGAATCTGGATCTCACCAAGTCAAGTGTTCTGTCTATACCAAGGTGCCCCATGTGGTTGTGTAAGGACCTCAGTACTGAGTCTCGAAAGGCAGTGGGCAGCACTAGTTGTTGTTTGTCTACTTGTCCCCCTCTGTCTACTGTTTGTCTGTATAACAGTCTACTGATCAGTTTCAACTTAGGACCTTCTTTGTATAACAATGCAGTTCTCAGATCAGTGGAACATAATTTGGACACAACTTTCCCTGCATAGAGGGCTTCTAAAGCTGATTTGATCATGGGATCGCGGGATCAAGCCCAGTGAATACTGTCATTGTCCAGCTGAGGCAGTGCACCAATGTCTATTGCAGAAAAGTGGCAATAAGCAGCAGGTATGCAATTCTCAGAGGGTCCCAAACAATCCACCATACAGTCCACTGTGTCCGTGGACATTTGTTCCTCCCTGTCAAACTTCTGGCAGAGTGCTCGAATATCAGGTTCTGACAGTCTGAGCAAGTCATTCTGGGGAACAGGCATCCAGGACAGAGCATCCGCATCTCTGTGGTTCAGGCCTGCTCTGTATTCAACAGCATAGTCATATGTAGATAATGCAGAAAGCCACCTATGGCCAGTGGCATCCAACTTAGCTGAAGTCTGCACATAGGTCAAAAGATTATTGTCAGTCTTTACTAGTATCTTAGTCCCACACAAGTACTCGTGGAATTGGTCAACAATAGCCCACTTCAAAGCTAGGAACTCTAACTTATGTACAGCATAGTTCTTTTCGGATGGGGTCAGACTTCTACTGGCAAAGGCCACTGGTCTCAGGCCATTCTCGTGCTCTTGGTACAACACAGCCCCCAACCTAGCATCAGTGTGCAGGACATAAGGTTTTGTTGGATCAGCATAGGCCAACACTGGAGCGTGGGTAAGTTGATATATGATCTCATGAAAAGCAGTCTCACAATCAGGACTCCAGCAGGCCCCAAATACTTCACTTGGATGAAAAGACGCTCTTTCAGTCTCGAGGGATGCTGACTTTTTGTATCTTTTGTGGGTTGGGGAATACCCTTGAGTAAGGTTAAGTAAAGGCGGATCACTTGAATAGTCCTTAATGAAACATGATAATAACCACAGAATCCCAGGAATCTTTGCAGTTCTTAAGATTTTGGGCTGTGGCCAGGTGGTCAAGGCCTCAACTTTATTTGGGTCGGTCTCTATTCCTCGGTGGATACTATGTGTCCTATATACTTTACTGATGTTTGAAAAGAATTGACACTTATCAATGGACAGTTTAAGGCCAAAGTCTTCCAGTCGGTCCAACACCTTGAATAATCTGCTTTCATGTTCCTCCAGTGAGCTGCCAAACACAATAACATCATCTGGGTATACCAGGCACTCTAGTAAGTTCATGTCCCCCACTGCACACTCCATCAATCGTTGAAAAGTGGCTGGGGTACCTGAAATCCCTTGCGGCATCCTCATGAATTCATAGAAGCCAAGCGGACAGATAAAGGCTGTCTTCTCATGGTCCTCTGGGGCCATCGGGATCTGGTAGTACCCACTGTGGAGATCCAGCACAGAGAACCACTTGCTCCCGTTTAGGCAGTCCAAAGCATCCTGAATGCGGGGCATCGTGTACTGATCAGGGATAATCCACTGGTTTAAAGTGCGATAATCCATGAACATCCTTACTGTCCCATTCTTTTTTCTCACTACCACAATGGGGGAAGCATAGAGGCTTCTGGATTCTTGTATTACACCAGCAGCTAGCATCTCTTGCAGGTGCCGTCTCACATCATCTATGTCAGCAGGTGCCAGACGTCGAGACCTCTCACGAAATGGCCTTTCATCATGCAGCCGGATATGGTGTTCAGCTCCTTGTGCGCATCCTACGTCCCATTCCTTTAAAGAAAACACCTGGTCTCTCTGGGAAAGCTTCTCACTGATCCTCACTTTTCATTCAGCTGGCAATGGGGAGTCACCGAAATCAAACAAGTCAGGCGTTACTCTGTCATTCTTCCCCAAACTCTTGCTACTGGGTAGCACTGCAGTGTCTGCACAATGCACATTAGCCAGGGTGCAACCTCTATTTACTCGAATTTCTCTGTCAGACACATTATGAACTTGAACAATTACCCTTCTGGCATAAGCATGGGCTCTAGCAGGCAAAATACTAGGCTTGACCAGCAGTTCCTCAAGCAATTTTCCATCGCCTGGTGCATCCAACATTAATATTTTATTCTTGA
This sequence comes from Neoceratodus forsteri, assembly GCA_016271365.2. Classification (NCBI taxonomy): domain Eukaryota; kingdom Metazoa; phylum Chordata; order Ceratodontiformes; family Ceratodontidae; genus Neoceratodus; species Neoceratodus forsteri. The sequence continues at coordinate 1,332,678,729 of CM057455.1, read as the reverse complement.
CATCCTTTCTGATATGGACCTCTCCCTGTAAGGTACACTGGGCATTTGGCACCAGGATCAGAGACTCAGGATCCTTTTTCCAGACAACTCCAACCGGTTCCTCTGGTTCCACTTTGTCAGCATCTCTCTGTGCCTCATAGGCCCTCTTGATCAAGGCCAGAATTCTTAAAGCTCTACTAGTCCTTGACCCCTGTTCTTCATAACACAATTGTGCCAGCCATCCAAACCTATGTGCATTAGTCCCAATTAGTAAAGGAACCCCATCATACAGTCCAGTAGGGGGACACACTAAAGCCAGGGTCTCTACCTGCTCTGCCACCCCAGCCAAGGAGGTGGGAAAAGACAGCCAAATTCGGATATATCCCGTAGGGGTAGGCCTTCTCACTTAACCCCCAGACATGCAACCCCTCCAAAAGTTGTAAGGGTACATCAGACAAATGCTTCTGATACCAGTCTTGGAACATAACTGTCACTTGGGAGCCACTGTCTAATACAGCACTTGTAGACACTTCATTCACCTTTACAGTGGTCTCCATGGAGGGACCCACTATCCTGGACAAGTCTGGAGAGGCAGTAGCGGGGGCCTGGGCAACTGACCTTGCCACAAAGGGACGTGAGTTAACATTTTTGGGACCTTCACTGTGGTCATTTCGTGCACCTCTTAACCACTGTTTTCTGCTCCAAAGCTCTTCTTGTAGCCGGCTCACAACTCTAAGTCTTTCCGAGACCGGCATTCCCTCTTCATGTGCCCATCCTTCCCACAATTATGGCAAAATATGTCAGCTGAAGTTTGGGGTGACTGAAGCATCACATTGGGGGCTGCAGCATTGGTACTATCAATAGAAAACCTTGGTGCCACCTCAGCCGGCGGTGGGGTGGACATTTGGAGACATCTCTTCAGTTCCCTCACTTCCATGGTCAAGGCATCAAGTTTCGAACTGTTGTCAACATGAGGTGCCAGGTGGGCACCCCCATGCCCATAGCAGAAGCAGTCGGGCAAGTGTCAGCGCCTGTACTCGTAGGAGTGGCCTTCATGATGAGACTGTCTGTTGCTTTCCTAATCTCCCGCAGCAGTTCACCCCATGGTGGCAGACCCTTTTCCTTCTCAGAGCGCTCATTAACTGCCAACCTCTGCCCCTGAACTTCACTTGACGGGTCACCCTCAGTCACTCGGGTCATAGCAGCAGCTATTGGTGCAAGTCCCTCCCAGGGTCGCCTTTTCTCAACTCCTCAAATTTCTCTCATTAGCTCATCATAGGAGGGTGGGGATTCCAGTCAATTGGCCAGGCGTAACTGAAGCAACAGCAGTTCTGAGAAGGGGGCAGACTTAAGGATCCTGTGTAGCCTGGTTTGGTCCAATTCAATCGCTGGCAAACTACCCTTTCTGAGGCATTCTTGCAACAATTTTTCCAGCCGAGATACATACATAGACAACAACTCCCATTGGTACTGTTCTGCATTTCTTACTCTCCACCACAGGTCCTCATTGGAATCTGGGCTCCCATACACATTCTCCAAGGCCTCAAGATAGTCCTGTGCAGTCAATTCAGGGCTACTGGCCCGTTTGGCAGGGATGGTAGCCAGGGGCAGGACCTCGGAGGCTCTCACTTATCCTCTTTCGCTTTTCTGCTTCAGAGCATTGCCATTCTAGCACTTGAGGGGCAACATAGTCTACCCAGGTCTCCCAGTCATCCTCCCCTTGTGGGGTGGGGAGGGTGCCGGAGAAAATTTTCAACCTGCGGTAAGAGTCGTGACTACTGGCAGGTACAGACATAGGGGCTTGCACTGGCACAGACAGAGGGGCAATAATGGGTGCTGGAGGGGAGAGGGTGTTGGTGGGGGAACGCTCTCAGGTAGCAATAATAGTTTCTTTAAATCCTCCACAGCTTTCCCATCCTCCAGCAACAATTTAGCAAATTTCTCCTCAACAGTTTCAGATAGTGGGGGGGGGGCTCATTCTCCCCCGGGGTCTTTACTGTCTTTAGTTATCACTTAGCAGGCAGTGAGGGCTTCTTCTGGGGTAATGGTCTGTGGCACTTTAGAACTGTCTATATGGTCCTTACACTCTATTAGAGCCATGAAAGTTTTGGCGAGCAGATCACCAGCTGTCCATCACCACAGGGTTTCATAAACATTCGACCTTGGAAAGTATTCCCTCCACAGTGTCCGTACTGGTACCCAGCAGGATATCCAAGACAGGTACAGCATTTTGGGAGTCGATCTCCTGCCCAGTACACCACTTCACCAACTGGTGTACAGCCGCTTCTGTTGGGGTATCCATTTATTTTTAACAGTAATTCATAAATGTGGCCACTAGAGGACACTAATCCCAGCGGTGCCTCCAAGATGTAACCCCTAGGTGGCGCTATCCCAGGGGCTACTACCCCTGCCTGCTTAACTACTAACAGAGTGAGGGGCCTAGGTACAATGGCGAGTGCCTCCACTCACAGGTCAGGGTTTGCAGTAGTTAAACTAGCTTGGTCACAGCCCTCTGGCACACTGTAACCCCCCTTTCTTCCCACTAGTGGCCCACACAGTGCATCAGGAATATCTTCACAATGTACACTTACCCCCAGGACTGGCTCTATCGACTGGACTCTGGGGACCCCCTGTAAAACAGGATAACACAGTGCAAAAACCACAGTACAATACTTTAACATAAATGAATACCTCAGGCAGTGTAACTCTGCTGAAACAAACAGATCTGATTTATTTAAGGAGCTGTAACAAGAACAGGGGGAAATCAGGTAATTAGGTTAAACACATTAATAATCACAGTACTATGCGCGTATTCAGAGTCTCAAATTGTCACTTTCACTGGGTACACAGGATGGGGGGGGGCTAGCCAGGATCGGTGCAGCTGGTTGGGGCCCTGTGATGGAAAAACACTGGCACAACACCCAAATTGTAATCCGGAGCCGGTTGGCTCAGTTCGTGAAGAAATGAAAAAAACAAACAACAATTAGATGACACACTTGCAATTTGATTAACAGCTGGCAGGGAGCTATCCTGCTTTGTACTCACAAACTCAATGCTGGGAACTGGATGGAAGGCAGATTGTCCTGGATTGCCAGGAGGAGCAGACCATGTGGACAAGGTCCTTGTGACTGGACCCCACTGCAATTTAGAGCAAATGGATGTAGTCTGGATTAAGCTGGGGCTTACTTCCAGCTTCATGCAGTCAATTCACTGTACAGGGGATTTGAAACACGATTCCCCACAAGCACTACGCACATGTATATGTAAAAGGAAAGTACTATACCAGGCAGGCTGCTTCTCTATCCCGATTGCAATTACTGCACAATACCCGGGAGAACACACAGCAGATTCAGTTCCTGACAGACCGAGCTTGATTGAGCAATTTCTCCAGTCTTCTACAGGGTGAGCCTGGTTTCTACTCTTCAGATCTCCTCGATTCTCTTCACAGGTCAGATTCAGTCCAAACAGGCGCTTGCACAAGCTGCAGACCGAAACTCAGGGCCTTACACTTGCTTCCTGCACGAAACTATACACCGCAGAAGCACAGAGCTCCTTGTCTCTTCACTGCCAAAACTCATCTGATCTTTCCAGTAGACAAAGCCGGGCATTTCCTTTGAGTTCCTCCCAGTTCAGTTGGCTGGTCCGGCTGTCACTCACAATAAACTCCCCCTGCTGATGCAAAAAGGCGCCGAAGTCCAAACTACAATTCCCAGAGGCATCTGCCATACAGTCCCATTGAGGCTGGCACAACTTAAGAGTCCAAGTTCTGATTTGCCAGCAGCAGGCTCCATTTTAAAGGTCCCCCAAGCTGATTGGTCCAGTTCAGCAGTTCAGTTCCAACATAGAGGGGAAAAACACACAGAGTCCCAGATGCAACAAAACAGGTTAGATAAACTGCAGTCTCACAAATGCTGCTAAATGATTACAGGCAAACAGTTACAGCTTTCAGATGGGCTCCCTTTGCACTCTTAGCGACTGCAAAAACAGAGCGAATTGGCAGCAGCCCAGGCGGGATTCGGGCATTAGACACAGTTCCCCCCCCTCAATTAATTATGGTCACAAGCAGGCAGCTCTTAAGAGACAGTACCAGAGGCTCTAAAAGCACTCACACTCAAGCAGCTTAAACGCTGAACACCTCCAGACTTGGAGCATTCAAGCAAGCTCCTGGAAGACTTCTGGGAACCGTCATTTGCAGGGGGGTTACAAAAGAACCTTACCAGAGCAACAATAAGGATTACGGTTTCTTTTGGCTAGGCAAGTTTACTCTGTGTTGTTATTTTTATTTTGTACTCACAAGGGATTGTTACTGTTTGTTGCTAACATTTTCATGCTTTATTTTTCTCAGATTCAAATTGTTGTTGCTGGGTATACATTCTGCTGCATTATTACAGGGTGTGCCTACAGGTGTGTGCTTACAGATTACTGCTGTAATCTTCTGATTCAAATTGTCTTTTGCAAGATATATATATATTCTGTTACTGCTTTATTTTTCTCTGTAGCAAAGTGTTTCTTACAGGGAATATCGTCTGTGAAATTATTACAGGTGGTGCTTACATTTTTGTGACTTTTTATCATTAGGCTAAGCAAAATTAGTGTTTGCCACTATTTATTTTTTTTTTTGCTAAACATTTTTTTTTGTCTCACAGGTGTTGCAGTCTCCTTCTCACATTGAAGGAGTTAATTGCTTTCCTCCCACAGCTCTTCCAGGGGATTAGGTGTGTATCTGGGGTGGAGCTGACAAACTGTCAGTCCCTTCCAACAGAGGAAAGGGTTAAAAGGTCAGGTTAATTGATATCTTGGAGGTGGAAGACTAGGTTTGCTGGCCAAGGCACCTAGCTTCACCTGAATTCTTTTCTTCTAGGTTGCTTTAAAGGACAGAGCAAAGAACCTTAGCAGAGCAACAATAAAGATTAAGGCTTCTTTTGGCTAGGCAGGTTTACTGTGTGTTGTTATTTTTATTTTGTACTCACAAGGGATTGTTACTGTTTATTGCTTTATTTTTCTCTGATTCATACTGTTGTTGCTGGGTATACCTTCTGCTGCATTATTACAGGGTGTGCCTACAGGTGTGTGCTTACAGATTACTGCTGTAATCTTCTGATTGAAATTGTCTTTTGCAAGGTATATCTTCTGTTACTGCTTTATTTTTCTCTGTAGCAAAGTGTTTCTTACAGGGTATATTTTCTGTGAAATTATTACAGGTGGTGCTTTACAGGTTTCACAGTTTTATCTGTCATTAGGATAAGCTTTCAGGGCTACTGCATTTGTTGCTGGCTGATTGTTTCTGCTCTTACCTCCTTGTTTCTTTCGTCCGTGGTTCTTCTTTATCAGCAGGGGAAGGGCCCAGCCGCACACCCCTATCCCCAACCAGCCCACACTACACTCCTTTTATAGTAATTTAACTTGTTATAACAAGTTATACAAAAACAAACAAACAAAACACAAAATCAAACTTTTGCTTTAATTTTCTTCCTTCTAATTACTCTGACCAGGTTATAAACCCAGCAACTTACCTGGAATGGATATCATTAACTGCAGGTACTGTAGAACACTTTTCAGAAGGGCAGTTTTACAGGATTTAGGACACTGTCATACATGCTGGGCCATTGGAGATCTAAGGGCTCAGCTCCAGGCAGCATGGGCAGAGACTGCGTGCCTCAAATTGCATATTCAAGAGGAAATATATTATAAGAACTGCCCGCCATTTCCCCAACATCCAACAGAAGCACCTCGACTGCAGAGGGTAGTTGGTCTGGGAGGTTGGCAGGAGATTAGGATGGGCAAATCGGGTGCCCCATCACTCGGTGCTCTCCTACATATCACCTCCACAAACCATATAAAAACTACAAACAGGTATCTGCCTCTATCTCCGAAATCAAACAAAGGGGCACAGCACACTGCAGCACAGGAGCTAGCACAACAAAACACACCCAAAACAGGAACCAAAACAAAAAAAGGAAAAAGGAAATCCAAAAAACTTCTGATCATAGGAGACTCCATTATTCGGGAGTTGATACATATCTCCAGCCAGGGTAATGGTCAGATGTCTCCCAGGTACATCAGCATGGAGAGACACTGACCGCATTATTAAAATTGTTCAGGAAGCAGGAGAAAACATTGACTGTCCTGGTACACATAGGACTAACGATCTGCCAGCCAGTCAGTTGTGGAGACCAAGGAATACCTGACCAGGCTGGGTGACAAACTATCATCCATTTCGTCCGGCATCTCCTTCTCTGAGATCCTGCCAATCTGGGACGGGGGACAGATGGACAGAAGGTCAGAGAAGGGGAGACAGGGGAGCTAAACATGTGGCTCAAGGGCTGGTGCCAGGAAAAAGGACACAAATTTGTAGGGAACTGGCAACAGTTTTATTTATTTATTTTACTTATTTATTTGCTTTTGGTAACCGGGTAAGTGCACTAGGTACAAAATGCCTATTTTCAGGCATGACCCGGGAGAGTACATTTTAGATACACAATTTTGTATATGTGATGCAGCACATGAAAGCAGTACATTACAGAGTCAAGTCAAAGCTTCAGGTACAGGGAGAAAAAGAATTTTGACAACAAACACAACTAGGTTTACAACAGTAAGATGAAAATACAGCACAGTAGTACAGGGATCACAATATACAGTTAAGTGGGAACATAGGCGTTAGCAATAGCAAGCATTCAAAGAGACAAAATATCAAGTAATAAAAGAGATGCGAGAGAGAAAGCAGAGAGGGGAGGGAGGGAGGAAACAAGGATGATTGAAACAGAGCAACAGGGAAGAAGAGTGGAGCTAAGGTGAATTAAAGCAGGTGCAGGGGTTGATAAAGCATAAGTGCTCTTTATGTAGTGACTTAAAGGTGGCGTGGGAGGCTGCTTGTCGAATAGCCTGGGGTATGGAATTCCAGTATTTGGGAGCAACGTTGGAAAAGGCGCGTGCACCCATATTGGTTCTGTGCCTAGGTATGTGAAAGAGAGCTTGGTCAGTCGAACGCAGGCCATAAGAGAGAGGCTGAGCATCCAGTAGGGATGACATTGATAGCAGGAGGCCAGATCTGACAATATTGTCAATTAATGAGATGAAGGCCTGGAGTCTGTGGGCAGAGGGGCACAGCCATTTTAGGTCACTATAGAGCTGGCAATGATGTTTGTAATGTGGAGATGCGGAAGCATAGCGGCAAATGCTGTTGTAGGTAGTGTCCCACTTATGGAGGGATGATTTGGAGGCAAAGAGGTAGGTGACTGAGCCATAAGCAAGGGCTGGGAGAAGAAAGCCTTGGGCCACAACAAGTCTGGCAGATGGGGTAAGGGCATATCTAGTACGGTAGGCACTACCTATCTTGGCGTTAACTGACTTGCAGGTGGTTGTAATGTGTAGGTCAAAGTCGAGGGATGAATCGAGAGTAACGCCAAGGTATTTAAAGGAGTTGGTGCTAATCAGAGAAGATCCGTCCGAGCAGGGGATAGCTAGTGCATATTGATTCGCTTTAAGTGTGGCAGAGGAGCCAAAGAGCATGGAGTAAGTTTTACTGGAGTTGAGAATGAGTTGGTTATTGGTGAGCCAGGATTGAATATTAGCAAAATCAATGGCAAGAGGGTGGATTAAGTCGGCAACAGTTCTGGCACTGTGGTAAATAACTAGATCGTCAGCATAGAGCAGTGATGAGCAATTGTTTGCAAGGAGTGGGATGTCATTGATAAAGATAGAGAAGAGTAAGGGCCCAAGAATTGAGCCCTGGGGCACTCCAACGTTAATAGCAGAGAGGTCTGATATGGCAGAATTAAACACTACCGCTTGTTTCCTGCCGGACAGGTAGCTTTCAAACCAGGCCACTGCGTCGGAGGCGAAGCCCAGGGAGCGTAGTTTAGTTAGAAGAATGGAGTGGTTGACCAGGTTAAATGCCTTAGTTAGGTCAATGAAGACTGCACCTGTTAGGAGGCCCGAGTCCATGGAGGCATATATGTCGCTGGTGAGTTTGAGGAGGGCAGTAGAGGTGCTGTGCCCTTTGCGGAAGCCATGCTGTGAGCTAGACAGAAGGTTGTATCTGTGGAGATATTCTATGGATTGGGTGGCTACTAGTTTTTCCAAGAGTTTGCTAAGTACAGAGAGATTGCAATGGGGCGGTAGTTATTTATTTCTTGGGTTACCCTTTTTGGGATTAGGCGTGACTTTGGCTGTTTTCCATATATTTGGTACCATGCCATGGCGTAAAGATATGTTGAAAATTCTGGTTAATAGAGAAGCGATGAGTGGGGCAGCAGCTTTTAGGAGCCTTGGTTCGAGTCCATCGGACCCTGTGCTGGTGCTGTCAGGAATAGTGAGTAGCAGTTTTAACACTTCACCTCTCTTTATACTCTGGAACCTAAAAGGTGGGTGCGTGAGTATTGGGCTGATATTGCTAGGGGGTATGGTGTTGGGGACAGGAGGGAGGGAGGTGAGGTAGTTAGAGAGGTCTGAGAAATGATGGTTAAAGGAGTTTGCTATGGTTGTCGGGTTATTGCAGTGAATGCCATTTAACAGCATGTCACTGGTATGTGCCCTGTGGTTGGCATCGAGGAGCGTTTTTATGGTGGACCAAAATTTCCTAGAGTCTCCTGAGGCTTTTATAAGCAGGTCCTTGCAGTAGGAACTCTTGGCTATCGTATGTTTTCTTGCAAGAGTTACTTAGAGAGCGATATAGGTTGTGGTCAGTTTGTGATCCAGTGATCTTGAAACACCACCAGGCCTTGTCTCTTTCTCTTATTTGGGTAAATAGGGCTTTTGTTAGCCATTTTGTCTGGGTTCCACGAATCCGGCAGGTGACACGGGGAGCATGGATGTCTTGGAGAGGGCTAAAGTGGCACAAGAAGTAGTCAAGGGCAGCCTGGGCATTAGTAGAAGCGTAGATCGGGGACCAGTCAATCAGTGAGAGATCATAAGTAAACTGCTCTAGGTTAATATTGGCCAGATTCCTGAAGGTAATGAGTTTTGGGGGCGGAGATGGTTTACTGGTAAAGTGCCAGATACAGTAGATAGGGGAGTGATCACTAATAGCATCTACAAGGGTGCCTGCACCTATTATGCTGTCTGAACAGTTCGTTAGGACCCAGTCGATCAGAGTACTGTTCCTAGGGGGAGCCATATCCCTAGTTGGGTCTGTGATCATTTGGTGAAGGTTGTGGCCTTGTACCAGGGTGTGGGAGGACTGGTTTGTGGTACTAGACCAGTTCAGGTTTAGGTCACCCAGAATAAGGACTTTGTTATGACTGACGGTGCAGTCTATTAAGGAGAGGAGTTCTTCAAGACCCTTGTAGCCACTAGCAGGAGGGTTATAGGTGCAGACTATGTGTAGTTTCTTTGAGCCTAGCTGTAGTGTAGCATGAAGTGCTTCACAGTGAGATAGTGTAGACATTTCATTATGGGATAGCAACAGGTGTGGCTTATAGAAGATGGCAACACCTCCTCCACGTTTGGGAGAAGGTCTATCTTGTCTGATGATATTGTAGTTGGGCAGGGAGCAGAGAGCATCAGGGGTGGAGGGTTTTAGCCAAGTTTCAGATAGGCACAGGATATCAGGGTGGTGTTGAACAGACCATGCCTCGAGTTCAGCAATATTATGAAGGAGGCTCCTTATGTTCATGTGAGCGATGCGAAGGCCTCTGGTATTATTCCAAGTTGTGTTATATAGAGGGAGAGTACCCACTGGCCCCGGGTTTAGTTCAACATCACCAGCTAGCATTAGGGCCAGGAGGAAGAGGTACCATAGCTTTACGATGAATGAAAGGGTGGGCAGAGTTATACTAGGCACTGGCGATTTTTGCAGGGTATAGGACAGGTGGTAGATGAGTTTGTGAGGGATGAGAAGAGGGAAGGTGTCATGCGGTCAGTTTGAGGGCGAACCCAGTGTGGCAAGAGTATCATCATCTGGGTGGGGGCGGTGATGATAAGGTCTTGGAGGGTAATATAAAATAGGCAGCCACATAAGGTTAAGGAGAGAAAAGATTAGTAGTATCATACAAAATGAGCTTAGGGCCATGTTGGGATACCTCAAGTGAGTTATTTGAGAGGGGAAAATGGGAAGTTCTTGCAATGAGAGACGCAGAACGTAGTTAGCCAGACAAGATTGGGTTTTAGAGCTGGCATGAGAGGAGCTAAGACTTTTGGGAACACACTGGAATGGATGGAGGGTCAGTGGTAAGGTGGGTTGTGTTGAGCAGCTATCACTTTAAATGAGAGGAAACTAGACAGCGAGAACTATATTTGGTTATAATAAGGCTAGAATAGCAAGAGAGAGACCGATATCCACCTCAGATTCAGTTAGCAGATTGCTCCAACTGGGGATTGCAGTGAGCGCAAGGTTTAGACAATCCGAGCACACAAGCTGCTGAGGGGCGGATCTGAGTGCACAACAGGTTGTTGCTCTATGCAAACTGAAATTATAGATAGGAGGTTCTGTTGATTGCTAAGAACAGTAGCATAGAACTAGACGAGCTGATCTCAAAAGAAAATGACTAGGAGCTGTCAGACTGTACTACAGGCTGTTGGTTAATCATACAGTTAAGCTTTGAAGGTTCCAAGTGTTTCAGTGGTCGGAAGTAAAGGTGTGTGCTAGAGATAGGGAAATGGTGGTGCTGCCTCAAGTGGTAGAAAGTTATAACCTGCGGGTGGGAAAGTGAGCTGATTGGCTAAAACGCACCTGGGCAACCCTATATAAGGGAGAGCCGACCAAGGATGGTGGTGGGGGTGGTGGGGAGCTGGCGCATAAGCGCGGCGAGTTCAACTCTGTCCCTGTAAATGCTGCAGTGGCTCATGGCTCGCTATCCGTACCTGTAGCGCTGAGGAATGGGTTCAGCTGGAGGAAGGGAGGGCTTCAGGAGCCACCTAGCCCTCGCGACCATCATCCGCCAGCTGCTTGCAGTCCAAAGTGAGGAGCTGAGGGAAAGGAGACAAATTTGAGTAAGTAGGGTCTATTGTTAGGCACACAGGGGGAGGTGAGAGAAAGGGAAGGTTCGGGCAGTGCAAGGAGAGAAAAGATTGTAAATCTTTGCAGGGTTTTCAGGCAGTGCAAGGAGACAGAAAAAGATTGTAAAACTTTGCAGGGTATTGCAACAAAGAGCTAAGCAGGGTCAAAAGGCGCCATTTTCAAGTAAATAAGGCAAGATTAGGCACCAGAGTTGTTCGTCTCAACTAGCCACAGGTTTGTACATTTAGTTGTTTTAAAGTCTTAACACCATAAGTTAACTTGGCTTACACACGGCAGTGGCTAGCAATAACTTGTCTACAGTTACAATTTAAAGGAAAAAGGCGCCAAAGTCCAACTCTGTCCCTGTAAATGCTGCAGTGGCTCGCGGCTCGGCTATCCGTACCTGTAGTGCCGAGGAATGGGTTCAGCTGGAGGGAAGGGAGGGCTTTAGGAGCCGTCTGGCCCTCGTGACCGTCATCCGCCGGCTGCTTCGGGGGTCCAAAGTGAGGAGCTGAGGGAAAAGGAGACAAATTTGAGTAAGTAGGGGTCTATTGTTAGGCACACAAGGGGAGGAGGTGAGAGAAAGGGGAAGGTTCAGGCAGTGCAAGGGAGAGAGAAAAAGATTGTAAATCTTTGCAGGGTTTTTCAGGCAGTGCAAGGGAGACAGAAAAAAGATTGTAAAACTTTGCAGGGTATTGCAACAAAGAGCTAAGCAGGGTCAAAAGGCGCCAATTTTCAAGTAAATAAGGCAAGATTAGGCACCAGAGTTGTTCGTCTCAACTAGCCACAGGTTTGTACATTTAGTTGTTTTAAAGTCTTAACACCATAAGTTAACTTGGCTTACACACGGCAGTGGCTAGCAATAACTTGTCTACAGTTACAATTTAAAGGAAAAAGGCGCCAAAGTCCAACTCTGTCCCTGTAAATGCTGCAGTGGCTCGCGGCTCGGCTATCCGTACCTGTAGTGCCGAGGAATGGGTTCAGCTGGAGGGAAGGGAGGGCTTCAGGAGCCACCTAGCCCTCGCGATCATCCTGCCCAGCTGCTTCAGGGTCCAAAGTGAGGAGCTGAGGAAAAGGAGACAAATTTGAGTAAGTAGGGGTCTATTGTTAGGCACACAGGGAGGAGGTGAGAAAGGGAAAGGTTCAGGCAGTGCAAGGGAGAGAAAAAGATTGTAAATCTTTGCAGGGTTTTCAGGCAGTGCAAGGGAGACAGAAAAAGATTGTAAACTTTGCAGGTATTGCAACAAAGAGCTAAGCAGGGTCAAAGGCGCCAATTTTCAAGTAAATAAGGCAAGATTAGGCACCAGAGTTGTTCGTCTCAACTAGCCACAGGTTTGTACATTTAGTTGTTTTAAAGTCTTAACACCATAAGTTAACTTGGCTTACACACGGCAGTGACTGTAATAACTTGTCTACAGTTACAATTTAAAGGAAAAAAGGCGCCAAAGTCCAACTCTGTCCCTGTAAATGCTGCAGTGGCTCGTGGCTCGTATCCGTACCTGTAGTGCGAGGAATGGGTTTCAGCTGGAGGAAGGGAGGGCTTCAGGAGCCATCTGGCCCTCGCGACAATCACTGACCGCTGCTTGGGGTCCAAAGTGAGGAGCTGAGGGAAAGGAGACAAATTTGAGTAAGTAGGGGTCTATTGTTAGGCACACAGGGAAGGAGGTGAGAGAAGGGAAGGTTCAGGCAGTGCAAGGGAGAGAAAAAGATTGTAAATCTTTGCAGGGTTTTCAGGCAGTGCAAGGGAGACAGAAAAAGATTGTAAAACTTTGCAGGTATTGCAACAAAGAGCTAAGCAGGGTCAAAAGGCGCCAATTTTCAAGTAAATAAGGCAAGATTAGGCACCAGAGTTGTTCGTCTCAACTAGCCACAGGTTTGTACATTTAGTTGTTTTAAAGTCTTAACACCATAAGTTAACTTGGCTTACACACGGCAGTGGCTAGCAATAACTTGTCTACAGTTACAATTTAAAGGAAAAAGGCACCAAAGTCCAACTCTGTCCCTGTAAATGCTGCAGTGGCTCGCAGCTCGGCTATCCGTACCTGTAGCGCTGAGGAATGGGTTTAGCTGGAGGGAAGGGAGGGCTTCAGGAGCCACCTGAGCCCTCGCGACCGTCATCCACCGGCTGCTTGGGGGTCCAAAGTGAGGAGCTGAGGAAAAGGAGACAAATTTGAGTAAGTAGGGGTCTATTGTTAGGCACACAGGGAGGAGGTGAGAGAAAGGGAAGGTTCAGGCAGTGGGAGAGAGAAAAAGATTGTAAATCTTTGCAGGGTTTTCAGGCAGTGCAAGGGAGACAGAAAAAGATTGTAAAACTTTGCAGGTATTGCAACAAAGAGCTAAGCAGGGTCAAAAGGCGCCAATTTTCAAGTAAATAAGGCAAGATTAGGCACCAGAGTTGTTCGTCTCAACTAGCCACAGGTTTGTACATTTAGTTGTTTTAAAGTCTTAACACCATAAGTTAACTTGGCTTACACACGGCAGTGGCTAGCAATAACTTGTCTACAGTTACAATTTAAAGGAAAAAGGTGCCAAAGTCCAACTCTGTCCCTGTAAATGCTGCAGTGGCTCGCGGCTCGGCTATCCATACCTGTAGCGCCGAGGAATGGGTTCAGCTGGAGGGAAGGGAGGGCTTCAGCAGCTGCCTGGCCCTCGTGACCGTCAACCGCCGGCTGCTTCGGGGGGGGGGGGGAGTCCAGAGCTAAAGTTTGGGAGCTAAAGTTCTTTAAATTTGATGGACTGCATCTGACTAAGGAGGAAGTCAGTGCACTGGGGCAGAATTTTGATGTCTTTGCAGAATATTTAAATTAGCAAATGGGGAGAGGGGTGCAGCACCTAAACATTGAATGGGAAGAACACCCCTCCCCCCTCAGCTAGTGGTCAAACAGGAGTTCAGCATGTTTGTAGTTCATTTGCATCACGAGGTAAAGAAAAAGGTCCGGCTCCCCATACGATGCACAGGGGAAATGCCAGATCTCGCCCAACAACTAACACACCGAAATCTGACCAATGGAAAATCATGTACACAAATGCTCGTAGTCTGGTAAACAAGATCCCAGACCTGCAGGCAATAATGACAGAGGCTAAACTGGACATAGTAGCCATTAGCAAGACATGGTTTACCAGTAGCCACACTTGGGAGACTTCAGTACCTGGCTATGAACTGTTCAGAAGAGACTGAGGTGCAAAAAGGGGGGTGGAGGGCTCCGGCGTCAATGAAAATATCAAAGCTACAGAAATTAGAATACATAAGGAGCCAGAAGAACTGTGGGTCACCCTGGAAACAGGAAATGGGACAGCCATACGAACTGGGGTTGTGTACAGGCCTCCACACCAGGGGGAGGGCATAGACACATTACAGTTAGAAAATATACAAAACATGACAGCTAAAGGTGAGGTTCTGATAATGGGATACTTCAACATGCCAGATACAGATTGGTCAATACCAGCAGGGACATCTGCCAGAACTAGACACATGGTGGATTCCCTGCAGGGGGAGGGCCTCAAACAACTGATACAACAACCCACTAGAGACAGTGCTATCATAGATCTAGTACGGACTAACAGGGAAAGGATCATAGATCTCCAGGTAGAAGGTCACCTGGGGGACAGTGACCATCACATGGTATGGTTCAATTTGGCCACTAGAACAAAATCATCCCATTCTAAGGCAAAAATATGGGACTTCAGAGGAGCTGACTTTGATAAGATGGCCAACAGAGTTAAGCTAGCCCTGGCAAAAAGAAATACAGGTGAGGGGGTGCAGGCAAAGTGGGCAAGCATTAAAGATGCAATACTTAAAAGCAACATCCCATTGTGTTAGTGAGAAAAGGAAGTACAAAAGAAGAAGGAAACCACTTTGGTTCTCAAACACAGTAGCAGAAAAGATCAGAGCCAAAAGGCTGGCCTTCAGAAAATATAAGGGAACGCAGCAGAATGAAGATAGGGAGGCATACCAAACTTCCCTAAGGGAAGCAGGGAAGGCAGTAAGGCAGGCAAAGGCCCAAATCGGGGAAACGCTAGCATGAACAGTAAAAGAAGGTGACAAGACTTTCTATAGATACATTAGTGAAAGGAGAAAGTCCAGAGGGGGTATTGCTAAGATCAAAGGGGATAAGGGGGCACGTGAGGAGGAGGACCATGTAAAAGCATCTATCCTAAATAGATACTTCTGCTCAGTATTTACTGAAGAGAAAGTAGAGCAGGGCCCACAGCTCTGCACCATGGGGTGGGGGGAGGTGTGCATTAGTCCCTTCACTAAAGAAAGGGTCCTACAAGAGCTTGATAAGCTCATGGTGGACATGGCAATGGGACCCGATGGCATATATCCCAGGGTACTAATGGAGCTAAGGGTGGAACTAGCAGAGCCATTATCAGAACTGTTTAGTGAGTCTCTGAGCACAGGAGAGGTCCCAGAAGACTGGAGAAGGGTTCATGTGATCCCACTCCACAAGAGTGGTAGCAGGGAGGAGGCAGGGAACTACAGACCAGTCAGTCTTACCTCAGTAGTGGGAAAGGTTATGGAGACACTCCTTAAGGAAAGGATAGTACAACACCTGGAATCCATAGCAGCACAGGATCCAAGACAGCATGAGTTTACAAAAGGAAGGTCCTGTCAAACTAATCTCATAGATTTCTTTGACTGGGCAACCAGAGTGGTGGACCAAGAGGGGAGCAGTTGATGTTGCTACCTTGATCAGCAAAGCTCCATACTGTTCCACATAGAAGATTGATTAATAAGCTGGGTAGGCTTGGGGTGGGTCAGACGTTGGTCAACTGGGTGGCAAACTGGTTGATGGGCAGAAAACAGAGAGTGGTGGTACATGGTATACAGTCAGAAGAGATGCAAGTCACAAGTGGGGTACCTCAGGTATCAGTCCTGGGGCCAGTCCTCTTCAATATCTTCATCAGCGACATTGCAGATGGACTGGAGGGTAAGGTTTGTCTGTTTGCAGATGACACCAAGATCTGCAACAGAGTAGATGATCCAGATGGTGTGGGCAGAATGAGAAGAGATCTAGCAAAATGGTCGGAAGAGTGGCAACTGGGGTTTAACTCAAAGAAGAGCAAGATCATGCACATAGGGAAAAGAAACCCTGAAGCCACCTATAGGCTGGGAGGGGAGTTGCTGGCAGTCACAAGGGAAGAAAGAGACTTGGACGTCATCATCACCGATGACCTAAAATCATCGAAGCAGACCTCTAAAACAGTAGGTAAGGCTAGAGGGATGTTGGGATGTATTAGTAGGGGTATCACAAGTCAGAAGAGGGAGGTAATAATCCCTCTTTACAAGACACTGGTTAGGCCCCATCTGGAGTACTGCGTGCAGTACTGGAGGCCACACCTTCACAAGGACATTAACCAAATTGAGGCAATCCAGAGAAGGGCAACCAAAATGGTGCAGGGATTGCATCAGAAAACATATGAGGACAGATTAACTCAACTCAATATGTATACTCTAGAGCAAAGGAGGGAGAGAGGTGATATGATTGAAACATTCAAACACCTTAAGGGCATTAACAAGGTGAAAGAGTCTAACATGTTTCAATATAAGAAAAATAGCAGGACAAGAGGACACAGCATGAGATTAGAGGGAGGCCGATTAAGGGGTAATGTGAGGAAGTTCTTTTTCACAGAAATGGTGGTGGATGCATGGAACGGCCAACCTCAGGAAGTGGTAGATATGAATACTGTGCAGGGCTTCAAACAGGCATGGGATAGGCATAAGGGAGCAATACAGATGAGTATGAATAGATAGGCCATTGGCAGAGCAAAGGCCTATGGCACATTCATAAGGTAGAAAAAGAAATGGGCAGACTGGATGGGCCTTGCAGTCCTTATCTGCCAACAACTTCTATGTTTCTATGAATCAAGCCACACAAAAGCAGGAATCCTAGACTTCAAGAGGGCAGACTTTGCTAAAATTGGAGAATGCCTCACGAAATCACTAGCAAAGGGTCAGGGAAGGGGAGTAGAGCTACAGTGGGAGAACCTCAAGACAACCGTAACAGAGGCAACAAGCCTTCTTGTGAAGCTAGTGAACAAACCCAGAAGAAAAAGAAAACCATTATGAGTTTCACAAGAAGTGGCAGGGAAGGTTAGAGAGAAAGTACAAGGAAACACAAAGGGAGGAAGACAAGAAAATGTATCAGACAAAGCAGAGGGAGGCAGGTAAAGCAGTCAGAAGTGCAACGGCACAAACAGAGGAAAGGATAACCCTGACAATGAAGGAGTGGGTCAAAAATGTATTCAGGTACATAAGGGAAAAAAGCAAGGCCAAGGGAGGGGATAATGAGGTTAAGTAAGGGGGGGGGCAGTGGGGGACCTGAAAAAGACGGAGATACGGAATTAATACTTTTGCTCAGTATTCACAAAAGAAGGGATGGGGTAGGGACCAGATTTAGCCAGTAGACACACACAGGGAAGAGGGGTGGAAACCAGTCCATTCACAGAAGAGAGGATACTAAAGGAACTCTTGAAACTGAAGGTGGACAAGGCAATGGGACCAGATGGGATAGATCCCAGAATCCTAAAATAACTCCAAGAGGTGCTACTGACACCACTGACAGCCCTATTCAACAAATCATTGCAGGAGGGAGTAGTACCAGAGGACTGGAGAAGGGCGAACGTGATACCCCTTCACAAAAGTGGGAGCAAGGCAGAAGTGGGAAACTACAGACCAGTCAACTTTGACCTCAGTGGTTGGCAAGATGATGGAATCACTGTTAATGGAAAGGATTGTAGAATACCTAGAAGCCAGCGAGGCACAAGATCCAAGGCAACATGGATTTACAACAGGAAGGTCTTGGTCAAAAGAATCTTACTGGGTGACCAGGGTAGTAGATCAGAAAGGGGTGGTGGACATGGCATACCTAGAATATGCAAGGCATTTAACACATTACCGCACAAGAGGTTAGTTAACAAGTTAGGCAATCTCGTAGTGGGTTTCAAGATGGTAAACTGGGTCAGTAATTGGCTTAGCAACAGGACACAGAGGGTAGTGGTAAACGGAGTTCAGTTTAAAGAAAGGGGGTATAACCAGCGGGGTGCCACAGGGTACAGTGCTGCAGCCAGTCCTCTTTAATGTCTTTATAAGTAACATTGTGGAGGGACATGAAGGAAAAGTATGCATCTTTGCAGATGACACCAAGATCTGCAATAGGGTTGACACTCCGGGAGGGGGGGGGCAAATGAGGAGAGACTTCGGCAGGTTGGAGGAGTGGTCAAGAGTGGCAGCTCTGATTCAATGCCAGAAAGTGCAAAATCATGCACTTGGGAGCAAAAATCCAAGGGAGGAATACACAAGGGGGTAGTAACAACAACTAAGATGGAAAGGGACCTGGGGGTAGTCATAACAGATGATCTGAAAGTAGCCAAACAATGTGAGAAGGCGGCGAGGAAAGCCAGTGGGATGCTGAGGTGCATAGGGTTAGGAAATCACCAGTAGAAAACAGGAGGTGGTGATGCCGCTGTACAGGCAATTGGTGAAGCCTCATCTAGAGTACTGCATGCAGTTCTGGAGACCTGGTCTCCGAAAGGACACTGACAGGGTGGAGACAGTCCAGAGAAGGGCAATGAAAATGGTGCTGGGGCTACACCAGAAACCATATGAAGAGAGATTGAGAGAACTCAATATGCATACTCTGGAGGACAGGAGTGAGAGGGGGGATGTGATAAAGACATTTAAATACCTCAGTGGGATCAACAGAATTCAAGACGGCAGTATTTTTCAGAAAAGGAGATGGGCAAGAATAAGGAGTCACAATACGAGGTTGGAGGGGGGAAGACTCAGGGGCAATGTGAGGAAATTTATTTTCACAGAAAGAGTGGTGGATGCATGGAACAGTGTCCCAGAGAAGGTTGCGGGGGCAAAAACGGTTGGTGAATTCAAGAATGCATGGGACAGGCAGAAGGCAACACTAGAGATAGGAAGGAGGAGGTAGGCTGCAGATCAGTAGGATCTGGAGTTTATACAGTAGGTAGGGAAATGGGTAGACTAGGTGAGTCTTATCTGCCGACAAATTCCATGTCTCTTTTTAAAAAAGGAAGTGGTTATGCTACTTTACAGATAACTAGTGAGACCTCTTCTGGAATACTGTTTCCGGTTCTGGAGGCCGCATTTCTGGAAGGACATAGACAAAATAGAGGCAGTCCAGAGAAGGGCAACAAAAATGGTGCAAGGACTGCACCAAAAGTCATATGAGGAAAGACTAGAGGACCTCAATATATATTCCCTGGAGAAGAGGAGAGTGAAGGGGGATATGATAAAGACATTCAAGTACATCAGGGGTATAAACAAGGTACAGAAGGGTAGCATCTTTCAGAAAAGAAGGTGTACAAGGACAAGGGGGCATGATATGAGGCTTCTGGGACGTAGGCTCAGGGGTAATGTGAGGAAAGTACAGTTACATAAGAACTTCCTGTAACAGAAGATCTTCAGGAGAGGCTCTTGCAGTAGGCAATAACCATTAGGACTGAGCCGCCAGGTACTAGGACCACATGGAAAACTTTAGCTAGCAGTGTCTGACATGGGGACCGCCCACCCAGCATCACATGACCAACGTCGGTCCAGTGCTATACACTGGGCGGTCCCCAGGCCTCCCCTCCAGTTCTCCCGCCTGAGACCTAAGAAAGTGCAAAAGGAGTAGGCTCCTGGAGCCAAAGATAGGCTGAAAAGAAGCAGCAGCAGTGGGAAAGAAGAAGGGAGGGAAAAAGCTTGCCTACTGCAAGAGCCTCTCTTGAAGATCTACTGTTACGGTAAGTGCTTATGTAACTGTACCATCTTACATTGAGAGGGCTCTTGCAGTAGGCAATAACCGTTAGGAATGAGTCCCAAGCAGTGTAAGTCAGGCAGACTGACCACGGGAGGCAGGAAAGGTCTGCAGAAAAGCATGGAATTTAAGAAAGAAGGCCCTGAAGGACAGCTAGTCCAAAGCCCACCCTGCATCTAGAGGCGATGTCCAGACTGTAATGCTTAGTGAAAGTGTGGACAGAACTTCAAGTAGCTGTCGCACAGATGCCAGTGGCAGAGACATTTCTGAAACAAGCAGCAGAAGCAGCCATGTCTCTGGTTGAATGCCCTTTTACTTCCCCTGGAAGTAGTTTGTTATACTTCTGATAACAAAACAAAATGCAGTTTGTCAACCATTTGGATAAACACTGTTTTGAAACTGCAGCTCCCTCTCTTTTGGGCGCAAAGGAAATGAAAAGCTGATGTGTTTTGCAAACTGACTTCGTCCGACTAGTATAATAACGCAAAATTCTGTGCACATCCAGTGCATGCAGAAGTGCCTCCCCTTAGAGTTCTCAGGATAATACACTGGCAAGTGGATAGTCTGATTCAAAGTAAATTCAGAAACTGCCTTTGGTAGAAACTTAAGATATGAATGCAGAGACACCCGGTCTCTGTGAAAAATCAAATAAGGCTCCTTACACATCAGGTCCTGAAGCTCGGAAATCCTTCGAGCAGAAGTAATCGCAATTTTAAAAAAGTGCTTTCCAAGACAGATAGCAAAGGTCGCAACTCTCGGCCGGTTCAAAGGGAGGCAATGTCAGTTTCTCAAGAATGAAATTCAGATCCTTGGTGGGACAGGATCCCGAACTGGGGGTTTCATGTAGAATATGCCTTTCAGGAAAGTATGGGAGACCTCCAATTGAGCCAAAGTCTTGCCATCTATCAGAAGATGGTAGGCAGAGATGGCCAACAAATGGACCTTTAGCAAAGAATAGTTGAGCCCTAGGTCAGAGAGATGCAAATGATATTCCATAACCTGAGGAACAGGGCACGAAAAAGTGTCTCATCCTTTGGCAGTTGCCCAAATGGAAAACCTCTTCCATTTCATTGTGTACATAGTTCTTGTGGATGATTTTCTGGCCTCCACAAGGACCTGAGTGACTCTGGAAGAGACCCCATAGCATGAAGCAGCTTTGTCAGAAGGTGCCACTTGTGAAGGTGAAGGGACTTGAGACCTGGATGAACCAGCACGCCCTGCTCCTGGGTCAGGAGGTCCTGGCAGAGGGGTAGACGCACCAGAGGCTCCACCGCCAGCTGCTGGAGCAGAGGGAACCATACTTGACAAGACCAATAAGGTGTGATCAGGATCATGTGAGCCCCTTCTGCCTGCAGCTTGAGGAGCACCCTCTATACTAGCAGGAAGGGAGGGAAGGTGTACAAGAACCTCCCTGCCCAGCAGAGAGACGGTGCATCTTGCCAGAAAACACCACACCTGGGAACAAGCGAGCAAAAACTGGGTAGTTCAGGGTTGTATGGGGAGGCGAACAGATCCAGATGACCCCAAAGTTCGAAGATGCTCTTGACCACTGACTGCCTCAGTTCCCACTCGTGTGCCTTTGCCTGAGTGTGGCTGAGAGTGTCCAGTAGGATGTTTTAAATGCCTGGGACGTGCACTGCCATCAGCTGAAGGTGGTGCTGAACTGCCCAGTACCACACGCACATTGCCTCCCTGCACAAAGGGTACAACCACATGCCTCCTTGTTTGTTCAGGTACCAAACCATGCGCATGTTGTCTGTCTGGACAAGTAGCGGACCTGGAAGAAGAAGGGACTGGAAAACTTGAAGAGCATACAGCACTACCCGCATCTTCAGCACACTGATGTGCAGGGAAAGCTCCCACTGGGACCAGGACCCCTGGGTTCTGCAGTCCCCTGAGTGACTACCACATCCTTGACCAGATGCATCCATTGTCATGGTCTGGACCAGAGAGGGGTGCTGAAAAAGGACTCCTCAACTTAGATTGTTCAGGTCCTGCCACCAGAACAGATCCTGCCGCATGGGGTTGGACACCAGGATCCTGTGATCCAGGTTGTCTGACTACTGATCCCACTGAACTCACAACGTCCACTGTGTGAACCACATGTGGAGTCTGGTTAGAGAGCCAGTGGCAATAGCCGCCATAAGGCCCAGAAGATGAAGAACGGATCTGGCCATAGATCAGCTGGAAGCCACATGTATGGCATGCGTCTGTAATGTATCTGCCCTGTCCAAAGGGAGGAAAGCAAGACCCTAGAATTTATCTAGCCTCAATAAACTGGAGGTACTGACAGGAAGAGGTGAGATTTGGGGTAGATCACTGTAACTCCCAGCTGGCTGAACAGGTCTAGGGTAGCCACTAGGGAAGCTTCCAGTCTGTCCCTCGACAGAGTTGATAGCTGCCAGTCATCGAGGTACAGAAATACAAAATGGTTCTCATGATGCAAAGCCACTGCCACCACTGCAAGGCACTTGGTAAACACCCTGAATGCCGCTGAAAGTCCAAGGGGGGCTTTGAACTGAAAATGCTCCCCTGAAGGTAATTCTGAGAAAGCAGCGGTGGGTCAGGAAGACAGGAACATGCAGGTAAGCATCCTGCATGTCCAGTGCGCAGAGCCAGTGTCCTTGGTGGAGCAGTGGCAACAGGCCTGGAAGGGTTAACATGTGGAATCTCTTGTACTCGACGTACAGATTGAGCGTGCTGAGGTCCAGTATCGGCCAAAGGTCTCCCGTCTTTTTGGGTACCAGGAAGAAGTGGGAATAATACTCCCTTCCTGCCTGGTTTGGAGGAACGGGCTCTATGGCAGACTTTCTTAGAAGAGCTCCCATCCCCTCTTTGATGAGGGAGATGTGACCTTGTGGGTAGCGACAGAGACCTGGAGGGTTCTCTGGGGTCTTCCTATGAACTCTAGGGTGTGTCCTTGAGTGACTAGCTGAAGGACCCACATGTCAGAAGTGATCGTCTCCCACCCTGTCAGGTGGTTGGCGAACTTGCCCCTTACTGGCTCCTTCAGAACTGGCGGCGGAGGAGGTGGGGGGCCGGTCGTGAGTCAAGAGGCGGAGGGGGGCTTGGGGAGCCCTGCTCCAGAAGCTGTCTGAGACTTGGTTGAGGGGGTGGCGGTAGTTGGAGAGGCCCGATGTTTGCCTTGATGTCAGGTGGGCTGTGGCTTGGTTCGGCACTATCGATGGTGGCGAAAAGACTGCCCAGTCTTAGCCTTAGGATGGTACATCAATTGTACAGAACGTAGAGCTTTGCCACTCTCTTGAAGGTCAGTCGAGATCCTTGACATCCCCCCAAACAGTACAGATCCTTGAAAAGAGGCATCCAGGATGGTGGATTGAACATCCTGGACGAACCCAGAAACTCGCAGCCATGCATACCTGCGAAGGCAAACTGCTGTTGCGGTGCTCCTAGCTAAAGTTTCGACAGCATCGTAAGTGGCTAGTAGAGTACAGCGGCAGGAGATTTCTGCTGTCCGGACAGTCTGCTCAGTATTGTCGAGGCACAGGTCAGGAAGCATAGAATTTGCAAAAAGTGTTTATTAGTACTAGCAGTAACATAAAAAAATAAACTTGTTCAGTGTAAATATTTACAAAGGCCAAATAAACAGAGAAGATCCATCTGAGTTTTCCTTCAATCTCTGTGTCTCTCCCTTTTGCAAAACATTGCAGCTCTGTTTTTATAAGTCCTTGCAACCCTCCTTCTTAACAAGCATCCTGTTTTTTTTCTAAAATATCCTTGTATGTTTCAGGCAGGTACAGCTAGAACACAATGTCCCAGAAATGAAAATTACGTACCTACTGTAATTATGATCTTTCTGTGTATCTTCACCATTCATCACCTTTGGGTATATGGCCGGAGGTCATGACCCTGCGAGAGTTTTTTTTTTTTTGGATGGGTGGAGTCGACGCACTGCATGGCGCCACGGGTTGGCTGCCATGTGCTGTCGGCTGCGCCTCCCGCCCAGTTCTGAGTCGCCCGGAGAGGTGAGGAATAGGGTTGGGAGGGTGGGACAAGAAAGTCTAAGGGACAGATAAAGGAAAAGATATGCTGTATAACATAAAGGAGAAATAACGACTGAGAGGACAGATTAAGAGAGAAGTCTAAGGGGATTGAGTAGGGGCCCCAATCTCTGGAAATAGGAAAAGAGGGAAGAGGAAGGATTTAGGATAAGCGTGAGAGGGAGAGGAGGAAGGTGACAAACATAACCTGGTCCTTGACTTATCTCCAGATTGTATAGGAACTGCAAGGAGTGGCCAAAGGGCTCATTGTCAGAATTCAAGGCACAGAATCACTGGCAAAAACTCCAAAAGCAGAAAACGGCTATTCTGGAAGAAAGACAGGACACAGGAAATTGTCCCCCTCTCAGGGAAAAACAGTTTTTGATGAAAGAAAATTTAGCTTTTTTTTTTTTTTTTTTTAAACAATATGTCCACTGGTCAAAGCAAATTAAGATGGACAGGAATGAAGGAGGAGAGAATGGAGGGTAACTGCCAACTCCCATTCTAAAGGGGTGGAGCTGGAGCACTGGAGAAGGAGTGCCCCCCATGCTGACCACTCTCCCCTTAGAAACATCCCCCTATGTGCCCCCCGTCTATGCTACCCCTGACAAGAGAAAGGAGGGGGGCAAGACTGGGCACAGAGAGGGAAGGGGACCCAGAGACTGAGGCCCCAGGAGGATGGAGGGCAGGATTGTGATGAATGGTGAAGATACACAGAAAGATCATAATTACGGTAGGTACGTAATTTTCATATCTTATCTGTGTCAATCTTCACCATTCATCGCCTTTGGGTGAGTGCCGAGCCCCCCCGAAGGTTTTTTTTCCTGTAACCCTAAGGGACAGGGTCCCTTAGTTCTCAGTGGGTGACACACTAAGAGGGAGAACCTTCAGAGCCTGGAGAGCCCAGGCATTGGGGAGGTGAGACAGAGACCCTCGGAGAGGAAGAGTTGCCCGACAACGCCGCCTCGCCCACGGGAGAAGAGATAGGTTCTCTGGTGAGCGGAGTTAATCACTCTACGCCGAGCCAAGGGTGACAACCAGGAAAGATGCAGCCATGCCGTCCACCTAGTGCAGATCGCTGTCCCTACGACCCTGGTAGCTACCTCATTGGCATCATCGTACAATGCCCTCGCTTGGTGCCTTGCTAGCTCCAGGCCATGTGCAGAGAGTGCAATGGCTTGTCTGGTTTGCTCCGTGTTAGGCATTGAGGCTAGACGTTGACTGAGCCTGGACCACAGGAACCTGTCATAGGTTGCGTAGTGGGCCTGATGTGCGCAATACAGAGCACTAACCGTGCCGAGTAGAAAGTCCTCCTACCCCAGAAGTCAAAATCCGAGGAGTCTTGATCTGGGGGCCGGTCACGGTGAAGGGCGCGAAGCCCATCGGGAGTGTCCAGTTGCATCAGTCCTGACTAAGTTTGAGGCATGGAACCTTGAGACTCCAAGGGGGGTGCAATACCACTAGCAGAGATCCCTGGGGGCAGGGACTCTGGAAAAAGGTCTCTGCCAGGAACGCAACAACACCTCCCGAAAGGAAGCAGGCCAGGGGGGCACCACAAGGGTGTCCTCACCAAAATCACCTAAAAAGGTGTGCGCCGAGTGCTCCAGATTGCTTTGAGTGGGAGGGGTGATACACAGGTCCTCCAACATCCTCACAAGGAATTGCTGATACTCTGCAAGATTAGCAGCTGGCGAAATGTGGACAGAAGGCTCCTCTCCCCCAGAAGAGGGGGATAAGGAGTCAGAGGACCTAGGCTGTTCGGAGCGCGACTGCTCAGGGGGAGGTTGAAAAACCTGTCTGTCCATGGCCCTGATGTAAGCGGGGAACTGAGCAGCCATGGCTCTGAACTGCTCCCAGGTGAGAGGCGCCCGGAAGGACCACGTATACCAGGGAGCGCAGGAGAATGCAGCAGAGGGATGGGGACAGAGCCGAGAAGAGAATTCGACTGACCTCCGCCTGGGCTAGGGGGCAGACGAAGAGCTCCAGAAGAAGAAGGAGCTCTGGAAGACCCCACAGCCAACAGCTGAACAACCATTTTGGAACTGCCTTGGCTGCGCCCGGAAGAATCCCCCCAGTGAGGTGACCGGGGCCTTGTAGATCCAGAAGAACCCGGTCCCCTACCTCCAAAGAATGGGGCCCTCTCAAAGAAACCGAGGGGGAAGAGCGGAGATCCGCACTACGGCTCCTCCCAGAGCCAGGGTGGGTTCCGGAAGAAGGCCGTTGAACAGAACTCACACCCCTCAACCCCTCAGAATCTGAGAGTGCCCTCTTCCTCGAAAGAGCCAGCCTAGGCAGCTGGCAACCTTGGTCAGCCCCCAAAGGAGCTATCCAAGGAGAACTGCCCTCCCCTCCTGTGGGTGCTCCGATCGGCCCCAAAGTTGGGCAATCCAGGCAGACCACTCGAGGGGGTACCACCACTGAAGGGTCAGCAAACCCTCCGCGACCAGGCTGCAAAGCAATACTGGCCTGCACCACTGCCTGCTGGTCAGCACCCGTGACCCTGGCTATGGTAGTTGCTGTCCGGTCCTCAGAGGGGGGGCTGGTTGCGGCCTGTCGAGGACACTACTAGAGTGCCCACCTGGGCAACTAGCTCCAAGGAGCCAGACTGCCTGTCCAATCCAGAATCCGACTCCTCCTCCAAAGAAGTGGAAACTGAAGTCCTGTGCCAGACTGTGCCATCTTGACCAAATGGGGCACCAGAAAAGGAGACTGCACCCGAGGCGGTTCCAATGCCCTCCTCAGCACCGCAGTCCCGGTGTCAGAACCTGACATGGCACCGTCTGTCCCCATGGCGCCACGAATGGCTCTGGGGACAGAGATGGTGCCGATGTCGGTTTCTGACAGCCTCATCAGCACCAAAAACAGCACCACCCGGCCCCACGGCACCACAAGCAGCGCTGAGGGCAGAGACAGTGCCAACGATGGTGCTAATAGCGGTCTCGGCGCCACGAGCGGTGCCGAGATCTAGAACCCCATGGCACCATGCGCTCGCTCAGAGCCATGAAGTACCCCAGAGGAAGACACGGTGATGTGCTCAACCTCAGCACCATGAACAGTGACAAGGTGAGAGAAAGACAAAGATGGCGCTGTTGGAACTCCGACAGCACCGCCAGTACTATCGGTGCCACGAACGGCGCCGACAGCAGCCACAGCGCTGAGCGACTGGCTGGCCCACGGCACCACAAATGGCGCTGAAGCCCAAAATGGCGCCGACCAACAGCATCTAGGATGGTGCCGACCCAGGCCTTCCGAGCTGCGGGTCCGATACCAGGGGAGCCTTCACCCCCGAAGGGGTGATTGCCATAATGGCACCTCCCGTTCGTCCCCCTGAAGGAACAGACTGGGCCTCCTGCACCGTGGGAGGAGCCTCGGCCACGGCTGGGCTGGGAAAAGCCGAGGCTCCCTCCTCCCTACTCCTCGGTTCATATAGAACCAGGAGGGGACCCAGAGGAAAGGCTGAGAGTATGTGGCTTGGCCCGACGAGTGCAAACCCGACCCCCGGAAGTCGGCGGAGCTCGCCCCACTTTCCACGCGCGTTGTTCGATTCCTCTCTGATCCATGGAGAAACAGGCGTCGCACGAATCCATGGCGTGAAGCGGGCCAAGACACGTAAGGCAACGGTCGTGCTGGTCGGTGATGGAAAATTTTCCGCCACATGGGCACCGTTGCATGGGGGGGCCGCTCCATCCTGGAAGATTTCTTACCCTCCAACCGAGACATGACCTATGGAGAAAAAAAACACCAAAAACAGACTCGACGTCACAGAAAATAGAATAATTGGAAAGGTCTTACCGGGCGACGTTGAGTATGGCAAACAGAACCGGCAGGAGGAACTGACGAACTACAGCACCGAAATTGAAAATAACGGATTCAAACTGCGAAGCAGGTAGGCCTCAAATTCTTCTAGCTTCCCACGAGGTGACCTCAACAGCGGGAGACGAAGAACTGGTGGGAGGGTGGAGCCGACAGCACATAATGGCCAACCGCAGGTGCCATGCAGTGCGTCAGCCTCGAGGAGGCGCCATCATGCGTCGACCACCCCATCAAAAAAAAAAGCTCTCAGGGCCGCGACCTCCGGCCATATACCCAAGGTGATGAATGGTGAAGACTGACACAGATAAGATCTGAAGCCCTTCTCCACAGCTTCTACAAAAGGCTTAAAAATATGGTTGCCCCAAGGGACAACCTAAATTGTCAGGGGATCCCAAAAGAAAAAGGGGTCTGGGGTGGGGGTTGGGAGGGAAGGCTAGAGCAAGTCAAAGATAGGTCAAATCAGGGGCGGGGGAGGTAGGAGGAAAGAAAGGGGGAAGGGAGGAGGGCTCAGGTAAGGAGGGGAAGGGGCGTGATGTCATACCTTGATATGACCAATATGACTAGGTAGGTAGGCCAGGTGAGGATTGGCTGGAAGGAAAAGGGGAGGGGGTCTTGAGGGTATTTAGGGGCCAGCAGTGGAAGGAGTCTCCCTCTTTTGCTGGGTTTTCAAGATTAACAAACCTCAGCACTTTGACTGGCAAGGGAGGTAAGGATGATTTGGGATTACTGGGCCCAGCCGCATGGCAGGGGATTTGTTGGTCAGGGAAGCTTGACGAGGCCTGCTAGGGGGCTGGAAGCCTCGGTTTATTTAGCAAGCTTGGTAAGGGGGCCCGCATTTTTTAATTCCAAAACTGGTAAATATGTCTGATTGCTGCAGTAAGGGGTTATCTGTTTGTACGAGGCATGGGGTGTGGGGGAGCTTGGTACATCCAGCAGACCAGAACAGGGCCCGGGAGGAGCAGGGCATCACTGCGACTACCCTAGTGGCTCAGTAGGTTGCATTCTCCCCACTCCCACCCCATGTTTGGAAGAGCTCATGTTAGAAAATTAAAGCTGGGAACAAGAGAAGTTAAAAAACGCACCTACTAGTTTTGTGGCAGGATGCAATGCTCTTCGTGCTGAAGTCAGTCCACCCAGCAGGCCAAAGAGAAAGCATTTGCTGGTCTCCGTGGTGCTGGCATTGCTGGTCGGTATGGGGCACCCCATGGTCACAGGAGTACGGGGTCCCCGGCGCTGCGGTGAACAGACAGAGGGGCTTGGGAGGCATGGTAGCTGCGGGCGAGGGCCGCGCAGGGGCATATGCAACTACCAGCTGTGGCAGGATTTCTGTGCTTTTCGAGCTGAAGTCAGTCCATCCGGCAGACTAAACAAAAAAGGATTGGCTGGTCTCCGTGCTGCTGGTGTTGCTGGTCAGTACAGGGCACCCCATGTTTTCAGATCCGGGGTCCCGGCGCTGTGGTGGACAGAGGAGGGACTTGGGGAGGCACGGGAGCTGCAGGCGAGGCCACTGATGGCATATGGGGAGCGGTGCTTGGTGGGAGGAGGAACGGAAGGCAAGGTGGAGGCCACGCCAAAAGAAAGGAGGAAGAAGCAAGGCATGACCAGAATTAACTGCGGCAGCTTCAGATGGGGATGGTTTGTCCAGGGGATCACTGTGGGCCGGGGGAGGAGCCATGTGAAAGTAGGCACAAAGCCAGGTGCTCACCAGGGAAGCAGGCGGGGGTTCCTTTCCGAAGGCTGGGGAGGAATGGTGGGTCCTTTAAGGGAGCAGAAAAAGGCTTGCCTGCAAGGCCGGAGGACACAGGAGCCCCGGCCAGGAGTACAGCTTGAGCAGGCAGGCCTACAGAGGGGAGGGTGCCATGCAAAAAGTAGGCCACAGCCAAGCACTCCACCAGGGAAGTGGTTGGGGGGTCCTTTTTCAAAGGCAAGAAGAACGGTGGCTCCCAAGGACCTGAAGAAGAGGCTTACCTGCAAGGCTGGAGGGACGTAGGAGCCAGGGCAGCATGGAGCGGGCAGGCCATCAGAGCAGTGTGTACACTGTGAGATAAAAAGGCTGTGCAGGAGCAGAAGACAGTGCACATGCACGGCCGGGGGGAGGGCAAGCCCGAACAGCCAGCCGAATAGCGGCCGATCTAGACAGACCCCACACAAAGGGGGGTAGTTTTTAAAGAAAAAGCCTATTAAAGACAGGAATGTAAAAAATAATAAAACGTGCATCTAAAAGGCACAATAGAGAGAATTACAGAAGTGCATCAAGAATATGTTACAGTTACAGTAATAGGGAGAATGTAAGTGCTGCTGTCCAACGTAATGAGTAGGCACTTTGTGACTGTGAGGGGTGGGCTAGGAGATAAACTGGGGGCATTTGCCTTGCTGCACAGTTGCACAGCAAAATAAATCTAGTGGTAGACACACATGATATAGGGTCTTGGCAAGTTAAGCTGGCTTACAGACTACAATGATTAGTAGACCACCCACAGAAGAGGTGATCCTGCAAATCGTGCTCTACGGTTGATCTATGGTTAGAAGAGTGTTTTTATTTGCACAGCTGTATATAATGTCTCCAAAGTCAATGAAAGGGAGCAGGAAGTTACATATCTCTTTCTCTCTCGCCCTTTCTCTATCTATAATATAGTTAAAATGTGCAATTTGAAAATTCTTATGGGAATGGTTAGTGAGCCTGGGTAGGGAGCAGTAAAAAAACCAAAACTGTAGGAGGCATATTACGGGGTGATTTTCAGCGCAGGACAAGGGATAACTTTGTTTGTTGTATACCTCCCTTTTTAAGTATTTAATTATCCAGGATGGCAGAAGTCTCAAGCACACAGATGATGGAGCAGGCAGCAGAAATGATGAAGAAGGCGACGGAGATGCAGGATATGGCAAGAAAGAAGGAAGTGGAAGAGGAGGCAGAGAGGGCAAGGAGCAAAAAAGGGCAAGGAAAAAGCCTGATGGAGAAAATAAACGAGCTGAGAGAGGCAGCAAAGCAGAAAGAGGCCAATGATTCAGTGGGAAAATGGAAGATGCCGGCTAGAGGGTCAGGGAAGAGCCCAATGGAAAAGAGAGCCCCAAGAGAGGTGCTGGATCTGGAGCGGTTGGTGGACCTGGACGCAGACGAGGGCACGAGTGTTAAGGATACGGGCAAACAGACCCCAGAGGGGGATTTGACTGAATATCTAGCAGGTTTGCTGGGGGACATGGGAGAAAAGGGCTTAGAGTGAATGGAAAAGACGTTGCAGGAAATTAAGGCTGCAGGGGTAGAAGGGAATACAAAAACTAGGGTGGGTAACAAGGGGATACCAGGCATGACAATGGGGGATCATGTCCCCCTAACAATAAAAGAAAAGATATGGAAAGGGGAGTATGTGTATTTATTTGCACTAGTGGATAAGGATTCGGCAAAGAGGTACGCGCAGAAAGAGATTGTAGGAAAATCTGAGATGGCGGTGGCTTTGGCGATCACTGGAAACAAGGTAGAGGAGACGAGTTACAAGGGGAAGAGTATAGAGGCCTGGCAGGCAGGGTTCTCGATATTCAGTGCTATCATGCTGGAGAAAAAGTCAGACCTGGCCATCCCGCTGCTCACGTATGCCACCACTATAAAAGATGCCTACAAGGCTAGGATGGGGATAGGTTGGCTAAAGTATGATGAGGCCTTCCGGCAGAGAATGGCAGCCAGAGGGGATCTGAGGTGGGAATTGACCCATTCTGAACTATAGGTAAGGAGCCTAGCAGGTTTTACAGGAACAGGAATAGGGAATAGACAAGGAGGAGGCGGGCTGCAAGAAAAAGTGTGTTGGGGTTTCAACAAGGCATCATGCTCCTGGAGTAATTGCAAATTCAGGCACATTTGTTCAAAATGTGCAGGTCAGCACCAGCGACCTAGTGCAGAGCAATGGGGACAGGAAAATGGGCAGTGGGGAAATGGGCAGCCATTCTGAGGGGAAGGGGGATACCAAATAGGGAGAGGGAGGGATTTCAAGGAAGAGGGGTTTGGGAATGGAGTATGGGAAACCAATGAGAGGGAAGGAGAGGTTGGGGGAGGTTTTGGGCTGGCCAGAACGCTGGTCAAGGTGGGGGTGCTAAAGAATGGATGAAGGGATACCCAGAGGAGAGGGCAGGACAGATGTTAGTGGAAGGCTTCGAAAAGGGTTTTAGTCTAGAATATCAAGGGGGGGGAGGGAAGGCACGAGCCAAAAACTTGTCGTCCATTAAGGGAGGAAGACATAGCTCTCAAAAAATAAGAAAAAAAATAGAAGCAAGGAGGATGGAGGGCCATTCCGGACACCCCCATTACCCAACCTGCAGGTTTCCCATTAGGCCTAGTACCTAAGAAGCAACAAGGGGAATTTAGGCTAATTCATCACCTGTCTTACCCAGAAGGGACCTCGGTGAACGACCTTATACCAGGTGAGTGTAGCACAGTTTCGTATGCAACCCTGGATCAAGCAGTGGAGTTGATCAGAGCAAAGGGGGAGGCCTGGCTAGCAAAGACTGATATAGAGTCAGCTTTCTGGCTACTACCAGTCCGGAAGGAGGATTGGGACCTGTTGGGATTCTGCTTCTAAGGGTCCTTCTACTTTGACAAGGCAATGCCCATGGGCTGTTCCACAGCCTGTGCCAAGTTCGAGGCATTCAGCTCCTGGATACAATGGACGTTTGAGAACAGATACGGGCACAAGGCAATGGGGCACTATTTGGATGATTTCCTCATGATAGGAGGGTGTGAGGAGGAGGTAAGAACAATGCTTTTGGACTTTGAGGAGATGTGTGAGCAGTTAGGGATGCCTTTGGCAGGAGATAAAACAGAAGGTCCAGCCAGGAAGCTGGAATTCCTGGGGATTGAGATTGATGTAGACAAACAAGTCTTCAGATTACCACAACAGAAAGTGGCCAGGCTCAGGGCTTTGCTACAAGAGGTAAAATGTAGGAGGAGATTTCCCCTGAGGCAGGTCCAGCTGCTGTTGGGGCACTTGAACTTTGCATGCCAGGCGGTCGCACCAGGGAGGGTGTTCACCAAGAGGTTAGGCAGGGCAACAGCAGGCAAAAAGCATCTGCACCATTAGGTAGACATATCACGAGGGATTACACAAGATTTGGAAGTGTGGGAACAATTCTTAAAGGAATACAATGGGGTTACATTCTGGCAGAAAGAGTGGCTAGGAAATAACGATCTGGATCTATATACGGATGCATCCAGGGCTATTGGGTTGGGGGCTTATTTCCGAGGGAGATGGATAGCGGAGGCATGGCCGGATTCTTGGAAAGAGAAGGGGCTGCTAAAGGACATAACTCTACTAGAGATTTTCCTAATATGGGTGGCAATGTTGACATAGGGAGAACTCCTAAGCAATAGGAAAATAATGTTTTGGTGCGATAACAGAGCCGTAGTAGAGGTTATCAACAGGCAGGGAGGGCACTTGGAGATGGCGAACAGGGTCCTGAGACAATTAGTGTTGAGGGGATTACAACTAAACATGTCGTTTAAAGCCAAGCACATAGAGGGGGTGAAAAATGACATAGCTGACAGCCTTTCCCGTTTACAGCTGGAAGGATTCAGGTCCTTGGCACCACAAGCGGCTGCAAAGAGATTACCGGTGGCGGAAAAAGTATGGGAAATTGGCTGGAAGGAGCCCGACTGTTATACAGGAGCTCCTGGTCCACCAACACGCTGAAGACATACGAAGAGGCGTGGGGGGCCTTCCAGGAGTTCAGAAAACAGGAAGGGTTCAAGGTAAGTGAGCCAGTTTCACAAGACCAGGTAACAAAGTACATGGTGAAGAAGTGGAAGGCAGGAATGTTTAGCAGCACAATGGGTGTGCAGCTGGCGGGGATAGGATGGGCATGCAGCACAAAAGGTTGGGCCGAGCCGAATAAGTTTAAGGTGGTGCGGTGCATGTTGATGGGGTGGCAACGGCTAAAAGGAGGGAAGGTAAGCATAAGAAAACCTATTGCTGGGGACAAACCTGAAGGGCTGGTGAAAACCTTGGTAGAGATTTGTACCACACCCATCGAAGCCGTTTTATTCAGGGCCATTTTCACGGTGATGGCAGGAGGCGCATTCAGGGTCAGCGAGGTAGTAGTGGCCAACAAAACGGACGTAGTAGGGGGATTGTGGGAGGAAGAAATACACTGGGAACAAGAGAAGATCACAATTTGGCTGAGACGTTCAAAAACAGACCAGATAGGAAGGGGGACAGAGATTGTATTAGACAAGCATGAGAGTGATAGAACATGCCCAGTAGCGGCGCTATGGAAGTACAAGGTGAAGAGACAGGGAAAAAGCAGGCAGTTTTTTACACATATAGACGGAAATCCGGTGACATATTTCCAGGTAACGTGGGTGTTGAAGAAGGGGATGGAGCACCTAGGGGAGAACACGCAAAATTATTTGTCTCATTCATTTAGAATAGGAGCCGCATCCACACTAGCAGAAAAAGGTGGGTCTGTAGAACAAATCAAGAAAGCAAGCAGGTGGAGGTCAAACTGCTATAAAACATATGTGAGAAAAATAGTCTAATATCCACACTTGCTTTTCACAGGTCGGGAAAGATGCAAACGGGTCTGGATACTAGGGCACTCTTACATTTACTGGGCAGAGAGGTGGGTTGCTAATCGTCAAGGAGGGAGACAGCTTGGACAGGATCCTGACAGAGTGATGGTCCATTGGAAGGGGGTAAGGGGAATGAGGTGGGCACAGATTATGCCAACCTTAGAAGATCTGAAACAGAAATGGCCAAAACTGGACCTGTTAATATTGCACTTGGGAGGTAATGATTTGGGGGAATGTCCATGAGGTTTGCTGTGCAAGGAAATGATAAGGGATATGGGGACAATACAACAGTGGTGGCCGCAGGCAAGGATAGCCTGGTCAGAGATGGTGCCTAGGATGGTTTGGTGGCAGGCCAGGGATATAAAAGGGGTGGAACGGGCCAGGAAGAGAACTAACAGGAAGGTTGCGGCTTGGTTAAAGGGGAGGGGGGGAATGTACATAGAACATAAAGGAATATCCTATTCCAACCCAGTAATGAACAGACAGGATGGGGTGCACCTTTCAACGGTAGGGATGGCAACATACGTATTGCAATTGGAGGATAGCATAGAGAAGTGGGAAGAAGAGGGTAAGGGGGGGAAGCCCATCATTCCATCGCATAAGCTGGAGATGGGCTAGTGGAGGAAATTTTCAGAAAATTAAAAATTAAAATGGGGGTGGGGGGTGGGGTGGGGCCAAGTAGAAACCATGGGCCTGGTTCAGATGCTCAGATATGGAGGAAAGCAAAAAGGACGGGGTAGAAAGGATTTAGTATGAGGCACAGTTGCCATCGGCAGCCAGAAAAGGGAGGACAGCAAGGGGAATAGGAGAAGGGGTATTGGACTTCCAAACGTCCGGACCCCAAGAAGATTATGGACAACAAAAAGACGAGGACCACAAGAGGAAGAGGACCAAGGGGTATTGGGCTTTAAAGCGTCTGGACCCCGAGAAGACAACGGAAAAAGGGTCATTTTGAAACGTGATTTGAAATATGTAAATCTTTGAAAGAGGGAAAGTAAAATGGATCGCTTTGGAAATGAAGGACTGTTGAAAATGTAAGAAAAGTAAAAAGCAATCATTGTAAGACATGTTTAATAAATCAAATTGCCAGTCGAGCACCCACAAAAAGTTGTTGTGCCTCTCTTTTCTGGGGATCTCCATCTGACAAATGCGGTTGCCCCTATGGGATACCTAAATTGTCAGGGGGATCCCAAAAGAAAAAGGGGGCACGGGGGGGGGGTATTGGAGAGGGGAAGGCTAGACAAGTCAAAGATAGGTCAGGATCGAGGGGAAGGGTAGGAGAAAGAAAGGGGGGAGGGAGGCTCCAGGTAAGGAGGGAGGGGCGTGATGTCATACCTTGATATGACCAATAAGACTAGGCAGGTAGGCCAGGTGAGGATTGGCCAGAAGGAAAAGGGGAAGGGGTCTTGAGGGTATTTAGGGGCCAGCAGAGGAAGGGGTCTCCCTCTTTTGCTGGGTTTTCAAGATTAACAAAGCTCAGCACTTCGACTGGCAAGGGAGGTAAGGATGATTTGGGGTTACTGGGCCCGGCTACATGGCAGGGGATTTGTTGGGCAGGGAAGCTTGACGAGGCCTGCTAGGGGGCTGGAAGCCTCGGTTTATTTAGCAAGCTTGGTAAGGGGGCCCCCTTTTTTTAATTCCAAAACTGGTAATTATGTCTGACTGCTGCAGTAAGGGGCTTATCTGTTTGTACGAGGCATGGGGTGTGGGGGAGTTTGGTACATCCAGCAGACCAGAACAGGGCCCGGGAGGAGCAGGGCATCACTGCGACTACCCTAGTGGCTCAGTAGGTTGCATTCTCCCCACTCCCACCCCATGTTTGGAAGAGCTCATGTTAGAAAATTAAAGCTATTTAGGGGCCAGCAGAGGAAGGGGTCTCCCTCTTTTGCTGGGTTTTCAAGATTAACACCCACCCACCCTGGAATTGGCAGCAAAGGGGGGGACAGGAGGATTGGGGTGAAAGGGGAGGAGAACAATGGGTCACCGACTATAGGGTGAAGGAGACGGGGAGTGAGCCCCGCAAAGAAAATGTTGTCTATGGGTTGGCTAAGGAAGCCAACAGGGAGAGAGTCAAGGCAGGAAGGAGGCAACAATTGGGTCACCAGAAGGGGTGACAAGGGAAGAGGAGAGAGAGCCCCGATGGAAGCGGGTTGGCAAAAGCGGCCAACAGGCTTAGATGCCCGGGCAAGCAGGGCTTGCGGGGGGCAGGAGTGCCTAAAAGGAGGCAATGGATGGGCATGGGTTGCCAGGAGAGGGCAACAAAAAAGATGGGAAAGAAAAAAGGGACAAAACGGCCGGCCCGGTGGCATTGAGGGTTGAGGCGCTGGACGCCACACCTCACACCACGCCGGTGACCCGGGTTCAGGAGTGAGCTCGGGTAGTCGGGGGTTGGCCGGGGGGAGACAGGCTGAAGCATCCGGGGACAGCTCGCCTTCTCCGGGGGGGAGGGAGGGACTTCCACACCAGCAAGCGGTGACCCCTGGTGGAGACTGGGGAGAGCGACGGCAAGCTGAG
This sequence comes from Neoceratodus forsteri, assembly GCA_016271365.2. Taxonomy (NCBI): domain Eukaryota; kingdom Metazoa; phylum Chordata; order Ceratodontiformes; family Ceratodontidae; genus Neoceratodus; species Neoceratodus forsteri. The sequence continues at coordinate 1,332,642,165 of CM057455.1, read as the reverse complement.
TCTCAGGGGGTATGATTGGTCACGGGCAGAAGCTGGCAGCCAATCAACCCCAGAGGCTGCTCCTTCACGGAAGGAGGGGGGGCGACTTTGCGGATGCCAGAGGATGCCCTGACGCTTAGGCACGCAGCGTCCCATGGGGAACATGGGAGAAAAAGTACCTCCGCGGAGCCTGGATGAAGGAGCACCGAGCCGAGGGTCCTAATGTGCCAGCACCCACCCGCAACCCAGGACCTGATAAGTACCCAAGATTCGGGGTTCCCCAGACCTGACCCCGCCCGGGGGGGGTGTTCCGTGGCGCAATGATGGGACTAAGGGAGCGGGGGGGGGGTGCTGGCAGGGGCAGGGCTTCATGGGTGCTCCTGAAAGATCGGCTTGGTGGGGGAGAAAAAATAGAAATTTCAAAAAAGAAAAAAGGGACAAAACATAGAGAAAAACTGACTGAAGGGGCAGAAAGAAAAGAAAAGCTGCCGGAGGAGGGCGGCGGAAAAGGAGGAAAAAGGACAGAGAGCCTGAAGCTGGGACAATGAGGAAATTTTCAGAAAATTAAAAATTCAAATGGGGGGGGGGGGGCAAGTAAAAACCATGGGCCGGGCTCAGACGCCTGGACATGGAGGAAAGCAAAAAGGACGCGGTATGAAGGGTTTAATATGAGGCACAGTTGCCATCGGCAGCCAGAAAAGGGAGGGCAGCAAGGGGAATAGGAGAAGGGGTATTGGGCTTCCAAACGTCCAGACCCCAAGAAGATTATGGACAACAAAAAGACGAGGACCACAAAAGGAAGAGGACCAAGGGGTATCGGGTTTTAAAGTGTCTGGACCCCGAGAAGACAATGGAAAAAGGGACATTTTGAAACATGTAATTTGAAATATGTAAATCTTTGAAAGAGGGAACGTAAAATGGATAGCTTTGGAAATGAAGGACTGTTGAAAATGTAAGAAAAGTAAAATGCAATCATTGTAAGACATGTTTAATAAATCAAATTGCCAGTCGAGCACCCACAAAAAGTTGTCGTGCCTCTCTTTTCTGCGGCTCTCCATCTGACAGTTGCATTTCAGGTTAATCCCTTGAGTTCCAAATAGCTTTGCAATCATCTCAAACTATAATTATGTACATTTCAACAGTAACACTATATAATTTCTAAACAAAGGGATCCCAATATCAGTTACATTTCCACATAATGATTTGCATATATTTTTATACCAGCAGAAATGCAAGGGAGGAAAATGCAGAATAGCAAGGGAAGAGTGGGAGACAGTAAGAGGCAGAGAATTGCAAGACCATCAGGGTGATCAAATCCTAGGTCTCACAGGAAAATTTGGTTGCACAACCAGACACACGAGACAGGAGAGGAAAGAACAGATCCTTGCATTCAAACTCTCCATAACAACTGAGACAGGGTCCTATTCAACCCTGTCACACTCAGTTTTAACCTTGGTCTCAGAATTGGGCAAGCCTTTGAATTCAGACTTTAATTGCCCCCAAGATGGCCTTCTGATAACAGACCATGTGGGCTATGTAGTTTAGAACCCTCAAAGCCAAAATGGAGAGCAAGTACACCTTAAGTCCGTACTGGTTCAACTTTCTAGACTCCTTATCTGGAGGAGAGGTACTTGTGTTTGGGGGTAGTGGAGCGGTCATGGGCTGCATTTATGACCACTGAATCAGCTTTTGGATGGGTACTGAGGTGGTCCTTGCCCTCAGGGGCATGATACATTCTGTCCGCCTTTTTGGAGACAGCAGCTACTGATGATAGCTGTTGCCAGATCATAGAGGCCAAGTCATCGTGGGGTCCAATCCATGGAGTGATAAGGAGAGGAGACAACTCTGGGAGATCGAGGTGCTCCCCTAGCCTTTTGCACTGAGGGTCCTGGTTCTTCATCTACCAGCCACTGGCCTCCTGAATTTTCCAGAGGATTTCCAAGAAGGAAGGGTCCTCCAGGGAGGACTTAGGAGTCTCTTTGGACTTGGGATTCCCGGGAAGAGAAGACTGGTAGCCCGAGGCAGAGGGTGAGGAGGAATTGGACTCTGAGTCTGATGAAGGGCTCCTATCTGGAGTCATTACCCTTCGAGAGAGAACCTCCTTTGAGGCTCCTTTGGCCTGGGACCCTGATCCTCCACTGTGGAAATACCCACAATGTGATCCAACGTGGAGGGACGCAACTCCACTGGCGAAGGAGACCATAGAGTAGGGGCCGGATGGGCCGGCATGCTGACGGCAGTCAAGCGCTGACACCAGCTGGGTCTTGGTTCTGCTCTACCAGGACTCGAACAGTGCCTCGTAATCCACCTGCGGCCGTGGTGGAGGTGGATGTGATTGAGGTTGATACACTGGCGGATAGCCCAGCATTGGGTAACTTGGTGTTGGGTAACCAGGTGGTGATTACCCGGGTGTATGATACCCTGACGTGGGATAGCTGGGAGTATAAGCTAGCACTGGGTACCCCAGAGTGTGGTACCCCTGCATCGGGTACCCTAGCAACGGATACCCCGGAGAGGGGTAACCTGGCATGGGATAGCCCAGCATCAGGTAGTCTAGTGAAGGACCCGACAGCAGGGCTGAAGGACCTGCCGGAGGCCCCAAAGAAACATTAAAGGGGCCTGGCAAGCCAGGGTCTGGTGATGGACCCATGGGAGGAAGACCCCAGCATCAGCCTAGAAGAGCAGGATGGTCCCTCCAGATTCTGGGGAGGAGGAGCAGGCCCAGAAGAAGGAACCAGAGGTGTTGGGGGCAGGAGGCTCTCTGGAGCCCTCCGGCATAGGGATGACTGGCGCTGGCTTGATAGGAGGGCCAGCGGGTGGTTGCTGCTCCTCCTCTGGCTCTGAGGGTATGGGAGAGGCTGGAAGTTCCACCGGAGGTGGAGAAGAAGCACCCTGGGAAGAGGATGCCACCTGGGGAGGCTGCTGCATAAGTGGCAGTGGGCGCTTTTCTGAAACACCGCCATAGGACCTCGAATCGGGGTCTGGCAGAAGCGATGAGAAGGACCGATGCCCGATTTATCTGTCGGGGCTTTGTGGTCATCAGAGGGCACAACGCCTGACTTACCAGCCGAACCACTGGACTTATACCCATGGATTTTAATTGGCCTAAGAGTGGAAGAAGCCTTCAAATCCACAGAGGTGCCACCTGAACCCTAATCAGCTCAGGTGGGGGGACCTAGGGCTGCTCTGTGACTAGGGGAGCAGGCCTGGTCAGAGGTGCACAATCCTTGCAGGTGGAAGGCTGCTTGTTGGCCGTGGTCTCCAGAGGAAACTGCGGCCTGGAAGGAGACCAATCCTGGTCCCGAGTCTTCTCTTTGTCTTTCTCCTTCTTCTGCTTCTGGGAGCCAGACGAACTGGCTGGTGATGAAGAAGAGCTCCTGATCTGCTGCAGCTCCTTTTCCATGGAAGCTAATTTTTGTTTTAAAATATGGGATTCCATGTCACCCGGTTGAACTTCTGGCAGGCTGCACAGACCTCGGTGTCATGGTCGGGTCGAGGCACTAAAGGCACAAGTATGGGTATCCTTCTCCAGGAGCTGCTTGCCACAGGAGCCTTTTTTTTTCTTTTTTTTCCTTTTTTTAGTATTTCTATTTATTCTCCATTAACCTGCTGGAGAAGGTACAGAGGAGGGCTACAAAGATGATAGCCGGTCAGCAGGGCAAGGCATATGAGGAGAGGTTGAGGGCACTGAACATGTACTCCCTGGAAGACAGGAGAGAGAGAGAGAGAGGGGACATGATTGGGACATTCAAGTACTTGAAAGGGATAAATAATGTTGATAAGGAAAGTCTCTTTAAGCTGAGTGGCAACAATATCACGAGGGGGCACAGTCTTAAGCTGGAGGGTGGGAGGTTTAGGAGGGATGTCAGGATGCACTTCTTCACAGAAAGGGTGGTGGACACTTGGAATGCACTGCCAGAAGAGGTCATCTCGTTAAAGACAGTGAGCAGCTTTAAGAGAGGCTGGAATAGGCATAGGAGGAAGATAAGAATCATGGGTAGGGAGAATGGGAGGAGTGGGGAGGGAGGGCAGGGACATTAGCTCAATCTGTGGACCCTGCAATATGAGCAGACTTGATAGACCAAATGACCTTCTACTACTGGCTTGTTCGTATGTCCTCCCCGTACAGCCCCCATCTGACCGGCTCCCCCAGCTCTGTCCCCCGGAATTACCGGGGCTTACCTTACGCCCGGTCCAGGAGGGGTACCTGCGGAGAGTCGGTCGCCATCCTGCTGCTGTTTTTTCCCATTTTCTCCCCATTTTTTCCTAGGACCCCAGGAGAAGGTCGCATGCATGTGGAGGCCCACATGCGCCTTACAGCCTGGGTAACAGCCTTCCTCCACCCGCCCCATTGGCCTATCACCGGCACCCTGCTTATGCAGTCCCTCGGCCTCCACCAGGGGGTAGCCATGAGCGAAGGATACCACCCCACCTCCGCAGAGTGGAGAGCTGCCTGACGGCCACTCCATCCGCCCCCCCCGTACTGACCTCCCACGACCCAGGCTCGCTCCCAAACCCGGGTCGCCGGCATGCCGCGAGGTGAGACGTCCAGTGCTTCTGCCCTCTGCACCACCGGGTTGGCGCTAGGAGCATTTATTTTGATGAGATTCCAAAGCAGTTGGAGAAGACATGTAATCCAATGATGAAAAAACTTGTTTTGAGGAAAAAAGAAATAAAATCAAAAGATATACTTATCAAAAATGGTGATCGAACTGTAGAAGCATTTCGCGAGATCCAACATGCGCAGGTCAATGGTGGGAAAGAACTAGAGGGCAGGCGTGGGGACCTCCCACTATATAGTGCCAGACCGATGTTGGTCACGTGACTCCGGGTGGGTGGTCCCCCACCAGACACAGCTAGCTAAAGTTTTCTGTGTGATCCTAGTGCCTGGTGGCTCAGTCCTAACGGTTATTGCCTACTGCAAGAGCCCTCTCAAAGTAAGATGTACTTTTTCACAGAAAGAGTAGTGGATGCTTGTAACAGCTTCCCTGCAGAGGTGGTGGGGGCTAAATTGGTAGGAGAATTCAAGGAATAGACATAACAGTACTCTCGCAATAGGGAAGAGAGGGTAAGCCACAGATCAACTAGGGTCTGTCGCAATGCATTAGGTAGGGAAAAGGGGGCAGACTAGGTGGGCCACACAGTCCTTATTTGCTGTCACCTTCTATGTATGTATGTATGTAAGTGACCTGAGAGACCTGTGCTAGATGTATTTGGGGATGGATTGAGGGAGATGTGCTTTCCTAACACAATAGGTGAAGCAGTGATTGCAGAAAGCATTTGAAAGAATGCCTTCAGCCATGATGCGATGGGGATGGGAAGACAGCACCCAGTCCAGGAGGGAGTGGTTGGAGGAGTGGGGATTGAGTCTGGTGGGTTCAGTGATTAACTGAGTGAAATTCAGGGACTCAATAGTGTGGAGAATGAGCTTAGATGTGGAGAGAGCCAATTGCTATTGAAGTCTCCAAGGAGGAGGAGTTCGCCGGAGGCGGAAAGGGAGAGAAGCAGAAGAGGGAGTTGAGGAGAGAAGAGTGAGAGATCTTAGGGGAGGCAGATAGGATACCAACAAAGATAGGGAGGGTGGAAGGGAGGGAAATCTTAACTAGCAGGAGCTCATGGGAGGCGGGGAGGACCTCCTTGAAAGAGATGGAACAGAAGAGGGCTTGAGGGACGTATATGGCAACTCCACCATCATGCTTGCCTCTGTCCTGGTGAAAGAGGTGGAAGTCTAGGAGGGCTAGGTGTGGGTCTGGGACTCTAGATGAGAGCCAGGTTTCGGAACTACACAGGATGTCAGGAGAGTACAAGGAGACCCATACTTTGAAGGAGTCAAGCTTAGGGAGGAGGCTTTTTGTACTTGAAATGGAAGAAGCTAAGGCCTTTAAGAACAGAAGGGGAAGGAAGGGAGGGGGCAGGATGTGGTTCCACATCACCATCCCTAAGGAGGAGAATAAAAAAAGGGAAGAGAAAGGAGAGAGTTTCTGCCTTTTATGATGAAGGAGGGGGGAGAGTTGAGGGAGTGGAGAGGAAAGGAGTGAGAGGAGTGGTGGAGAAATTCGAGGTTTAAGGTGGGGGCATGAAGAAGGCCAGGGTGGATATAGTGGATAGGGGTGTGAAGATGTGCAGAGGCGGGGGGAGGGAGGTGGAAAAACAGGTGAAAGAGATGAAAAAGGTGGAGAAGAGGTGGAAGGGAAGTGAGAAGGATGGGGGAGAAGGCAAGGGGAAAATGAGAGGACCTGGGGGAGGGGAGGAGAGGAATGAAGGGGGAAAGATAAGGTAGACAGGTAGCCAGAGAAACATGGTACAAGAGTTACGACAGAAGAGGAGATCCAGAAGCAAATGATTTGATACCTTTTAATGGACCAACATAGATGTAACAACAAGAACAAAGTGCTCTAGCTTTCGGACCAACCAGTCCTTCTTCAGAAGCTCACAGAAGAGGAAAGAGAAAGGGGGTAGAGGGTGATTAGGCTCAAATAGAAGTTGACCCAGCATCGGAGAGTGTAACAGAAAAGGAAGTATGTAAGGGTAAGCAGTCACAAGTGCAAATAGAACAGGTTAGGAGTAGGAGGTGAAAAAAAAAAACAGCAGATGAGCGAGCACGGATATTTACCAGTTACAGTAAGCAGGTCTGGAAGGTGGAATACGCTTTAAATGCAAATCGACCCAGCAGTTTTTAATTTCATTTCATTTTATTGATTATACTGGAAAGGCTTGTCAGCTTTGCTGCCCGTTTACACAAGCATCCAGTTACATATGACACGTATTTGACATTACATGAGCCAAGGATCAATCAACATTAAGCGAGGGTTAAGGAAAATGTACAATAGTATCTAGACAATATAGACTTAAGGGAACACTAGAAAACTAGCCTAGGTGAATTAAACACAACGGGTGACATAAAGCATACAATGAGGGTTTAAGCAAATTTACAATATAACATTGGGACCAATGGAGTTAAGTGCAATCAAGACTATCCTGGGGGACTAAAACTTTAAAGTCACAAGTGCCAACAAAAGGGAGGGAAAGTGCCAAAGGAGAAAACCAGAGGAAGAGTGGAAAAGAGGGCATGAAGGGAGCCAGTTTAGGGCTGCTTGCAGGTGCTGGTGTAGGTGCAGGAGAAATGTCTCCTGATGTGTTTGAAGACATTAGTCGAGGGACAGAGTTTGAGTTCTGGAGGGAGAGAGTTGAAGAGCTTGGGTCCTATATAGGAGAGTGTTTTCTGGCCTAGGGTGGTGTGGCAGAAAGGAACAGTGAATGTGAGAGTGGAAGATAGTCTAGTGGTCCTGGTGGAGGCGACTGACTGTAAGAGAGAAGAGAGGCAAACAGGGAGCAGCCCACGAGAGAGATTAAAGAAGAAGGTGGCCATCTTGCAGTTGAGGCGGGCCTCAAGGGAGGGCATAGTTGCAGTTTTGCGTTGATAATGGTACAATTAGTGCAACAACCTAATACTGGAGCAGAGGCAACACTAGCTAGAGAGCTAGCTGACCAACCAAAGCAGTAGATTACAGGCATACACACAAACTGAAATAGCAGGTGTGCAGCTAGGATCAGTAACAATAGCTCAAAACACTTGAAGAGGTGCAGCAGAAAGACTAGGCTAGACGGCTAGCTAAACACGCCTATAGTGGATACTGAGAAGATGTAATATGAAGGTGCAGACTGCTACAAAGCATACAGCAATAGCAATTTGAATATACTAACATGACTAGAGTCTGGAGTACAGATGGAAACACAGTTTAAAGGAAATTACCACAGATGGAAGTAGGTACATGTATAGGGTGTCTGTGGAGCAGCGTGGCCGGCTGACTCCAGGCAGACTCCTCAATGTTCTTAGCGCACAGTCCTTTGTGCAGACGGGCCACTTACAGTAATGTGTTCATTTAAAAAAAAAATTATTTGTTATTAATTTCACAATATAATTTCCACATTCAAAATATACATAGTTATACACTGAAAACATACGTTCTTTATACCAGTCCATTATACATATTACATCATTACATCATATTACTTTTTTATATTTCCTTTTTTGTATACCCCCCCCATCTACCATAGATTAATTTGTTACCCATAAGGGAATATAATTATTTCTTATATCATTAAATGAATGATCATCCATAAGAAAAAATTACTCACCTTAGTAATGTTGTTTCTTCTAATGGAGTCTTGCTGTATTCTGACAGTAGCAGTGAGTCTCAACCTTCGAACTGCCCCGGAGATGAAAGAGTTAACTTTCCATGCCAGGCATGGAACGCTGAGCTCGAGCTTGGTTGAGACTCTGTCTGTTGCTGTTTAAACTCAAACCGTCAGATCTTTACGAGCTAAACTCACTAAGGTCCTGTGTGGAAGCTGTAACCTACACTAGCCAACTGGCTACTAACATAAAACACATTTTTGGTCCCAAAACAAAGACTCAAGTCAGGAGACTCAAAATGAAAACACAACACCCACTCTCCCCAAGAAAAAGGGGAAAACAACAAGGTGGGCACCTACTGAGTGCCAATACTGCACTGCCCACCCACATCCCAAAAACAGAGGTTCTGGAGAGGGCAGGCAGGGAAGGTCAGAATACAGCAAGACTCCATTAGAAGAAACAACATTACTAAGGTGAGTAATTTTCTTCAAACAACATGAAGTCTTGCTGTATTCTGACAGTAGCAGACTACAAAGCAGTACCTCCATGGAGGAGGGACAGAACCTACTTAGGGAATAATAGGACTGAAGCACAGTTGTGTTAAACCTACATCACTCCCAGCCTGGATATCCAGGGAGTAATGCTTGGTAAAAGTGTGAACTGTTTTCCAGGTAGCTGCTTGACATATCTCTAGAACAGGGATGTCCCTGGCAGCAGCCAGGGAAGCAGCTGTACCTCTGGTAGAGTGAGCCCTCAGGCTTGAGGGTGGAACCTTACCCAGTTTTTCATAACAAAATTGGATACAAGAGACAATCCACCTGGCAATGGATCTTTTAGTGGCAGGTTTCATTTAAAAAAAAAAATTATTTGTTATTAATTTCACAATATAATTTCCACATTCAAAATATACATAGTTATACACTGAAAACATACATTCTTTATACCAGTCCATTATACATATTACATCATTACATCATATTACTCCCATGTACTCCCTGGAGGAGAGGAGGGAGAGAGGGGATATGATAGAGACATACAAGTATCTTACAGGGAGGAACAGGGTGCAGGAATGCACTATTTTTAAGCGAAAAAGATGTTCCAGGACTAGAGGGCATGGGATGAAGTTGGAGGGAGGACGATTCAGAGGAAACGTGAGGAAGAATTTCTTCACAGAACAGGTGGTGGACAAGTGGAACACCCTGCCAGAGGAAGTGGTGGGGGCTGAAACAATCACGGATTTAAGAATGCATGGGATAGACATAAAGGAATTCTGGAGGTCAGGGTAGGGCAACAGACTTCCTGGAAAACATAAACTGAACTTACAAACTTAAATGGGCAGACTGGGTGGGCCATAGGCCCTCTCCGACACTGTTTATGTATCTATGTATCTATGTTTCCTTTACCAACCCTCACCGTAAGTGAGGAACAGTTGGAGGGAGTCAAACCTGTGATCCTTGTACGCTCTATGTAGTAGCTAAGGGCTCTTTACATCTAAACTGTGCAGCCTCCTCCTCGCCAGAGGAGGAATGGTCAGTGAAGTACACAGGAAGAGACATAGATTGATTAAGGTGGAAATCTGAAACCACCTTAGGCAAGAACTTCCTGTTAGTCCTGAGGACCACCTTATCTCTATGAAAGGAGATAAAATCAGGCTCCACTGACAAAGCTTGTAATTCACTTATGCGTCTGGCAGAAGTGATGGCCACCAGAAACACAGTTTTCCAAGTCAAGTACTTAAGCTCTGCTGAAGACAAAGGCTCAAAAGGGGGTTGCACAAGCTGAGCAATGCAAACATTAAGGTCCCAGGCAGGGCTTGACAAGAGTCGACCTCTTCCCTGATGAAGCCCATCACCTGAAACGGCATGAGTTCTGACTTGGCCTCATTGATCAGGAGGCCGAGTTGGAAGCAGGTCTGTAGGCCCAAATCCCTGGACCTCTCCACCATCTATTGGGTGGAACCTGCTAGGAGCCAATTGTCGAGGTAAGGATAAATCCTGACCTCCCCGATGCCTGAGATGGGCCACAAACCACTGCAATGCATTTGGTGAAGACCCGAGGGGCTGATGACAGGCCGAACTGCATGACTTGGAACTCATACAGGGTCCCTTTGACCCTGAAGCGGAGGAACTGCTGATGGGACAGACCGATTGGGACAAGAAAGAACATGTCCTGCAGATCCAGTGAACAGAACCACATGTTTTGCTCCAAGGATGGTATGATCTGGGACAGAGTGACCATCCGAAAGGTGCGTGACCTGAGATACTGATTCAGGTCATGCAGATCTAGAATAGGGCGCCAACCCCCCCCCCCTCCACTTGGGCACTAGAAAGTACCTGGAGACAAAGCCTGGGTCTGCTGGAGGATCTGCCACTGGAGCTACTGCCTCCTTGAGGAGGAGCTGAGCGATGTCATCTCTGAGAGCTGACTGGGTCTGAGCGGATACTCATTCCTCCTGAGGGGCGTGGGCTTGGCTTGGAGGGTACTGCTTGAATTCCAGAGGCAGTCCCTGACCGACCACTTCTAGAACCCACCTGTCCATGGTGATAACGGACCAGGCGGAAAGAAAGTGGTGGAGCCAGACCCCTACAGGAGGACCCAGAGCTGGCGTGACGGGAGTGGGGTTGGCAGCCCCCGGCCCGTCACTAAGCAGGCTTGGAGGAGGAGGATCCAGGACCTGAACTTCGGCCTCCTTTACAGGCCTGTTGGGAACCTTGCTTGGGCCGAGGGTGGCAAGCTTGAGCCTGCTGCTGTTGCTGGTGCTGCTGTCCGCCTTGGAAGGAGGACTGCTGAGTCATAGGGACAGAATGCCAAAAAGGCTTCTTCTTCTTCCTCTGCTGGTTCTTGCCCAAAGAACTCTTGGCAGAGGTAGCATCCAAGGTGGCACTGGACTGCTCGATGCGCTGAAGGTGACCGGCCACTCCTGGGACGAACAAGTCAGTCCCGGGGAAGGGCACATCAGCTAATTTATGCTGGGTATCAGCCGGAAAGTAGGAAAGCCTCAGCCAAGCCCTGCGACGAGAGGCAACTGCGGCAGCCATCGAATGGGCACAAGAATCCCCAAGATCTAGGGCCATCTGGAGCTGCTGTTTGGCAACCAGCCCTGATCCCAGACCTGCTTGACCGTGGTCTGCATGTCTGCGGGAGATGTGGGAGGACCTCGTCCAATGACCCCAGAAGGGCATGAGAGAAGTGTGCCATGATGAACGCCGAACTTGCCTGATGAAGGCCCAAGGAGGAAGCCGCATAGACCTTCCTGGCTGAATGGTCCAAAAGTTTGGACTGTTTTTCAGGAGGTTGGTCAGTGTTGGCAGAACTGCCAGTATGCCTGAACACAGAGGTGGTCACCAGGCTCTTGGCCGAAGGGTGCTCTGTGAATGCCACAAGGGACCCCGTGGGCACCGCATATTTTCGGGCCATGTGGGCAGATGGAGCTGGACAGGAGGCAGGATGCTGCCAAAGTTCTAAGGCCAGTCTAGTAATGGCCTCAGCAACAGGAAAGGCCTCCGTTGGAGTATCCCCTCTCTTGAGGATGTCAGTGAGAGGGTACTCCGCCTTTTTCTGAATAGGCTCCAGGGGCATCCCTGTAGACTCAGAGATGAGGTGGAAGATCCCTTGAAAGGATGGGGGACCTTCCTCCATCTCTAAGCCAGCGGTCGAATCATCATCCCTGGATGTGAATGAAGACCAGTGACATCCGAATCCAAAGAATCCGGATACAAGAGCCTACCGCCCATGTCACCTTCGACTCGGCGAGGGCAGACCGGGGTGACCGTGACCAACAATCGCCAGAGAAGCTCGGTGTCTGGTCTGTCTTTCTTGGAAGAAGCCCATCCCGCAGGCTGCTTGGATGGTGGTTCCATCACAGTGGGTGGAGAGACCGTTATGGGCCGAACAGGTGGTCTTGCCGGCTCCGTGGGCAAGGGAACCGAGTTGGTCGGCTCCAAATGAGTCGGCTTCAGCCTGGGAAGTGAAAGCCAAGTAATGGCTGGGGAGGAAGTCGTGGTAGGCTTATGCCCAGAAAGAACTGGCTGCTGCCACATGAGATCCTCGTAGCACCGACGGAGTTTCCGCTGGAGCCTCTCCTCATCCGAGGAGGACGAGGAAGACCGATAGCATTGCCTCTTCTTAGAGCGCTTGTGGCTCTTCCTTGGCCTGTTGGATGAGGGGGTCCTAGACCTTGACCGAGATCGGGCAGGCCAACTCGGTCGGTCGGGAGGCACTGGCAGAGCCGGTGACTTCCCAGAGTCCGGGACCGGATCCTCGATTGGCACACCAGCAGGCTGGATTTCGTCTTCTGAGTCCTCTCTAAAGAGTCGTCAACTGGAGTCGGCGACAGGGGATTGATTAGGTCGATAACAATTTTGACGTCGACTACATTCTCGGTTGCTGGCCTGATGGGAGGTCCGAGAAGCCAGCAACCAAAGAAGCGATCTTGACCGAAGTTGAGACCGCGTGCTCCTGGGACTGAGACCTCTCTCGGTCCCAAGAGCGCCTTCGTCGAGAAGACTTGCTCGGATCCTTATCCCGGATACGGGATCGAGAAGAGTGTGGGCCCGCAGGCACCTCCCCCTTGGTGGGAAGAGACTGGCACAATTCTCTGAAGGAACCCAAGAAGGTGGAGCCCAGGTTGAGCAGAACGAAGAAGCTCCGGGAAGAGCTCGCGCTTCTTCCTCGAATGCTTGCATGCGTTCCAATTGCTCAGCAGATCCTGCAGTCATGGAAACCACCCACCTAGCCTCTTTAGATTTCACTGGAGGATTCCTCTTCTCCAGTCTCCCCAGTTGCAAGCATGCAAGACGGTTGTCCAGGACTTTGGAATGGAAGGCCAAGCAAAAACTGCAGGATAAGGTGTCATGGCCAACACTGAGGCAGTAGATGCACGCGGAGTGGTGATCGGTATGCGACATCTTGTGGTCGCAGGAGCACTGGCGAAATCTGGGGGAAGATTTTTCTTCCATAATCGAAGATGCGAAAATGCGATCGCTAATTCGAAAGATACAAAGTTTGGGCAAAACCGAAGGTTTGAAAGTCAGGGCCTACAAAATGCATGAGCACGAGGGAGGCAACCTGAATCTTCCAGTGGAAAGAAAGATCTGGCATCATGGGGCGGAGCCGAGGTATATACCACCTGGGTGTGTGGGAGGAGCCAGCTTGAAGACTTCCAGTGATCCTTAAAGGGGAAAGGGACATGCCAAACAGTGTGGATGAACAACATATCCACGATCCTAGAATCGCCAATATCCAGAGTCATCTGGAGTTGCTACTTTGCCACCGCCCTACCCTGGTCCCCGACCTGCTTGACCGTGGTCTGGAGGTCAGCTGGGAGATGAGGAATTACCTCATCCAGGGAACCCAAGAGGGCGTGGGAAAAATGTACCATTATAACGGCCGAACTGGCCTGACGAAGGCCGAGCGAGAAAGCTGCCTATACCTTCTTCCCAGAATGGTCCAATTGTTTGGATTCCATGTCTGGGGGTCTTGTAAGTGGATACTTAGCCTGTTTCTACACAGGCTCAAGCTTCAAGCTTCATTCTCATGAATTCGGAAATGAGCCGACAAATACCCATCAGCAAGGAAGTGGCCTCGTCGAAGGAGAGACCCCCCTAGGACTCTATGTCCACCGCACGGGAAATCATGGAGGAATCCTTGAACTCTGAAGAGTCCTCATAGAGTGGGCGCCCACCAGTGTTGCTCTCCACCTGCCTTGGGCGGTCGGGAGTGAGAGTGACCAACAACCGATGGGACAGGCCTTGGGCCAACAGAGAATACTGGGTCGGAGCCCCAGACTTCAGTTGCTCAGGTGGCTGCTCCACCCGAATCGGTGGAGTAGCCAGCTTTGGTTGAGTCAGCGGGGCTTGAACCGGCACCTCGGCAATGGCGGCTGTGGCCAAAGTCAGTCTTTCTGACGAAAGCCACTTAATGGCCGGAGTCGAAACCAGGAGCAGTTTGGAACCAGATAAGACCAACTGCTGCCACATGAGGTCTTCGTAGTATCGATGCAACTTGCACTGAAGTGTCTCCTCACCTGAAGAGGATGAAGACGAGAAGCGGCAGTGCCACTTACTATGACAGCGGGAACGAGATCACTGGAGGGAGCGAGTCTTGCCCAATATCGAAGTTGAGGAGCAGGACTGAGACCTTGACTGTTGGCGGGGCCGACAGGGGACCTTGACAGGAGTCAGAGAAACCCTTGGCTCCTGGTCCAGTTCCTTGGTGGGTGGGTCCTGCCCAGTGGGCTGAGCAGACCCATTCGAGGACACCAGGAGCACCGGTGTCCGAAAAAGAAAATCATCGGCCGGATCGGGCGACAACCCACCAATCAGCTCGAGAAGATCTCAGCCATGTCGACAGGTGTCTCAGCTGACTGGTCTGACGGGGCACCATATAACCAGTGGCCTCGGTCCCAAGAACGTTGATGTGTCGACTTTTCTTTGTCCTTTTTTGACTCCTTCATCTTGGAGCACAAAACGTGCGACCCCTAAGGGCCCTCTCCCTTTGAAAAGAGAGACTGGCACAACTCCTTGAAGGAAGCCAAATAGGAGGATCCCAGATGCAGCGGAATGAAGGCCGAAGCTGAAGAGGAGCCCACCATGGCCTGAGCCGCTTCCTCCTCGAAGGCCTTGAGCTGTTCTAACTGCTCAGTGGACCCCGCAGTCGCATAGACCAACCAACGGGCATCCTTCGATTTGACTGGCGGGTAACGCTTCTCTGGTCACCTCAGCTAAAGTCGGGTAGTGCGATATTCAACCATGTTCGGAGAAAAGGACCAACAATGATCGCAGGTCGGTGGATCGTGGTCCAGTCCCAGGCGGTACATGCACGTGGCATGAGGATCCGTTCGAGACATCTTCTGCCCGCAGGGGTACCGGCGAAACCCGGGGGCTGATTTTTCCTCCATCGCAGAAGCGAGGGAAGAAGATTAAGACTGAACTCGAGAGAGTTTTAGAATCAGTTTTGGAAGCGAATCCAAAGATTCAAGAGCCAGGGCCTACTACACACAGGAACACTAAGGAGGGAACCTGAACCTTCCAGCAGAAAGGAAGATCTGGCATCATGGGGTGGAGCCAACGGCTACACCACCCAGGTGGGTGGGATGAACCAGCTTGAAGACTTTCTGGCACATCTTAAAGTGGCAAGGTACCTGCCATGAAGTGTGGATAGAACAACATATCCACAATCCTAGAATCTCCTTATCATTTTCATATCATCCTTCTTCCATAAGCTTTTCAAATTCCAAACCTTCAGTAACAGCCACAGGAAACATTTTTGATCTTTTATTCTTTTAATTTCTACTTTTAACCTGTTACCAATGGTGCAGAAGATCTGTGGGACATTCACATTTTCAATTACCTCATATATTAAAGCATCAGATTCCACCTAATTTTCCATACACAAAAAAACGATCTCACGCAAACTTTGCTCTTCGTTTAGGAAAGGGAACATTGTTTAACCAGAAGTAGCACACTAAGCCGGAGCTTGTTTCCAGATGTGACCTGGGAGCACAAGGAAGTTAAGTGACTTGCTCAGGATCACACGGTATGCACCTAGGCGGCTGTGGGATTCAAACCCAGGTCTCCAGGTCTACAGCTCAGAGCCTTAACCCACTACGCTATACTGCCTCCATAAAGCATGTAGCGTTTAGGAAAGCATTTCCCCACCATAGTTTTATCTGATGTGCATTTTCATAATTTTCTGGATAAGGGCAACTATAGCCTCCAACTTTTTTAGGAGAAACAAGTTTGTTCCATGAAATTCTTGGTCCCCTCCCAAAAAAAAACCTTTTGAAATTCTTCTTACTGTGTCATACTATGTTATTGCAGGACATCCCACTATTGCTTGCATCACATAGAACAAATGAGGCATAGCCATCATCTTTATTGTTTCAATATGACCTGCAAGTGATAAAAAAAATTTTGCCCAGTTTTCCAATAGTCCTTTTACTTTATCTTTTGCATTTTAGTACTTATTATTTCTTCCTGTTTATTGGAAATAATAATGCCAAGGTATCTAAAACTATTACTAATAACACATTTCTCTTTAATAACAGGAAGCAATGAGTAGTTCAATTTATTTACTTCCATAATAATTGATTTGGATTGGTTTAGACTATATCCAAAAACTGTTGCATAATGTTTTACTCCATCCAAACAGGCTGGCATAGAGTTATTCATGTGTTTCATGAGTATTAATAGATCATCAGCAAAAAATGAAAATGACGTACCTACTGTAATTCTTGATCTTCCTGTGTATCTTCACCATTCATCACTGTTGGGTGGCTGGCCGGAGACAGGCACCATGTGGGAATTTTTTTTTTTTTTTTTGGAAGGAGGAGCCGGCGCTGTTGGCACCACCCATGAGGCCGACGCATTGCGTGGTGCTCATGGGTTGGCCTGGCCTTTAAAGGCCATTGGATCCTCCTCCTCCACCTCAGTTCTCCATGCCGGGGAGACAGAAGGAAAAGAAGGTATAGAAAAAATAAGGGCAGGGCAAGGGAACTCAAGAGACAGCAAAAGGAAAGAAGCAACTGAAAAAGAATAAGCCGACCAGAGGACAGAGAGGAATAGGGACCTGGAGGTTATGGGTCGAAGAAGGCCCCAGTCCCTGGACGACCAAAGGTAGGAAGGGAGAAGAGAAAAAGAGATAGAGAAGAGATTTGAGGGGGAGCGGGAGGAGAGAGGGAGGCCAGGACCCATCAGGATAAGGCTGATCAGAAGATCATTAAGGTATGGTCTCAAAGGAGATTCCGAAGGGAGAATCCAATTGGTAAGGCTCCCTCCCTCTGAACCCACTCCCCAGGGAGCCTTCTGCCCCCCAAAGTTACATAAGAAGAAAACCAAGGTTTTCAAGGGTGGGGGGAGGGAAAGGAAGCCCTAATTATAATACCAACCCCACAGGGAAGGTAAGAGAGAGAAGAAACAACAAGGGGAAGGGGAGGTATGGTCAGCCCCAGACCCTCCTCATCCCAGATGACTTAGAGTTGGAAACTCAGGGGATAGCTGGACCCCACAGAGCAGCTCAGGATTGAGGAGGGGCCCACCAGAAGACCCTATGCAAACCCCCCCCCGGGGCCCTACTCGCCCACCTCCAACACCCCACCGGAGGCCTCTTGGCGTCCTGCCAGAGAGGAAGGGAAAATAATCCATAGGAGAGAAGAGGGAGGTGAGTAGGGAGGTGGTACAACTCAGGGACTGAGGCCTTGTGAGGGGAAAGTGGGAGGGATTCAGTGATGAATGCTGAAGATACACAGGAAGATCAAGAATTACGGTAGGTACGTCATTTTCATATCTTTCCTGTGTCAGTCTTCACCATTCATCACTGCTGGGTGAGTACTGCACTCCCCTGAAGGGGGCCCAGGAATCCCTGAGAGAATAACATCTCTCAGCGCCCCCCCCGGAGGGGAAAAATGGGGGGGGGGACCCTCTACTAGGCAGTTAGGCCTGGGACTGGTCAGGACGTGGTGGGGTCCCCTGACCCCTAGGGGACGGAAGGCGCCCTTGTAGTTCCCATCTCGCCCTGTGGGAGAAGAGATGGGTCCCCTGGAAGGAGGAGGCTAGTAACCTACGACGGGCCAAAGGTGACAACCTCGAAAGACGAAGCCATGCCATCCGCCTAATGAAGATCGCTGTCCCCACAAGCCATGAAGTGACTTCACTGGCATCATAAGATGCCCTTGACTGGTGCCTTGCCAACTCCAGGCCTATCACAGAGAGGGCTATGGCTTGCTGGGCAGCCTCCGAATCGGGCAGCAATGCTAGCGCCTAACCCAGCATTGCTCACAGATGCCTGTTATAGGCAGCATGCTGCGCCTGATGTGAAACAATAGCAAGCATCATCCATGCAGAGGAGAAAACTCCCTGCCCCAGCCAATCGAACTCTAAAGAGTCAGGATCAGGGGGATGGTCACGAACCAGGCATCTATGCCCGGAAGGGGTGTCCAAATGCGTCAGTCCAGAAGTGGGATGAGGCAAAGAGCCCAGAGACCCCTGCATTGCATAATACCGTCTCCGGCAGTCCATAGGGGCAGGTTCTGAGGAATATGGAAGCTGCCAGGCACTGTATGATGCCTCAAGGAAAGCAACTGGCCAGGATGGGACCACCAAATGGTGTGCCATGTATTTGCCTAAGAAGGATTGTGTCACACACTCGGTATTGTCTCGGGCATAATAGGAAATGTGCAAGTCCCTAACCAGCCTCGCTAGGCATCACTGATACTGGGCCTGATCAGCATCTGAAGACAGATGGACAGAGGGCTTCTCTTCCCCTGTGGAGAAAGATGAGGAGGCTGAGGAACCTGTAGAGTCAGATTCTGGCTGTGAAGGGAAAACTGATTGAAAGACCTGCTCATCCCTGGCCCTAACATACTGGGGGAAATCTGCAGCTTGAGATCTGAACTGTTGCCAGGTCAAAGGTCCCAGAGGACCCACATGGCCTGGGAGAAGGGGAGCTGGGTGCAGAGGCATGGGCGAGCCTGTCACCAGACATAACGTGTCTCTGCCAAAGCGAAAGGAATCTACAGGCGAACCTGGCATAAGCGGGAATCCACAGGTCTGTAAATTCACTGACCTGTTAAGGAACACAAATCAGTCGGTATTTAACCCTGTAGAGTGAGCTACATTTAATGGGGACTGGGGCCGCATGGATCCAGAAAAGCAGTCCCTAGCCCCACCTAATGAGACCTCTCTAGAAGAGGACGAAGGGAAGAAACTGGGCTCAGCACTGCAGCTCCTCCCCTGGTCCCAGAGGTCCACGGGAGTGTAGCGGCGTCCTTCACCCTGTTCCCTCAACCCCGTCAACTCTGAGGAAGCTCTCTTCCTTGCACCCTGTGCCAAAGAACCCCCCCCAACTCAGACAACTCCCCTGGTGGGGACAGACGAGGGGGGCTTGATCTTGATCCTGAGAAGAGGGGTGGCACCGATCACCACTCTTGCAGCAGCGGGACCGGTAACCCGCAGCCGACCCACCAAGCCACCATTGGCTTGAGAGTCAGCACGAGTCACAGCCACCGGAGCCACTGGAGGGGGCACTTGGGGAGGTATCAGGTCATGGAGAACCCCCTGACACTGAAGAATCAGGCCTCCAGGTCAGATCAGCCTCTGAATCATCCGGCTCCGAAAAGGAGATGACCCAGACTGACTGGCGGCCCCGGGGGTTCCCCCACTCACGGCGCTGCAAGCCGACCCCGTACCCCTCGCGGTGCCATCCTGATCATCAGAGCCCCAGGATCCAAGACGGTGCTGTCAGGCTGGCGCCAAGGAACGCCCCGTGCTGGGACCCACAGCTGTGGGCCCTGACAACAGGGGATCTTACACCTCCGAATTTCTCTACACATATTGATGCTCTAATCTCCGAGCTCCGACCCAAGCTAAGATTACTTTATCATAATAAAGACTCCCTCTTACTCCCTGTTCGGCATGAGCTCATCTCCAAAATAATCCTCCCATCCCTTGACTATGTAGACATCATCTACAGCACAGCCCCTGCCACATCGCTCTCTAAACTGGATACCATACTAAACTCCTTTTGCAGATTTGTCACAGCCTCTTCTCCCCATTCGCACCACTACTCCTTGTACTCCGCTCTCTCCATCAGTCCCCTCTTGCACAGGAGGTATATACACTCATTATCCTTCACCACCAAATTCTGGTTTGGGCTCCTTCCTCCTTATCTTTCTTCCTACCTTAGCCGCACAGCCTCCCCTTTGTACTCGCCTCACCCCTGGGACCCCCACTTTTTCTCTATTCCCCCAACCCCACTCAATGAAGGAACAGAGTGCTTTTTCCTACTGTTTACCTCTACTACAGAACAAACTCTCTCCTGAGCATTGAAACTTTTCCATCTACTGTACCTCTATCTCAAACAACTTGTTCACCTCCTCCCAATCCAACCCTGCACCTGTCTCCCCTCCTCCTCGGCATGGTCCTTCTCCTTCCCCTCAGCTCCTACTCCCAACTTTTCATCCCTTTAGGTCTCCACTCCCTTTTTCAGCCTCTTAGAGCAGAAAGATTACGTATGAGACTCTATATGCACTAATTTCTGCCATAAATGCACTTTAATTGTTTGTCGGACACTATATCCCATTAATTTAGTTTTCTATGTTTGTATTGGGGTCTATGTTATCAATCCAAGGATTACTCTATTTTCTGTTGTGAATTTACCTTGTATCCTGTACAGTATGTACACCTATTGTTTTATATCTCCTTGTACATATATTTTTCGCTGTACTGAACCCTGGGTTGCACCTGGAAACGAGCTTCAGCTGAGTGTGCCTTTCTCAGTCACCAACATTTTCAATAAATAAATAAAATATTTTAAGGTCATCTCCAAAATGATCAATAAGAATGTCAATATGTTCAAAAGTATGTTGCAAGAGATCTACAAACACAGAATAATCTGCCCTTATGACTGTGGGGGGAGTCTCCCAAGGCAATACATTTGTTTATGAGGTTGCCCTTTTGTATAACAAAAAGCTGGTTTATGCTTCTTCAGAGTTGTATATTGAAATTTATTTGGTCTAACAAAAGAAACAGGATGATTTATAACAAAAAGGTACCGTCAAAAAAGAATGGATGCCTAAAGTTGCCAGATTTTTACCTTTCTTTGTCTTGCAGAGCAACACAATTTTGCAAATGGTTTGAAGTGAACAGTTCAAACTCAAACAACCCAGTGCGGTTGAACATGGAAATTAACATAGTTAAAACTCAAAATAATGATATTTGCTCACTGTTATTTGCAAAACCATTTAACCCTTTCAATAGCAAAATCACTGCAGACACATTACGTCAGGTATCACAACGGGCTGCATAACTTAAGCTAAATCTAAACAAATCCACACTCCAACCATTATGGTACAACCCAAATGTTGTTACTGATAAACAAGTTTTTATCAGAAAAGATTGGGAAAACAAAAACATAATGAGAATTAAATACATTTTAACTGGAAATGAGTTCAGGGCGTAACTACATTGGAGAAAACAGCAGGAATCCCCAAAACTGACTCAGACTTTTATTATTCACTTAAAGCACTCTATTAACACAGAAAAAAATACTCAACATTAATGAAAATACAAGGATTTTTTGGATTTTTGCTTTAATATAACTGAAATCTAAAACATCTAAGTTCTGCAACACTCCATTAACCATAATAAGAGGAAGACCAGATGAAAACATAAGATGGTGGGCACCTATTGCCATGCTCTTCAACAAGAGCTAGAGATACAGGCAAGGTTCAGGGAGCTTGCCAGGGTCTGTCATGACATAGGACGTGCGATTTCCTTCTCAGAAATCCTGCCGGTGCCAAGGGCTAGTGGGGAACACAAGAGGAAGATTAGGGAGATAAACCAGTGGCTCAGGGAGTGGTGTGGGGCCAGAGGGTATGGGTTGATGGGGGAAGACCTGGGAGGATAAGGGGCTATATGCTAGAGATAGGCTCTATCTCAATTTGGAGGAGGAAATCCTTACGTTGAAAATAGAGGGTTCGTTGGTGAAAGGTGGGGTTTAAACTTGAGAAGGGGAGGCAAGGGGAGAGAAGGCTGTCGAGGGGGTCTGATAAAGGAGGGACTCAGTCTCCACCCCTGGGGAGCTGGAGGAATGCAGAAAAAGGCCGACTGGTAAGGTGCTGACTGGGGGAAGACTGAATCCCCATGGGAATGTGAGCAGGGGAAATGGAAGTATACGGAAAGGGTGGAAGGTAGTCCTGCTAAATGCCTGGAGCTTGGGCAATAAAATGCCTGAGCTCCAGGCGATGCTAACTGAGGGAGAGGTGGATGTGGCAGCGGTCACTGAGACCTGGGCCACCGCAGGGCAGGACTGGGACCTGAACCTGGAGGGTTACACCATGTTCAGGAAGGACAGGGGGGAAGGAAGGAGAGATGGGGTAGCAATAATAGTCAAAAACTGCATTGTAATAGGAGGAGTGGAGGAGGCTGAGGGAACTGTGGAGACGATTTGGGTCACCTTGATAACAAATGGGGGCAAGAGAGTAAAAACAGGAGTGGTGTATAGACCACCTGCACTGGCGGAGGAGGAGGAGGAGAGTCTGGTGGCAGATGTTGGGAGACACTGCAAATTGGGCAGGGGAAGGGTGGTGGTGTTGGGGGATTTAAACATGCCAGGAATGCACTGGGAGACTATGATATCCTCAGTGGCCAGGGAACAGAGGTTGTTGGATGTCTTTCAGGATGCGTTCCTAACTCAGTAGGTGGGGGAACCGACCAGGGAGGTGCAGATACTGGATGTGGTCCTGGCAGACAGTGACCAGATTGGGGGCCTGGAGGTAAGGGGGACCCATTGGCGGGGAGCGACCATGCCACGGTCTGGTTCTGCTTGGACCTAGGAGGGGTAGAAGGCTGCACAAAGACAGAGGTAATCGACTTCAGGGGGGTGGATTTCAAGGAAATGGGAAGGTTCCCTAAGAAGCATTTGGATGGGATTGGGCCAGACATGGACGCTGACAGTAGGTGGGAAATCATCAGGAGGGGGGTGCAGGATGCTACCAGCACCGGTGCAAGAGTAAGACGAAAATGTGGTAGGGCCCGTAAACCCTGCTGGTGGACCAGGGAGGTTCAGGAGGTGGTGACGGGAAAGAAGGCGGCTTATAGGCATTTCAAGTGCTCAAGGAGTGAAAGGGATCGAGGGGAGCATGAGCTGATGGCCAGAAGGGCCACTAGGGTGGTGAGGGTGGCTAAGGCAAGGAAGGAGCAGAACCTGGCCAGGGAAATTAGGAGAGGGAATAAGGGGTTCTTTAGATACATTGGGGAAAAATGAAGGGTGAAAGGGCAGATTAGCAGGATTACAACAGGGTAGGGATGGGCACAAGATCCAGGGGAGCAGGCTGAGGTACTAAATGGTACCCGCCTCAGTTTTCACCAAGAAAATGAGGCTCCATCATACACTTAGGAGAGATGGTGAAACAGGGGGGACCCTTGCGATCGTCGTGTGTCTGGGGAGTGGATGGGCCATCACTGGCAGGAGGGGGGAAGGCAAGGCAGGGGGACGAGGTAGCGGAGGTGGAAATCACGGCAGAGAGAGTGAGGGAAGACCTCAGGTCCCTTAAGATGGAGAAAGCACCGGGGCCAGATAAATTACATCCCAGAGTGCTGAAGGAACTGGCGGATGTCCTGGCGGAGCTTTTCAGCATCTCTCTGAGGACAGGGTGGGTGCCCCAGGACTGGAAGGTGGTGCATATAGTGCCTATCCACAAGGGGGGATCAAGGGAGGTGGCAGGGAACTACAGGCCCATCAGCCTGACATCGGTGGTGGGCAAGGTGATGGAGGGCATTGTCAAGGAGAGGCTAGAGGGGACCTGGAAAAGTCGGGTGCCTGGACGATAGACAGCATGGATTCGTCCCAGGGAAACTGTCAGACAAACCTTGTGGAGTTCTATGACTGGGTGACGAGAGCCTTGGACATGGGTAGACCGGTGGACGTCCTCTATCTTGACTTCAGCAAGGCATTTGACTCTGTTCCTCATGGGGGCCTGTTGAATAAGCTGGGAGAAATGGGGGTGGGGAACCAGATTATCAGATGGATAGGCAATTGACTCCAGGACCAGATCCAGAGGGTTGTGGTTGGCGGGATAGTCTCATCCCCAAGGAGGGTCATTAGTGGGGTCCCTCAGGGATAAGTCCTTGGGCCCCTCCTGTTCAATGCCTATGTCTCTGACATAAGGAAAGGTATCAGGAGTGAGATGAGTCTCTTTGTGGATGACTCAAAACTGGGGGCGGTGGTGGATGGGGAGCAGGGGAGGGTGGCCCTACAGGGGGATCTGGAGGCTCTGGAAGGTGGTCTAGAAGTGGAAGCTGAGTTTAATACAGGGAAATGCAAGGTACTGCATCTGGGAGCCAGAAACCCGGGCCAAGAGTACACCCTGGGGGATGCTACAAGTCTCAATGGCTGAGGGGACCTGGGGTGGTCGTGGATGTCAAGATGAACAACTCTGAGACTTGTAGGAGGCAGCGGCCAAGGCCAACAGGATGCTGGGATGCATCGGGGGATCACCTCAGAAGGAGGAGTGATATCCCCTGTATAACTGCTGGTGAGGCCGCACTTGAGTACTGCGTGCAGTTTTGGAGGCCACACTTAAGAGGGACATTGAACTTCTGGAGAGGGTCCAGAGGAGGGCAACCAAAATGATCTGGGGCTTGGGGGACAGGACCTATGGGAAGAGGCTCGAAGAGCTAAATATGTACACATTGGAAGATAGAAGGGACTGGGGGGGACATGATAGAGGTCTTCAAGTACATGAAGGGGTTAAATAGGGGAGAAGCAATCAAGGTGCTCCGAAGGAAGGGGGGGAACCTAGAGAACTAGAGGGCATGGGTGGAAGCTGGAGAGGGGGAGATTCAGGAGAGAAAGGAGGAGGAGGTGCTACTTCACTAAGAGGTGGTGGAGCCATGGAATATGCTGTTCAGGGGGCTGGTGGAGGCAGAGACAGTGGAGGGGTTCAAGAGAGGGTGGGACAGGTACAGGGGAAGGGTTCTGGATGCAAACTCCTGTGCAGTGGGAATATCCAGGACTGGGAAGAGAGAAGCCAGAGAGGACAAGGGGGGCAGGAAGGTCAGCTCCCAGGGTGGGGACTGACCAAACGAAAGACCATTAGGCCTATTCTGCTGGCATTTTAGTATGTTAGTAAGATTCTTATAGAGAGAAGAATCCCTGATAGGTGGAAGACTGCCCTGGCAGTACCTGTACGCAAGGGTGGCCCAAAGAACCTGTAGAAAATTACTGCCCCATCTCCATGCTTAGCTTTCCTGTTACAATTCAAGAAAGATTAATATAAAACCAGCTCAAAGACTATCCTGAACAGGGTCACCTTTTGACTGATTGGCAACACAAGTTCAGACAACTTCATGGTACTGATACTGCCCTGGTTAGACAGATCACTGATATCCTGGATGCCATGGACAGAGGGTGCATAACTGGTATGATCTTCATAGATCAGACTGAAGCATTCCATCTTACTAATCATGGCCTCTGTTAGAAAAACTTAGGAGGTTTGGTCTTGACACTTGTCCTGCCAGTGGTTCACTCACTATTTGACTAACAGGTCTCAGAAAGTAAAAAGGAAAGGCAACCAATCCATGCTAAGACCCATAACTGACGGTGTCACTCCAGGGTCCATCCTGGGCCCCTTGCTCTTTTCCCTATTCGTAAATGATAAGGCTGGTCATTGCAGTGGGGTTAGCTTACAGCTTTATGCTGATGACATAATACTTTACAGGCATTCCAGTGATGTCAACCTCATTCACCATCATCTTGCGGAGGATGTCCTGACACTTGAAAGGTGGTTGTCGCCCCATAAATTAGTACTTAATGCAAAAAGACAGAAACTATTTTGTTTGGCCCCAGACACTTGGGTGTAGTCAGGCAGTTCCTTTTAAACCTATTCACATCAACTGTAAACCATATAGAGGCGATTGAGGCAATTAAGTACCTATCAGTATACCTGGACCAAGAAGCCTCTTTCAGAACCCACATTCAATATGTTTCTAAATCCTTACATCAAAAAATTGGTTCGTTATACTGCTTAGATAACAATCTGTCCAAGGAATCTTGGCTGGCTATCGCTAAAAGCATGATGCCTCAGTTCTTGACTCCTTGAAGAGCACTGAACTTAATAAGCTTAATGTGCTTTACAATTATATTGTCCACTTTGCCCTGGGTGCCCCACCTAGGATGCATCACTGCAATGTCTTCTACTCCCTGAATTAGCCATTCATTGAACATAGGTTTGAATATCCTCTCTTTTGCCTTACTTACAAACTTGTAAAAGGTCCTACCCCTTCCTACCTCCAAGGTATCTTTACTCCTAAACTGTTACAGAGAGTGCTCAGGTCCTCTGGCTGCTCACTATTACAAATACCTGAGGTTAGGTCCAGTGTTGGGGAGAGATCATTTACCAGCTCAGCTCCATCCCTATGGAACACTTCCTGCTTCCCTCCGAAACTGCCCCTCCCTTGGAGTTTTTAAAAATGGGCTCAAGGTGTACCTACTTGAGCACAGCCTGTACTCCTGCAATCGCTGACTCATAGTCGCTGTCTTTTCTCAGTGCCCCTGGTTTGTACTTGATGATGCTATGCCACATACTGTACTGTACTATCTATATCTTGACCCAAAGCTTACAACTGTGGTATAATCTTCTGATCCAGCCTTTCCTGCAATTGATTTTGCCTGTGTATTAATCTCCTGTAGTGTTGCTCAGACAGTGCTGCCATGGATCCGCCAGTGATCCAGCGGATGGCAGCACTATTCGAGTTGGATTCGTTCCAGGATCCAGCCAAATATGGAGGTCGGATCCTGGGTCAGATTTTGCGCTATCCAATGCTGGATCCCTGGATCCGGCCATCAGATAACGCGGGATATGACCAGGGATATGACAGTCAGATCTACAGGCAGATAGCGTAAGTATCTGGCAAACCCACTATCCTGCTGCAAAAGGGCAGATAACTATGGATCCAGATTTGTCCGGATCCATCTGAGCAACACTAATCTCCTGTACCCCTGCAAATACTGTGCACATATGAAAGTATTTGGCTCTGTATATTTAGGCAATGTATCTATGTATTCACTGACTTTGTATAATTTCCTATATGTGTGTATTTTATGTCATTAATTCCAGGTCACCCATGTAAAAGGGACTCTGTTTCACCTGGTTAACAAAATTCAATAAATAAAGAAAGAAACAAATAACTAACTAAATAATTACGTACAGATATTAGGGAAAATAGATAACTGAGACTGGCATAAAATATGGTTAAATTCAATTAAAATGTTTAAAACAACAACTATAAAGCTAGTTCAATTTAAAACGCTTCATAACATACTATACTCAACATCAACTAAACAGAATGGCTATAAGAGCAACAACAAATTGTGCAAAATGTGGAGATCACCAAGGAGATGTACTACACATGTTCTAGAACTGTAGAAATATACAGGGTTTA
This sequence comes from Neoceratodus forsteri, assembly GCA_016271365.2. Taxonomy (NCBI): domain Eukaryota; kingdom Metazoa; phylum Chordata; order Ceratodontiformes; family Ceratodontidae; genus Neoceratodus; species Neoceratodus forsteri. Next base: position 1,332,615,108 of record CM057455.1, on the reverse strand, counting down.
TGGGATGACATTTAGAACTTTTGCCCAAACATAACAAATTTAAATAATAGATTAAACACATGAACCTGCATTATGGGTAATTCTGATGAAGGGAAAGCATGGCATAAAGAACAGAGATACACCATATCTGTGACTAGAGTATCTGTGAAAAAGGCATTACTAAAGGTGTGGGTTGAAAACAGACCACCCACCTTCAATGAATGGAGACAAGGATGTTTAGAGATAATTAGAATGGAAAGAACAACCCATTATGCAATAGGTCAAGGGGATAGCTTCAAGTCTAAATGGAATACTATTTATAGGCTCTTTGCAAGGCAAGAGAATATTACATCCTAATCCCCCTCTTAGCATATGAACAGAGTTGAACATCCCCTCATGTTTTCCAATACATGTATTATTTTAATACTATGATTCAGTACTGTTCTTCCTGGTGTATGGTATATGGGCAGGAAGGAGGTGTGGAGGAAAAATGGGGAAAAATCAAAACTGCCATCACAGAGGCAACAAGCTTTTGTGTGAAACAAATAAACAAAACAAAACTAAGGAAAAAAACACTATGGGTCTCAAAAGAGGTGGCGGGGAAGGTTAGGGAGAAAAAGATAGCATTCAGGAAGTATAAGGAATCACAGAAGGAGCAAGACAGGGAACTGTATCTGTTAAAGCAGAAGGAAGCAGGGAAGGCAGTCAGAATAGCAAAGGCCCAAGCAGAGCAAAAGATAGCCAACTCAGTTAAGAAGGGGGATAACACCTTTGATAGGTACATTAGGGAGCAAAGAAAGACCAAAGGAGGGATAGTAAGGCTTAATAAAGGGGAAGGGAGCTGGGCAGAGGGTGACAGTGAAAACGCAGAGATACTGAATGGATACTTTTGCTCAGTATTCACAAAAGAAGAGGAGGGGGAGGTACTTAAACCAAACAATAGAAGCATTCTGGATAGGGGGTTGATATCAGTCCATTCACAGAAGAAAGGGCCCTGAAAGAACTCCTCAAACTCAAGGTGGACAGAGCAATGGGGCCTGATGGGATTCACCCCAGAATTCTAAAAATACTAAGGGGAAAACTAGTGACACCACTGACTACCCTTTTTAACAAATCATGGGAGGATGATGTGGTACCTGAGGACTGGAGGAAGGTGAATGTTACTCCCCTCCATAAAAGTGGGAGCAAGGCAGAGATAGGAAACTGTAGACATGTTAATTTGACCTTAGTGGCAGGGGAAATTATGGAATCACTTCTGAAAGAAATAATTTTTGAATACCTAGAGGTCAGCGGGGCACAGGACCCAAGGCAGCATGGATTCACAGCGGGAAGGTCATGTCAGATGAATCTAATAGATTTCTTTGACTGGGAGACTGAAGTAGTAGACCAGGGAGGGGCTGTGGATGTGGCCTACCTAGACTTTAGCAAGGCATCTGACACAGTCCCACACAAAAGATTAATAAACAAATTAGCCAGCCTGGGAGTGGGCCCCGGGGTGGTAACCTGGGTAAAAAATTGGCTGGACAACAGAACACAGGGTAATAGTAACTGAAGTCCACTCCGAGGAAAGGGGGGTTACTAGCGGGGTACCGCAGGGTTCAGTACTAGGACAGGTCCTCTAATGTCTTTATAAGTGACATTGTAGCGGTCTGGAAGGAAAAGTATGCCTCTTTGCAGATGACACAAAGATCTGCAACAGAGTTTATACACGGGGGGGGGTGGAAAGGATGAGAAGGGACTTAGCAAGGTTGGAGGAATGGTCGAAAGTATGGCAGCTTAGATTCAATGCAAAGAAGTAGAAAGTAATGCACCTAGGAAACAAAACCCAGGGGAAGAGTACACAGTGGGGGGTGGGAGGTACTAACAACAACAAAAATGGAATGGGACCTGAGGGTAGTCATATCAGATGGCCTAAAAGTAGGCAAGCAGTGTGAGAAGGCAGTAAGCAGGGCTGGGGGATACGAGGATGCATAGGGAGAGGCATCACCAGTAGAAAAATGAAAATTACGTACCTACCGTAATTATGATTTTTCAGTGTATCTTCACCATTCATCACCTTTGGGTACATGGCCAGAGGTCATGACCCCACAGGAGCTTTTTTTTTTTTTTTGGTAGGCGGAGCCGACGCAACACTGGCACCACCCTTGAGGCCGGCACATTGCATGGCGCTCGTGGGTTTGGCCGTTGCTGCCTTCGACTCCGCCTGCCTGCCAGTTCTGAGTCGCTGGAGATGTAAGAGGAAGGGAGTGGAGGGTGGGACAAGGAAGTCCAAGGGACAGAAAAAGGAAAAGATATATAAACGAAAAGGAGAAATTAACGACTGAGAGGATAGAAGAGGAAGAAGTTGGAAACTAAAGGGATTGGGAGGGGCCCCAATCTCTGGAATTAGAGGAGGGAGGTAGGGTGGGATAAAGAATTTAGGAAGTAGGATGAGAGGGGAGAAGGTTAAACACATCCCAGACCCTGGTCTATCTCCAGACCGTATAGGAACTGCAAGGAGTAGCCAAAGGTTTCTTGCCAGAATTCAAGGCACAGAATGGCTGGCAAAAACTCCATTTGAGCAGAATCGGCTATTCTGGAAGAAGGACTGGGCACAGAGAATTAACACCCTCTCAAGGAAAGATTTTTGGTGAAAAAGGAAAAGGAGTTGTTTTTTTTTTTCGGTAATAAAGGATAGTCCAAAGGACAAGGAAAAATAGGATGGACGGGAACAAGGAGGATGAGAGAATGGAGGGCAACTGCCAACTCCCACCCCACAGGGGTGGAGCTAACGCACTGGAGAAGGGGTGCCCCCCATGTTGACCACTCTCCCCAGAACATTATCCCCCTATGTGCCCCTGTTTACCCCACTCCTGACAAAGAAAGGAGGGGGGCAAGGTTGGGCACAGAGAGGGAGAGGGACCCAGAGACTGAGGCCCCAGGGGGATGGAGGACAGGATTGTGATGAATAGTGAAGATACACAGAAAGATCATAATTATGGTAGGTACATAATTTTCATATCTTATCTGTGTCAGTCTTCACCATTCATCACCTTTGGGTGAATGCCAAGACCCCCCGAAGGGGTTTTTCCTTTACACCCTAACGGACAGAGTCCCTTAGCTCTCAGTAGGTGACACACTAAGAGGAGAACCTTCAGGGCCTGGAGAGGCCGAGAGTGGGGAGAATGGAGGCAGGGACCCATGGAGGGAAGAGTTGCCCGACAAATGTTGTCTCGCTCTACGGGAGAAGAGATAGGTTCTCTGGTGAGCGGAGTTAATCACCCTACGCCGGGCCAAGGGTGGCAACCAGGAAAGACGCAGCCATGCCGTCCGCCTAGTGCAGATCGCTGTCCCTACGACCCTGGTAGCTATCTCATTGGCATCATAGGATGCCCTTGCTTGGTGCCTTGCTAGCTGCAGGCTACGCGCAGAGAGTGCAATGGCTTGCCTGGTTTGCTCCATGTCAGGCAATGAGGCTAGGAACTGACCTAGCCTGGACCACAAGAACCTGTCATAGGCTGCATAGTAGGCCTGATGTGCAGAAACAGAAAGCAACAACTGTGCCGAGTAGAAAGCCCTCCTACCCCAGAAGTCAAAATCTGAGGAGTCTTGATCTGGGGGCCGGTCACGGTGAAGGGCGCGAAGCCCATCGGGAGTGTCCAACTGCGTCAATCCGGACTGCGGATGAAGCACGGAACCTGGAGACTCCGTGAGGGGGGGCGCAATACCACTGGCAGAGATCCCTAGGGGCAGGAACTCTGGAGAAGGGTCTCTGCCAGGAGCGCAAAGACGTCTCCCTAAAGGGAGCAGGCCAGGGAGGCACCACAAGGGTGGCCTTGCTGAAATTGCCTAGAAAGTCGTGCGCCGAGTGCTCTGGATTGCTTAAAGTGGCAGGGGTGAGGTGCAGGTCCTCCAACATCCTCATGAGGAAACGCTGATGCTCAGCAAGATCAGCAGCTGGAGAGATGTGGATAGAAGGCTTCTCTCCCCCAGAAGAGGGGGGATGAAGAGTTGGAGGGCACCGACTGCTCAGAGGGTGGCTGCTCAGGGGCAGGTTGAAAAACCTGACTGTCCATTGCCCTGACATAAGCTGGGAACCGAGCAGCCACCGCCCTGAACTGCTCCCAGGAGAGGGGCCCGCTAGGACCAAGGATGCCTGGGAGCGCAGGAGAATGTGGCAGAGGGATAGGGACAGAGCCGAGAAGAAATGTCGGCTGACCTCCGCCTGGGCTAGGGAGCGGACCAAGAGCACCCGAAGAAGAAGAAGGTGCTCCGGAAGACTCCACAGCCAACAGCTGAACAACCATTTCGGTACTGCCTTGGCTGCACCCGGAAGAATCCCCCTGTGAGGCGACCGGGGCCGTATAGGTCCAGAAGGACGGTCCCCTACCTCAAAAGAACGGGGCTCTCTCAAAGAGATCAAGGAGGAAGAGCAGAGATCCACACTACGGCTTCTCCCAGAGCCCGGGTGGGCTCCAGAAAAAGGTCGCCATGCAGACCCCATGTCCCTCAACCCCTCAGAATCTGAGAGAGCCCTCCTCCTTGAGAGGGCCAGCCTAGGTAGCTGACAGCCCTGGCTAGCATCCAAAGGAGCTACCCAGGGAACAGTACCCTCCCCTCCTGTAGGTGGCCTGATCGGCCCCAAAGTTGGGTGATCCAGGCACACCACAGGCGGGGGTACACTGCTGAGGGGTCAGTGAACCCACCAAGATCGGGCTGCAGAGCAATGGTGGCCTGCACCACTGCCTGCTGGTCAGCACCCCTGACCCCAATCTCGGCAGCCACTGACCCCACCTCAGATGGGGGCTGACTCCGGCTTGTCGAGGACACTACAGGGCTGCCCACACCAACAGTCAACCCCAAGGAGTCAGACTTCTCATCTGACTCAGTCGGACTCTGCCTCCGAAGAGGTAGAGGCTGAGGCCCTGTGCCAGACCGTAGGAGGGTGCACGCTGCCATCCTTGCCAAATGGGGTGCCAGAAACTGAGACCACGCCCGAGCCAGTGTCAGTGCCCTCACAGCACCGTGACCGGTATCTGCGGAGGACACGGCCCTGGCCCGAACAGCAGCCCCGGAGTCAGAACCAGTCATGGCGCTGTCCGGCCCTATGGTGCCGCAAGCGGCACCGAGGGATGGCGCCGACGACGCCTCCAACGGTGCCATCGGTGCTGCAGATGGCGCCGCCTGACTCCATGGCGTCGTGAATGGCAACGAGTGCAGGGGCAGTGCCGACAATGGCGCCAACAGCGGAATCCAAAGCCCCCACGGCGCCGCGTCCCGAGCCAGACACGGCACCGTGCTCAACCTCGGCGCCACGAATGATGCCAAGATGAGAAGAGGACAAAGATGGTGCCGTAGAGACTCCCATGGTGCTGCTAGCACTATCGGCACCACGAATGGTGCCAACAGCAGCCACAGCACCAAGCGACAAACCAGCACCAGCGACGGCTCCGTCAGGGCCCACGGCGCCGTGAATGGCGCCAAGGCCGAAATGGCGCCAACCGACAGCATTGAGGACGGCGTGACCCGAACTTATACGAACTGCGGGTCGACACCGGGATCCTTCACCCCGAAGGCGATTATGGCGGTGCCTCCGCCCACCCCGAAAGGAGTGGGATGGGCCTCCTGTATGCGGAAGGAGTCTCGGCAATGGCCAGGCTACTAGAGCAGGCTCCCCCTCCTCGGTCCATGTAGAACCAAGAGGGCACCGGAGGAGGCCGAGGAGTTCGTGGCTTGGCCCGATGAGTGCGCCCGACCCCGAAGTTGGGAGCTCACCCACTTTCCATCGCGCTGCTCGATGACCTAGCGGTCCATGGAGAAACAGGCGTCGCACGAATCCATGTCATGAAGCGGGCCAAGACACGTAAGGCAACGGTTGGGCTGGTCAGTGACGGAAAATTTACGGCTGCAAGGGCACCATCGCATGGGGGCCATCCCATCTTCGAAGTCTTCTTGCCCTCCGACCCATACATGACCTACGAGGAAAAAAACACCAAAATCAGACTCAACGTCGCCAAGAATAAAAATAAATGGAAAGGTCTTACCAAGCGATGTCGAGTAAGGCAACTAGAACCGGCAGGAAAGGAGCCAACAGACTGCGGCAAGGAGAAATAATACGGTCTGAAAGTCGCAACTGTGTAGGCGGTAGGCCTCATGTTCTGCAGAGCTTCCCACGAGGTGACCTCGACGGTGGGAGATGAAGAACTGGCAGGCAGGCGCAGTCTACACCACCTAATAGCAGCCCATAAGCACTACACAATCGTCGGCCTCCAAGAGCGCCCTTGGAGTGGTGGCGTCAGCTCATACCAAAAAAAAAAGAAGTACTTAGGGACATGACCTCCGCCATGTACCCAAAGGTGATGAATGGTGAAGACTGACACAGATAAGATCAAGAAGTTGTTATCCCTCTGTACAGACAGTTGGTGAGACCCCATCTGGAGTACTCTGTGTAGTTCTGGAGACCCCATCTCTGCAAGGACATAGACAGGATGGAGGCAGTCCAGAGGAGGGCAACTAAAATGGTGCAGGGTCTGTACCAGAAGCCATATGAAGAGAGACTAAAGGAGCTTAACATGTATACCATAGAGGAAAGGAGGGAGAAGGGGGACACGATAGAAACTTTCAAGTACCTCAAGGGAATCAATAAAGTCCAAGAGGGTAGCATCAGTTGGAAAAAGAGATGTGCAAGAACAAGGGGGCACAATTTGAAGATAGAGGGGGGACGGCCCGGGGGCAATGTGAGGAAGTATTTTTTCACAGAGAGGGTGGTGGACGCATGGAACAGCCTTCCAGAGGAGGTAGTGGAGTCAAAAACAGTGGGGGAATTCAAAAATGCATGGGACAGACATAAGGCAATTCTAGTGAGGGGTAGGAGGAAGTAGGCTGTTTTTTAACTAGGATCTGCAGTTTATCCGAAAGGTAGTGAAATGGGCAGACTGGGTGGGCCAAGTGGTCCTTTTCTGCCATCAAAGTCTATGTTTCTATGTTCCTGTCTTGGAGCCAATGGTGTATATATGCTTAATCCCATATTAGGATATGCAACTCCACACGTATTGCTTCTCTATCCTCTTTTTTTTCACAGTTTTTTCCTTTACCTGGTTTCTGTCTCTTTGAGGAACTTCTTTGGTAATTTCTTTTAGTGTAGTCTAAAATATAAAAGGGAAGCTAGATGGTTATATTAATGTATTTCTTACTGCAATTAGTCTTGCACAGAATAACCAAATGTTTACTTTAAATCTTTGTATAGTGCTTTTACTTGTATTTGATGAAATGGTGTAACAAGATTTTATTGCTGAATTCTTGATATATTTAAACTGTGCTCTAAAATCACATTCATACCTATTAAATGTATGTATATTGTTATACTGATTTATATATTATTCAGCAAAATTGTATTGATAAAAAAAGAACCACCCGTAACTGGGGAGCAGAGGTGGTGGTGGGGACTCAAGAGCAAAACAAGGACTGAGCAAGCCGTGTGGGGGAGGTTGGTCACTAAGGCTGGGATCAGGAACAGTTGCAGGAATGCGCTGTAAAGTCATGAAGAGGCTTAAGGGAGAAGGGGGGAGAAGCAAACAGGATGGACACGGAAAGAGAGGGCCAGAGCTCAGGGAAATGATATGAGAAGGCAGTTTGGGAACAAAAACTGTTTCTGAAAACTAAGAGTAGACAGAATGAAAACTCCTGCCCCCTCATGTGAGGAGGAACTGGGATGATTACCTTAATCTGAATCAGATAGTCAAGGAATGATTTACTGCTTGCTTAATCTCCTGGTTTTGAGGGACTGGTGACTGTAGGAAACAATCTCCCATGGGCAAGTAGGAGAACTCTATGGTGTAGCTCTAGCCAGGATTCCCAGAACCTACGTGTATATAGCTGCTAGGGCCCATCACTGGTACAAATTCTGCAGTGTTCAAGGCCCTTGAGAGGGTGGGGGAGCAGGAGATAATTCCCAGTGCCCAGCATCAAGAGGGGCCCAAGGCCTCCCAGCATACTGTATGCAGGGAAGGGGCTGTGATCTGGTAGGGGTCCCAGAGTCTGAACTTTCTCCGAGGCCTGGAATTCCTCTCAAGGGGCCTGGCAGTGTTCCACTGAGGAAATGGCAGTAGATATGGGCACATGTACCTTCCCTGGAAAAATCCATCTGTTCTGTCTGCACCTCTATTGCATCTACAAGTAAATATGCCTCTGTTGCTGTTAGATTTGAACCTACAGTTGGTTCTATTAGCTCCCTGGTTATGAAAAGTCAGAAAATGCTCAAATCCACCCCTTCTCTCCCTGGGGTGGCCAAACACCATGCCATCTCAAGGCTGAGCTCAACATCTGCTGTTGCTGAGAAACTGGCACTGGCCTTTCTTATCCTGGATACCCTTCAACATTTCATCCAGTTCTGTGCTGAATATCAAATCTCTAGAGAAGGACATATTGTATACTTTTGATGATACCTAATCTGTAGCCCTGATGCAAAGCCACGCCCCTCCTGTGATCATCACTATACATCAGGCTGTGCGGGCTGACATATACAAACTATCCATAGCTGTGTCTCCGAAAGGGAGGAAGCAATGGAAAAAAAGCTGCAGAAAATGTGCCCCCTCAGATTCCTTTAGCATGAACCTTGCCAGGGCAGTCATCCATCAAACATAAGGCTGTCACAGTAATAAATGAGGCAGATATCATAACCACAAGATGAGTCAATTTTTTGCGACAAGTTTCTGACATGGCCACCAAGTCTTCTAATGGTATGGTGTTCTGTTTTACCATACTGCATATGATTTTATCTTTCACAGTAGGAGTTTCCCACTTCTTGAAGATCTCCTCCTGAAATAGCATCTCGTCAGTGCCTACGTAGATGTGTTTACTTGTCTGACCTGGCCCATGCCTGAACTATAAATTTGATCTCAATGATGGAAGTACAGAAAACACTCTGGAGCTAAGGCCACAGAGGATAAAATGGGGTTCACATCCAGAATTTTTATGGCCACAACCTCCTTCAGCTGTTATGTCCTACAGGCTTCAGTTATCAGATAGGACAGCATTTGAGGTCGGGGGGGGGGGTACTGGAATCTTTTTCTTAGGTTTTGTCCACCTTTACTCTGCTGCAGATGAATACTCTCCTTTATCTGACAGAATATGTTCTGCCAAAACAGCACTCTTTTTCATTTCCCCCTTTATCATTATCTTGATCCTCAAAGTCATAAAGATCCAGGTGGATGTCTGCAAATTCAGATGGGAAGGATCTCTGTGCTCTGGTGCACCTGAAAATGGCTGTGTGGACCCCCCCTGACATGATAGGCCCATCTTTGGCTCAGGTATATTCACAGGTAACACCTGCAGAATGTGTATATGTATGTGTGTATATATACGTATACAGCATCTCATTTAAAAGAAGAAAAAATTATTCACCTAGTGATGTTGTTTCGTCTAAAAGGATCCCTCACTATGTTTGACAACTGCAACCATTCCCCTGGAATGAGCTGCAATGGAGGCATAGTATGTTATGCTAATTATGGAATCTTTGAATCAGATTCAAAACTCTGCTGCATGGTCATGCTCACCTCTGCTCTCTAATGGAAGATTTATTTCTCAAGCTGTAGTGAGCAGTGACCACTAAGGCTAGCAAAATGGCTACCAAATTATGCAATAAATAGAGAATAATGGCTATGCAACTTTTTTTTTTTATTTCTTTATTGAGGAGTTACATATCAACTTAACATCTGTGGCTGGTGATATTCAACATATACATTTCTATTCCATTTTCAGGTCATGTGTATTAACTCATACTCTACATGGACTTCTTAGAGTCTTATATATTAAGTCCATGAAAACTTTCCTTATCAAAATACCATAATCTTCCTTTTTTAAGAAAACCCCGGTGAACTCATCAGTTAACTGAACCAAATGAAAAATCTTCCATTGACCAATTTTCTATTTCCTTATTATATAAAGCCCAACACTTTTGAAAGTTTAATAAATGAGTGCTGTTAAATATAAATGATATGAAAAGATGTTTCCTTTCATTTCTTGGAAATTGTGCTTTTTCTTTGTCTAATTTCCAATTTTTTTAAATCAACCTCTTTTTGTTATTAAATTAGTCTTCAATATTAAATTGTTCCCTTCTGATAGGGATTTGATCCTATTAATTTCTAAAAGAACTATTCTTGGATCATCCTGATATGAGAAAGGAGACCCTATCTGATCCATAATTGCAAAAGATTCCTGCCACCAATTTTTTATTAAAGGACAATGCCAAAAAACATGCAGCATATTGGCTTTGTTCTCATTACAGTGCCAATAATTACTTTATTTTACAAATTTCATTTTCCATAGCCTGTAGGGTGTAAAACAGGCTTGGCTTAATATTTTGTATTATATAGCACGGTCTCTCATCAGTTTATAATGCATTACAGCATTTCCTGATATACACCATTGTTCATCTGTACACCCTTGGTTTAATTCCTATTCCCATTTTTGAAAAGTTGGACGATATAATGTGACATATGATGTTTGCAGATTCTTTGTTAACCACACAAAAAGCTTTACAAATTTATTTTTTTATATTTTATTCAGAGAATCTTCTAATTTTTTATTGCAAGGGGCTCGTTCCCAGCGGTTATAATGCTTTTTATATCTACTTATTAATTGGTTGAAAAATAGAAATTGGTTATTTTCCAACTGATATTTATTCCGAACTTTTTCCCAAGACAATACTTTCCCCTTTTCAAAAAACAATTCCATTTTTTTATCCCTTTCCCCTCCCATGTTTTATTTTGTAATGTCTTCCCATTAAGTTTACAATTTGGATTATTCCATATACAATTTCCTGGAGAAAGCTGGACGTCCCATTTTATTTTCTTTGTATATTTTATAATACTTTCCACAATATGACATAGTATGGTGCTCTTAGTTTTCACATAATGGCCTGCTGTAAACAAAATTTGGGCTACATCTATCTTTTCACTACAAATATCTGAAATAGAACTATCATAACATTTGTTAATGAGGCTATCTATCTTAGAATCATAGGACTATTTCACTGCTGTTTTCATTATGTATGCTAAATAGCATTTCTCTACATCAGGCATAGCCAATCCCCCTTGATCCACTGGAAGGCACAGTTTGCTCCAAGATATCCTTGCTTGTTTGTTATTCCAAATAAAATTCCTGAACTGTTTATGGATAGATTTAAACCACCTAACCAGGATCAGTACCATTATTGATTGTAGTCGGAAAGACAAATATGGGATTGCCATCATTTTTATAATTTGAATCTTACCCCAAAGTGACACGGGAATTTTACTCCAGCATTGGAGTTTCATCTTTAAAGAGTCTAATAATCCTTTAAAATTATATTTAAAGAAAGAATTAATATCACTATGTATATAAATACCTAAATATATCATTCCTTGTTCTTTATGGGAGGCCTTCATATATTGTTGAATTTCTTTTATGTTGGCCATATCGAAGGATATACTGTATATTCAGTTTTTTCTTCATTTATTTTGTATCCTGCAACTTGGGAAAATGGTTCATGACCTTCAATAATTCTAGTAAACTATTTCCAGTATCCTGCAATGTCATTAGCATGTCATCTGCAAAAGCATTTAACTTGCATTCCTCTATCCCTACCTTAGTCCCCAGAATAGAATTATTATTCCGAATTTCATTTAGTAATGGTTCTAAGCCCAAAATAAACAAAGAAGGGGAGAGAGGGAAGCCTTGGCATACCTCTCTTCCCAAAAAATAGCCTTAGATAAGGATCCATTTATTTTAATTTGGGCTGAGGGTGCCGAGTAAAGTGTCTTTATTGTGTCTGTTATAGGAGTGGGGAAACCAAAAGCCTGTAATATATGAAATAAATAAGACCATTCTAACCTGTCAAAGGCTTTCGTGGCATCTAAGGCCATAACAAATGGCTGCAATCTTGGAAACTTGTAAATCTACTATTAAAATGTGAATCTTCAATAATCCTGCTTGTAACGATCTGTTTGGAACAAAGCCAGTTTGATTTGTATGAATTAGCTTATCTAAATAAACCAGTATTCTATTGCTGAGAATTTTGGCAAAAATTTTGTAATTTACATTTAATATTGACACTGGTCTGTAATTTTCTACTTTGTTCTTATCATTCCCTTGTTTTAATAATACCGATACATAGGTCTATAGAAAAGAGGGGGGTATTTTTTGTATTTTAACCATTTGGTTAAATAATATTTTTAAGAGAGGTACAATTTCTTTTCCAGTAGCTATATAATATTCTAATAGGAAACCATCCAAACCAGGCACTTTGGATTTTGCCATTTGCTGTATTGTTTTATGTATCTCATTTTCCATTATTTCTTGTTTTAACATTTCCTAATCTGATTCTAATAGTCTTTCACCCACTAACCTGCTATAAAACCTTAAATCTTCATTTGAAGGTGTGCACTCAGAGGAGCATAGTCTTGTACAGAACCCACCAAACGCATCCATAATCAAATTCTGTTCTTTTACCAACTGCCCTTCAGATGAAAATACAGTAGTAATTTCCAATTTTTGTTTCTCTAAGGCCTGACGCCTATTGGCCAAAGATTTACCAGTCATCTCACTATTATTATTCCAAACTTTATTTCTCCAAGCCCAAGATTTTTTAGTATTGAAAAAATCAGTTGCTTCTAATATATTCCGAAGGTCTTTTAATTTGTTTATTTTTGTAACATCCCCTCCTTTTACTGCCTGTCCCAAAATTTCTAATTTTTCTTCTACTTCTTTATTCTTCTACTTCAGTTGGCATTTCATCTGTATCCCCCTCCCCCCGGGTCATGCCTGAAAATAGGCAGAATCTGCCAACTGCACTTACCCAGTCAACAAAAACTAAATAAATAAATATTTGGACTTATGTTGTTTGTTTCTCCATGAGGCTTCTAAAATTATTACCCCTCGGACTGTGGCTTTAAGTGCATCCCAAAAGAAAATAATATTTTCTTCTTTTATTTCATTCTCTGTCATGAAAAAAATTATTAGTTTGTCGGATCCTATCCAAAACCATCTCCTCTTGCAATAAAGAACAGTTTAGGCATCATATACTTCCCTCTTTCCTCAGCCCCCTTCCCTAGCTTCAGATCAAAACAAACAGGACTATGATCATATATCAGTCTAATATCTATTTTGCATAACTTCCCATACATTCTACTAATAACCCCTTTGAACAAAATATATAATCCAACCTAGAATGAGATTTAAATCTTGGAGAATAGTAACTATAATCTTTTACATCACCATTAAATTCCCTCCATATGTCCACTAAATCATTTAGATCCAGAAAGTTGTTCAAGGGCTTGGATTTGTATTTCTCCCAAATTGAAATTTTTGAGGTCTTATCTAATTTTTCATTCATAACACAATTTAAATCTCCCCCTATTCTGAAAACTGTGCAATTCCACGTATACATTAATTAATTTATTTCTGCCAAAAAGTTACTATACCTTTTAAAGGGTGCATACACAGATCCAAAAACTTATTTCCCTCCCCCAAATTGTTGTCAAGGCTAAGATAATTCTACCCTGCTTATCTGTAATAGTATCCAATATTTCCCCTTCAAACTTTTTATCAAATAAAATGGCTACTCCTGCGCTTTTTTTGAAGGTCCTATGGAGAAATACAATTTCCTTAAACATTTTTGCTTTAATTTCTCCCATTCCTTTCCATTTAGAAATGTTTCTTGAAACATAGTTATGCTTGAATCTAACTTTCTAATTCTAGACAACACTCTGGATCTTTTAATTGGTGAATTAATATCACTGACATTCCAGGTACAACCTTTAATCTTTCCCCACATCCCTACTATATATATGCCCACACATGACCTTCATAATCCAGTTTAACCTCAGCTAATTAGAATCTAATAACCCCTTTAACCCCTCAAGTTTCCCTCCTTTAAATCCCACCCCCCTTTTATGCCTAAAACCTGTGTCTGTCATATTTACCTATTACTTAGTAGCAAGACTGTTTCCAACTGCTAGTGTCCTCCCCCCTTGCCCATGAAATGTTTATTCAATCATTTCCTTTATTTCTATCCTGTATCTGTAAACACCATTGGGAGATGTATTTTCAAATCCTTCCAAGCTTCTTGATGTGAATTGTAAAGTAATATTTGATTATTCAGGATCACTTTTAATTTTGCGGGAAATATCACAAAAGCCTTAAAACCTCCTTGCCACAATTTTTGTTGTATTCCCCCAAACTTATTCCTTTGCTCACAAAGGTGCTTAGAGAAATCATTTAAAAAAAAACACAGATTGGTCTTTATACTGAAAATTCTTTTGAGTAAAGAAAGCCCTCATTACAGTATCTTTCCCTTCAGAGGTTAGAACGTTAGCATTCACAGGTCTAGGTTTATCTTGTGTTTTAGGGAACCCCAACCAATGCACTCAATCAATCACTGGTAAATCTTTTTCTGAAGTGAGAAGAAATGAAAACTACGTACCTACCGTAATTCTTGATCTTCTTTTGTATCTTCACTATTCATTACTGATTAGGTTCAGCCAGAGGCGCGCACCCGACACAGGATTTTTTTTGTGTAGAGGAGATGGCGCCAGTGGCACGCCCCCGAGAGTGACGCACCATGCGGTGTGCGAGGGGTGGCCGATAGGCCCGCAAACTCCTCCTACATCCCAGTTCTGTTAGCCAGAGAGGCGAAAAAAGGGCAAGAAGAGAGAGAGAGCGAGGCAAGGGAGCTGAGTGATAGAAAAAGGAAAGGATATAAACTGAAAAAGGCATAAGCCAGTAGAGGACAGAAGACAAGAAGGGAATCCACCTAAAGGGGCCGTAGGGCCTCACTGCTGGGGCGGCTCCAAGGGAGGAATAGATAAGAAAGGGAAAGAAGAGGGTATAGAAGAAGAAGAACAGGAAAAAGAAGACAGAGGGATGCTGGGAGGGAGAACTCTGCCAAGTTAGAGGTTGGTTTGAGGCTTATAAGCTCGGAACCAAGAGCAAGGGAGCCAGGACCCCACTAGATGGACTTTTGAGAGAAGGCTCAACCGAGTGGTTTGAGCAGTTTGGATACAAGGCAGATTCTCTATACCTCCCATCATCCCCAACCCTTTAAACTGTAGCTGAGAGCTCACAGACTGACAAAGCAGAAAATCTGTTCCGAAAGGAGAGTGCCTAACTTTGCAAGGGAAAAAGCTTATGAAGCACTTTGTTAAGTGTTAACACCAAAGTGTTTGTGTGTGGGGGTAATGCCCTAAGACGGGCACTCCTTTGGATAAAGAAAGAATCGGAACTCAGTCAGACTCCCTGAAGACAAAGCGAAGATCGCCAACTCCAGAAGAGTAATGTCAGGAGGGAGAAAGTATCAGAGACTGACATAAGAGATCAGGGCTTGTCAGAGGGGACCTTAAGAAGACATAGCAAGAAACTGGTTGGTCTCCTAAAATGTGAATTGAACAGCATGGTCCAGAGAGGACCAAAAGTCACTCTAGGGGTAGTCAGAAAGAGTTCTCTGAGGATAGCATAAGTTCCACTCATTCCGCTTTTCCTCAGGAAAGGTATCTGTTCAGGTGAACAGAAACCGGGGCTTTTTTTTTTTTTTTTTGCGTAAAGGCCAACAAGGAAGAGGGGAGGAATGAGCAGGGAGGAGGAGGAGATGCCGAAGTAGGAGGCCCTAGAGGGGAAGGTAGGCAGGTATCATTAACGAATGGTGAAGATACAAGAGAAGATCAAGAATTATGGTAGGTACGTAATTTTCATATCTTCCCTTGTCAGTTTTCACCATTCATTACTGTTTGGGTGAGTACCAAGCCCGCCCGCAGGGGGACATGAAAAAACCCTGAGGGAACAAGACCCACAGCCTCCTGTTGGTGGAAGACAGAAGGGAGAGACCGTTGGCTAATCAAACAAAAAGCCTAAGGCTGAAGGGAGCTAGGAGGTGTCCCTCGAAGATGAGGAGATGGAAGAAGCCCCTGTAGAAGTCTCCTAGCTCTGGTGGAAAACAGGTGGGTCCCTCAGAAGGCAGAGTGAATCACCCTACGCCGGGCCAGGGGTGACAACCTTGATAGACGAAGCCATGCCATCTGCCTAATGCAGATCGCTGTCCCTGCAAGCCTGGAAGCCACCTCACTGGCTTCATAAGATGCCCTTGCCTGGTGCCTTGCCAGCTCCAGGTCTATAGCAGAGAGGGCAATGGCCTGTCTAGATTGCTCCGAGTCAGGCATTGATGCTAGGAGCTGAGATAACATTGACCATAGATGCCTGCTGTAGACAGCATGGTGTGCCTGATGGGATGTGATGCAGAGTATCGCATGAGAGGAAGAGAACACTCTTCTCCCCAACCAGTCAAATTGTAGAGAATCTGAGTCCGGCAGTCGGTCGTGCGCCAGGCAACGGTGCCTGGAAGGAGTCTCTAGGTATGCCAATCCCGAAGGCGGGTTGGGTAGAGAACCTAGGTACTCAGAAGGGGCACAATACCTCCTCCTGCAGTCTGCCGGGGCTGGAATAGGGTCAGCTGGAGACTGCCAGGAACGGAATGGCGCCTCCTGGAAAGGAATAGGCCAGGATGGCACTACCAAATGTTGGGCACTGAATTCACTGAGGAATTCACGCGTCTCCCACTCGGTATTGTCACGTCTAACAAATGAAATGTGAAGATCCCTCACCATCCTCGACAGGAAACGCTGATATTCGGTGAAATCAGCATCGGAAGTGAGGTGAGCAGAGGGTTCCTGTCCCTCCGAGGAGGGAGAAGAGGATGATGGGGAACTCGAGTGTCCAGAGGACTCCTGCAGTGGTAGGGATAAGTGAAACACCCACTCATGCATGCATCTAACATATGAGGGGAAGTCCGCCACACAGCCTCTGAACATCTCCCAGGATAACGGCCCCGTAGGACCTACATGGCATGGGACAGCAGGGGGTGACTGCAGAGGAATGGGAGAGGGGCACCTATGAGCAGGCAACTGTCTTCTGCTGGGGCTCTGCAGTCCGGAAAATGGAGCCCAAGCTGGTGGGGTCCTGGATAACGAGCCAGGTCGCAGAACTGAACCCTGGGGATGCGAATCTTGGCAGAGCCTGGAAGGAGGTCCTCCCCTGTGACATGCCTGAGGCTGTATGGATCCAGAAGGACGGCCCACAGCAACACAACTGGTGGGATCCACTGAACCCAAGAGGGAGTGGCGGGGCTCGGCGCTACAACTACAACCCACACCCTGAGGGGCGGAAGCCGGCCCGCCTCACCGCACCCTCTCAACTCCTCGGACTCAGAGGACACCCTCCTCCTCGACATAAGTGACAGAGCCCGTCGATCCAGGAGTCTCCCCGGGGAGCCCTCCGAAGACAGGGCCCCAAGTCCACCCCGGGAGGGCGTGGCAGCACCAGAGATGGCAGCTGCCACAGCCCCCTGTGGGAGGACAGCTCTCTCCCCAACCTCCACGCCATCTCCTCCCAAAAGCTCCCGGCCACCCCCAGCCTGGGAGCACTCAGAAGAGGACTGCTGTGGAGACTGAGGAATGGGCACGCTGGGCCGCCTGACACCATGTCCCACTGAAGACTCCGATCCCGAAGAACTGGGGAGCCAGGATGGATCCACATCTGAATCGTCCACTTCCGAGGAAGAGGTGACCAGTAGGACCTCAATACTGGCCACCCCAGGAGTCTCCCAGGAAACTGCACCGTGAGCGGTGCTGGTGTCACCCATGGCGCTGGTTGACACCCCAGCACCCGGGACAACACCAGAGCCCGGTTCCAACCTGCCCGCGGCCCCAGTCAAGTCCCCGGCACCGCCCTCAGCGCCGAGACCCAACACGACGCCGGCAGCGCAGTCAACCGAGCCCATGGCACTGCTCATGGTGCCGAGAGCCAACACGGTGCCACAAGTGGTGCTGCCCCAATCACTGGCACCACGAGCAGTGACAGGATCTGAGACGGCACTGAAAAGTGGCGTCGAGGGTCCACCCACGCCGGGCCCGGCAACCACAGGCCTCGACACTGGGGGAGCCTGCACCTCCGAAGAGGTGACTGCTGAGGTAGTGTCTCCACCGTGGCTCCAGGAGGGACCACAGTGTTCTTCCGACACCACAAAAGAGGCC
The DNA here is from genome assembly GCA_016271365.2 of Neoceratodus forsteri. Taxonomy (NCBI): domain Eukaryota; kingdom Metazoa; phylum Chordata; order Ceratodontiformes; family Ceratodontidae; genus Neoceratodus; species Neoceratodus forsteri. Next base: position 1,332,597,091 of record CM057455.1, on the reverse strand, counting down.
TCCTCCTCAGCAAGACTGGAAGATGAGGAGGCCTCCTCCTCCTCCTCTCCAGACCGTATAGACCTGAGAGGGGAACCGGAGGAAGGGTCTAAAGTTCTTACCTGGGAGGCCTGAGAGCAAAGCCATTCTCTGAAAGTCAGCGGGCCTGGCCAATCTTAAATGCGTGGACTTCGAGAACACAGTGGTCCATCGAAAAACAGGTGTTGCATCTGTCCATATTATGGTTAGGTCCCAGGCAACGAAGACAAACATCATGCCGGTCTGTGATGGAAAAATGTCAGTCACAGGAGCACCGACGCATGGGGACACGGCCCACCTTCGACTTTCATTTAGCTCACGAACCGGGCATAACGCAAAATTAACACTCTAAACAGAAAAGCTCCCAGCGTCGTCAGAAAAGTAATAAAGAACAGTCTTACTGGAAAACGACATCGGGAAAAACGAACTAGGATGCAGGTGGCATCGAAGAATGACGAAATAGGCCTAGTGATGTAGAAACTTTTTTCGCTCCACGCAGCAGGTGCAGCCTCGATGGTGGAAGAAACAGAACTGGGATGTAGGAGGAGTCTGCGGCGCCTAACGGCCACCCCTCGCACACCGCGTGATGCGTCACTCTTAGGGGCAGTGCCATTAGTGCCGACTCCTCTACAAAAAAAAAACTCCCGTGGCGGGTGCGCGCCTCCGGGTGAACCCAATCAGTAATGAATGGTGAAGACTGACAAGGGAAGATTACAAAAAATGTCCTCTACAATTTTTCGCAAAGATTTTTCTTCCATTCTGGCTTTATCCCATAAATCCGAATGTTCTTTCTCCTTGCTCTGTTTTCATATTCATCTAGTTTTTTCTCTGTTAACCCATGCTGTTTCTTTAATAAGGCCACCTCTTGGTTCAAAGGTGTTACTTGATCTTCTAAATCTGAATGTCTTTTCTCCAGATCAAATAGTCTCTCAAGACCTTTTTGCAGATTTCCATCCAATTTGGATGTATTATCTGTCAGCGCTTTTATAGAATCTGGTATTGACTGTAATTTAACTGTAGCAGATTGTATAGCAGACACAGTTTGAATTATTTGCAAGGCCCAATCTGGTGGATTCTCCACTGAAGAAGTTTCCCCTGTCTTCCCCCCTTGATTTGAAGCAGATCCTTCAGACTCAAATGTATTTTAAGGTGGCTCTTCTAAAGGGGACAAACTTTCTTCATTTCCCATTTTATTAGATGATGCTATAGAGTCCTCCATTTGTTATATAATTTTTGAACCTGAAGGAATAGCTTTCCCTTTTCCTTTTTTCTTTTCAAGGTCTCCTTTAGGTGGCATAGAGGTTGATTTTGCCCCCGCCCCCCCCCATCACAGCAGTTTTTAAATGGTAGTTTAAGTTGTAATAATCTTTTGTTTTTCCCTCCTGTCTTAACTTCTGTTGTGTGGTGATCAAATTATTTTTCTAAATTAAAGTTTCCTCCTGATGACCGAAAAAGTTTGGCTATTCTTTTGTTTTGTATCTGTTCCTTATACTGAGAGTCTCCCATAAATGATTTTTATTTCTTTTCGACAGAGAGCAAGAAGAAAGTCAAAAACCGGGTTCTCCAGTAGTAGCCAAGACCATTCCCCAAACTTATTTTTCAAGTGCTGCCTTGACTTAATTCAAAGAGCTGCCAAGATTAATAATCGTCATTCTGAGACCTTCTAATTCACTGCATGTCTTTTCTTGAAAAAGAAGTTGAATGCAATACTTATCTCAAATTAACTTCAGCCTGTATCTTCTCCTTTAGCTGCAGGCAGTTGAAAGTGTCTTCTTATTTCAGCGGGTTTACCCCCGGCCATGTCCATCTGAAGATGACTGAAAATGAGGTAAATGTAGCGTACCCTCTTCAAGGGAAATTTTTGCTGCCTTTCAACTCTGGTATCTAAAATATAGCCTGGTACCATCTACTTTTAAATAATATTTGTTTATTTTTAGCAGCTGTTCTTGGCACCACCTCAGGTTGCCCGCCGGTCAATAAGCTTTCGGCTAATCTTCTATGCATATATCTGACAGGACACTTAGATTTCAGTTACTTAGAACAGTTCAGACAGTTCTTTCCTGGTATACTGAAGCGCATATACAATATAAAGGGTTAAACCAATTTTTTTTAACCACTATTCCAGACCGAATTGGCCATAGACCGCTATTACCGAATGTCAGACTGCTCTGCCGCAGCTAAGCTGATGCCACAACTGTCGGCTTCTCCTTCGCTTTCGACCACCGCAGCTGTTGTAGTCTCTTCTAGTTACTGAGGGGAAAAATAAAGAACTTGCGTTCATATTTCAGATCTGGACTTCCGAATTTCAATCTTTTGGTCTTTCAACAGAGCACCAGAAATGCCATAATCCATGTGCTAGTTGCGGGGGCAAGATGCAGCTTCTGCGCCGCCTAACCGCTGAAACAGCGTGCGTCCTGGCAGCTCTACCACCGATCGCAATGAATAATCCCTCGATGTAGCCAATAGCGGCTATGCAACTGTGTGTTATGTATTTTTTTTTACTCACCCGACTTGTATGGTGCCCCATAAACCTTGAAAGCGAAGCTTGAGAGGTTTATGAGGGCAGCACACACTGAGGGTGAGTAAAAAAAAAAAAATACATAACGAACAATTTGCATAGCCAATATTTTTTATAATTGCTGGTGCAGGAAGTTTTATGCTTATTAAATTAGAGTCAGAGACAAGAAATGAAAATTACGTACATACTGTAATTCTCATCTTTCTGTGTATCTTCACCATACATTACCATTGGGTACATGGCCCCGAGGTCATGACCCTGCGGGAGCCTCTTTTTTTTTTTTTTTAGGTAGTTGGAGCCAACGCACCATCGGCGCCACCCTCGAGGCCGATGCATTGCGTGGCACTCGCGGGTTGGCCATTAGGCGCTGTCGACTCCACCTGCCTGACAGTTCTGAGTCGCCGGAGAGGTAAGAGGAAGAGAGTGGAGGGTGGGACAAGGAAGTCCAAGGGACAGGAAAAATGAAAAGATATAAAACTAAAGGGAGAAATAACGACTGAGAGGACAGAAAGAGGAAGTTGGAAACTAAAGGGATTGGGAGGAGCCCCAATCTCTGGAAATAGAGGAGGGAGGTAGGGTGGGACAAAGAATTTAGAAGGTAGGAAGAGAGGGGAGAAGGTTAACACATGCCAGGCCCTGGTCCATCTCCAGATTGTATAGGAACTGCAAGGAGTAGCCAGAGGCTTCTTGCCAGAATTCAAGGCATAGAATGGCTGGCAAAAACTCCATCTGAGCAGAATCGGCTATTCTGAAAGAAGGACAGGGCACAGAGAATTAACACCCTCTCAAGGAAAGATTTTGGTGAAAAAGGAAAAAGGAGTTTTCTTTATTTTTGTTTTGTTTTTTTTTTGTAATAAAGGATTGTCCTAAGGACGAAGAAAAATAAGATGGATGGGATGAGGAGGAGGAGAGAATGGAGGGCAACTACCAACTCCCACCCCACGGGGGTGGAGCAAACGCACTAGAGAAGGAGTGCCCCCCATGCTGACCACTCTACCCAGAACATAGTCCCCCTATGTGCCCCTGTTTACCCCACTCCTAACAAGAAAGGAGGGGGGCAAGGATGGGCACAGAGAGGGAGGTGGACCCAGAGACTGAGGCCCCAGGGGGATGGAGGGTGGGGTTGTGATGAATGGTGAAGATACACAGAAAGATCAGAATTATGGTAGGTACGTAATTTTCATATCTTATCAGTGTCAATCTTCACCATTCATCACCATTGGGTGAGTGCCAAGCCCCCAAGGGGGTTTTCTTTTACACCCTAAGGGACAAAGTCCCTTAGCTCTCAGTGGGTGACACACTAAGAGGGAGAACCTTCAGGGCCTGGAGAGGCCCGAGAGTGGGGAGAGTGAGACGGGGACCCCCCGGAGGGGGAAGGAAGCTGTCCCGACAAACGTTGTCTCGCTTTAAGGGAGAAGAGATAGCTTCTCTGGTGAGCGGAGTTAATCACCCTACGCCGGGCCAAGGGTGACAACCAAGAAAGACACAGCCATGCCATCCGCCTAGTGCAGATCACTGTCCCTACGATCCTGGTAGCTACCTTGTTGGCATTATAGGATGCCCTCGTATTGTGCCTTGCTAGCTCCAGGCCATGTGCAGAGAGTGCAATGGCTTGTCTGGTTTGCTACGTGTCAGGCAACGAGGCTAGGAATTGACCTAGCCTGGACCACAAGAAATGGAAATTACATAGCTACCGTAATTCTTGATCTTCTTGGACGAAGTCTCCACCACTCATTCACACTTATGGGATCTACACCGGAAGCGCTAGGACCCAGCAGGAGCAAACCTTTTGCAGAGGGTCAGCGCCAGAGATGGAGCTGCGAGGAGTGGCACCGCAAGCATCAGCTCGTGCGGTAATGACTATCTCGGCATCAACCCTCCAACCGCCTCAGTACCTTTTTTTCCGAGGAGGTGCAACGCAACTAACCTAGAAAGACTAGTTTAACACAAATCAGACATAAGATAGTCCGAACGACCCATATAAGAAGGGTCAACAAAGAAGTCTTCACAGCCCAAACATTGAGGGGGTGAAGACCAAAACAGAGAGGTGAGCTCGGGGGATGGAGGGTGGGCGTGTGAATGAGTGGTGGAGACTTCATCCAAGAAGATCAAGAATTACGGTAGGTACGTAATTTCCATATCTTCCTGGACATTTCTCCACCACTCCTTCACACTTATGGGACAGCACCGAGCTAAAAATCCCCCGAGAGGGCGGCAGGAAAACCAAGAGCTCACGAATTCAGGACAGAAGTCCGTTACGGATAGTCCTGCTAAACGAAAGGTTTAGTCTGGCATGGACATCCAGCGCATAGTGCTTAATAAAAGTATGCACTGAGCTCCAAGTAGCCGCATTGAAAATGTCCGCAATGGGCGCGTTGCGGATTTCCGCCAGGGATGCCACGATTGCTCTAGTAGCATGAGCATACACTCTGCCCTCCAGCTTGACCTGTGCCATGGAATAACAGTGGTGAAAGCATGCCACCAGCCATGCTGAAATGCATCTGATAGTGACAGGCTGACCCAGCCGGGTCTCGCTGAAGGAGACAAACAGTTGTTGAGCTTTGCGAATTTCCTTTGTTCTATCTAAATAGAAGCGCAAAGCTCTTTTAACATCTAAGGAATGAAGGGTACATTCTCCATCATTCTGGAAATCAGCAAAGTAAGTAGGTAGGACCAAAGGTTGGTTTAAATGGAATTCTGAGACAACCTTAGGGAGGAACTTAGGATGGGTCCTAAGAACTACTTTATCCTTGTGAAATACAGTGTACGGAGGGTCTGTTACCAGAGAAAGTATTTCAGAAACTCTGCAGGCTGAGGTGATGGCCACCAGGAAGGCCGTTTTCCAAGTAAGGAATTTTAATTCGCAGGTAGCTAGTGGCTCAAAAGGTTTTCTAGTGAGCATGTCTAGCACGAGATTAATGTCCCAGGCTGCAACTGGACATCTGACAGGAGGTCTGGTATGCAGAATACCCTTAAGAAACCTCTTAACTACCGGTAACTGAGCCAGAGATAAGGAAAGTAATGGCTCATGATAGGCTGAAATGGCACACAGGTGAACTTTGATTGTAGAGTATTGAAGACCTGAATTTTAGAGGTCTAAGAGGTACTCTAAAACTTTGTTGGGTGGGCAGGAAAAGGGATTCAAAGAGGATCCTGCACACCAGAGGGAAAAACGCTTCCATTTTGCAGTGTAAGTCTTTCTGGTTGCTGGCTTTCGCGCAGCCAAAAGAATGTCAGAAACTCTCTGAGAGGCATTGAACCTATTCACCTATATCTCCTCAGAAGCCAAGCGTGAAGATGAAACGACCTCAGATTGGGAAGGACCAGAGGACCTTGGGTCACAAGGTTCACCTGAAGGGGAAGCGCCTTCGGAGGGGTTTCCACCATACTGTTGAGTAATGGAAACCATATCTGTCGAGGCCAGAAGGGAGCAATGAGAATCATCTTGTGTCCCTGAGACTTGAATTTGAGGAGTACCCTCTGGATTAGGGGAAGAGGAGGAAAGGCGTATAGAAAGCGTTTTGTCCACTGCAGCCTGAACGCATCCTGACAGAAAATGCCAGGCCCTGGATTTCTGGAGCAGAAAAGAGGCAGTTTTGAGTTGAGTGGGGATGCAAAAAGGTAAAGGTCTGGAGTTCCCCACTCTGCGAATAGCGACTGAACTACGGTTAAGTTGAGAGACCACTCGTGAGGGTCTGCCTCCGTTCTGCTGAGACGGTCTGCCAGTTCGTTCTGTATTCCCGGCAGGTAGACCACCTGAATAAGAGCCTTGTGATCCAGGCACCATTCCCACACTCTCATTGCTTCCCTGCACAAGGGGTAAGAGTGTGCTCCGCCCTGCTTGTTGATGTAATACATCACTGCCTTGTTGTCCATCTGAAGGAGAATGTTCTTTTGACAAAGAATCTCCTTCAAGGCCCAGACTGCATAGAGGACAGCTCTCATTTCCAGGATATTTATGTGAAGCTGGGCTTCGACCTGAGTCCACGTACCCTGAGTGTGGAGATCCTGACAGTGAGCTCCCCATCCCGACAGGGACGCGTCTGTGGTGATAGAAATCTGGTGATCCAGAGGAGCAAAGGGGTATCCTTCCAGAAGATTGTTCTCTTGCGACCACCAGGTGAGCAACCTCCTGAGAGGTTCTGTCACCTTGATGAGAAAGGACTGAGGATGAGTAGTCGGGGACCACTGAGTACTGAGCATCCATTGAGAGGTTCTCATATGGAGGTGTGCTAGGGTTACAGTGAACACTGAGGATGCCATGAGACCCAGCATCCGTTGCATTGAGATAGCTCAAACCGAGCTGTTCTCTCTGATGTATCAGGCCATCTGTAGGATATCGTTTCTTCTGTTCTCTGATAGAAAAGCTTTCACACAGGAGGTGTCCAGAAGAGTTCCTATGAAAAGGAGCTTCTGGGAGGGCTGCAACTGCGATTTCTTGAGACTTAGCAGGACTCCCATGGACATGAGGAAGTCTGAGGCCATGGCTACGGCGTCGAGAGTTCCTTGCCTGGAAGGGCTTGCTAGAAGCCAGTCGTCCAGATATGGGAACACTTGTATTCCTATCTTTCTGAGGTGTGCTGCAAGAAATGCACAACACTTTGCAAAAACTCGTGGCACCGAGGATAGCCCAAAGGGCAGGGCTCTGAACTGATAATGTTGGCTCAAAGCCACAAACCTTAGGTATTTGTGATGTTTTGGGTGAATAAGAATATGTTGGTAAGCATCCTGCATGTCCAGGGAAGCTAACCAATCGTGTTGATGAAGCAAGGGCAACAGGGTTCCCAGTGACATCATTTAGAACTTTTCCTTGGGAAGAAATCTGTTCAGTTTTCTGAGGTCCAAAATGGGGCGCATGCCCCCAGTTTTCTTTGGAACAAGAAAGTAGTGGGAGTAGAACCCTGTGTTCCGTTGATCCAACGGAACTATTTCTACTGCCCTGTTGTTCAGAAGGCCCTGTATCTCGAAGGCAAGAAGTTCTGACTGAACTGTCGACAGTCTGGGCTGTCGTTTGGGGGGAAGATCTGGAGGGATCTCTAAAAGATTGAGGGAATACCCCTCCTGGATTATCCGGAGGACCCATTTGTCTGATATTATGGTCTTCCAACGGTTGTAGAACTGAGTCGGATGACCCCCCCAACGCTGAGAGAAAGTCCCTCTCTGGCAGCTGAGGAGGGACGTGGGCCCAAGAGTCAGAAGGCAGCACTGGGCGCTTTGGGGCCTTGTGCTTTCTGTTGCATTTTCTTTTGAGGCTGGGGGGCTTGGTTTTTATTAAAACCTCCCCTGCCTTTGCCTCAAAAGGATGGACACTTATTAACACCCCCACGAGAAGGGGTGGGAGCAGGTCGAGCCAATTTAATGGCAGACCTAGTCTTTTGAGTGGCGTCCAGAGCTTGCTCTACTTGAGGACCAAAGAGATACATACCGTCGAAGGGTAAGCACCATAACCTGTTGCTGGGCATCATTCGTGAACCTGAAGTGGCAGCCAGGGGTGGCACAGATGCCTGCTGCCTGAGAAGCAGTGTCAGAACGTCCATAGCTGCTTTAACCTGCTGGTTGTTGGACTCAATACCCCTGGTTATGGTATGAAGTAGCTCTGAATTAGAGTCCGACTCTGGCAGAGCTTCTACCATTTGTTTGAGCGAATGCCAAAGAACATACTCATATTGAGAAAAATAGCCCTGGTAGCTGGCAATACGCATACCCAGGGTAGAGGCAGCAAAGACTCTCTTACCTAAGGTGTCTATCTTGCGAGATTCTTTGTTTATAGGCTGGGCTAAAGATGCCTGAGGGAGGACGGCCTCATCATTCTCCACCAGAACTACAATAGGGTCCGCAAAGGCCTGGGAGGCCAAGATGGGTCGATCCTTGGGAGCAGCATACTTTCTATCTATGGACTTAGCCACAGAAGGAATGAGAGCAGGATTATTCCATACCATTTGAGAAAGCGTTTCAAAGTAGGGCTGTACCAGAGGAGTGAAATCCATAGGGATCTCCGGAACATGGAGGTATTGGGGTCTTAACAGCTTCCCAGGATCGATATCTGTAGTCTGGAGAGAAAGAGTGGAATTCAAATTTTTCAGCAGAGACTTAAAAGACAGGTCTTCGACCAGAGGCTCTGCTACAGGATGAGATCCTTCCACATCATCACCCAGTCGAAGGTTTGGGTCAGGCTCAGTGTCATCTCCTGACAGCCCAGGAGGGACTGCATGGGCAGGAAAGAAGTGAAAATCAGAAGGAAATGAGGAAGGAAAAGGATTCAGAGAAGAGGAGCCCTGAAGACTGGACGACGCCCTAACAGGCCTCAGTGCTGAAGAAGGGCACGGCGCCGAAAAAACCCACGGTGCCAAAGACGGCGCCAAAAACCCACATGGTGCCGAAGATGAAGCCGACGAGGCGCACGGCGCCAAAGATGGCACTGACGAGGCACACGGCGCCGACAACCCCAACGGCGCCGAGGATGGCGCAGACAGTCGCATCGATGCCGAGGACGGCATGAACGAGCATTCAACGCCGAAGGCACCAAAAACATCCCAAGGCTCCGAAAAACAGGATCTGAGGAGAAAGAAGGATGAATACCAGGTGACAGAGGCATCAGTGTGGCCCCCTGCGCTGCAGCCATGTGGGGGGGGGGAACACCTAAGCGCGGAGTCGATGGCACCGAGGATGATGCTGCATGACTAGGGAGGCCCAACCGCCCTACCCGATCCCCCGGAAAGCCCGAAGGCCCCGGAGTAACCGGGCCAGGCAGCTGGACCAACCTCTGAGCCCACTGCTCCATAAGAGCAGCCCACTGATGAAACTGCTCATCTGAAGACCTACCGGAGGGCGGGGTAGGGCTCTGATGTCAAAGAGGTCGGCGACCGGAAACAGAAACCGACGACTTCGAAGGAGAAGACCGGCAACTAGCCCCAATAACCGACCGTCTACACGCAGACATACCAGAGGGTGACCTTGACTGAGGCCTTCTCTTTTTTGACCTGTGGGCCGAAGAAGAGTTCGAGGCCGAACGGTGCCAAGAGTGCGACCGTTTACTTTTATGCTTCCGAGGGGACTGCCCATCCCCTCAGGCATTGGACTGTCTATTGTCAGACCCCACCCTCCGGAGAGGGCGGCGGACCGGACCCAGCCCAGCTGACTGAACAGCTTTCATACTAAGTCTCCCTACCGTCACCTGACCCACTCATGGTCGACTCCGTCAATGTAGGCTGAGACTTCTTTTCTTTAATAAGAATAAATAAACTAAGCGGTACTTATTTGAGATATTATTACAAAACACTATGCTGCTAGTTTGAAGTTTGACTCCCAGCGGGCTAGTGATGTTGTCACTGAAGTGCACTTGATGGCGGGAAAAAAGGAACTGAGACAGTTGGAGGGTTGACGCCGAGATAGTCATTACCGCACGAGCTGATGCTCAAGGTGCAGCTCCTCGCGGCTCCATCTCTGGCGCCAACCCTCTTCAAAAAGTTTGCTCCCGCTGGGTCCTAGCGCTTCCGGCGTAGATCCCATAAGTTTGAATGAGTGGTGGAGACTTTATGTCCAGGAAGATCCTGTCATAGGCTGCATAGTGGGCCTGATGTGCAGAAATGGAAAGCAACAACCGTGCCGAGTAGAAAGCTCTCTTACCCCATAAGTCAAAATCCGAGGAATCTTGATCTGGGGGCCGATCACGGTGAAAGGCGCAAAGCCCATCAGGAGTGTCCAACTGCGTCAATCCGGACTGTGGAGGAGGCATGAAACCTGGAGACTCCGGGGGGCGCAATACCGCTGGCAGAGATCCCTAGGGGCAGGAACTCCAGAGGAGGGTCTCTGCCAGAAGCGCAACGGCGCCTCCTGAAGGGCAGCAGGCCAGGGAGGCACCACAAGGGTGGTCCCATTGAACTCACCTAGAAAGGCGTGCACTGAGTGCTCCCGATTGCTTATAGTGGCAGGGGTGAGGTGCAAGTCCTCCAACATCCTCGCAAGGAAACGCTGATGCTCAGCGAGATCAGCAGCTGGAGAGATGTGGACAGAAAGCTCCTCTCCACCAGAAGAGGGCGATGAAGGATTGGAGGGCACCGACTGCTCAGAGGGCAGCTGCTCAGGGGGAGGTTTAAAAACTTGCCTGTCCATTGCCCTAACATAAGCTGGGAACCGAGCAGCCACAGCCCTGAACTACTCCCAGGAGAAAGGCCTGCTAGGACCAAGGATGCCTGGGAGCACAGGAGAATGTGGCAGAGGGATGGGGACAAAGCTGAAAAGAGATGTTGGCTGACCTCCGCCTGGGCTAAGGAGCGGATCAAGAGCACCCGAAGAAGAAGGTGCTCTGGAAGACTCCACAGCCGACAGCTGAACAACCATTTCGGTACTGCCTTGGCTGTGCCCAGAAGAATCCCCCCTGTGAGGCTTCCGGGGCCATATAGGTCCAGAAGGACGGTCCCCTACCTCAAAAGAATGGGGCTTCCTCAAAGAGACCGAGGAGGAAGAGCGGAGATCCGCACTACGGCGTCTTACAGAGCCCAGGTGGGCCCCAGAAAAAGGTCGCCGTGCAGACCCCATGCCCCTCGACCCCTTAGAGACCGAAAGAGCCCTCCTCCTTGAGAGGGCCAGCCTAGGTAGCTGACAGCCCTGGCCAGCACCCAAAGGAGCTATCCAGGGCACAGTACCCTCCCCTCCCGTAGGTGCTCTGATCGGCCCCAAAGTTGGGCGATCCAGGCACACCATAGGCGGGGGTACCACTGCTGAGGGGTCAGTGAAACCACCAAGACAGGGTTGCAGAGCAATGGTGGCCTGCACCACTGCCCGCTGGTCAGCACCCCTGACCCCAGTTTCGGCAGCCACCGACCCCACCTCAGAAGGGGGCTGACTCCGGCTTGTCGAGGATACTACAGGGCTGCCCAACCCAACAGTCAACCCCAAGGAGTCAGACTGTTCATCTGACTCAGAGCCCGACTCCGCCTCCAAAAAGGTAGAGGCTGAGGCCCTCTGTCAGACCGTAGGAGGGCGCCCAGTGCCATCCCTGCCAAAGGGGGTGCCAGGAACCGAAACCATGCCCGAGCCAGTGCCAGTGCCCCCCTACAGCACCGCGAGTGGAATCCACAGAGGGCACGGCCCCAGCCCAAACCACAGCTCCAGAGTCAGGACCAGCCACGGTGCCATCCGGCCCCACGGAGCCGCGAGCAGCGCCAAGGGCGGAGGCGGCGCCAACAACAGCCCTGATGGTACTATTGGTGCCAAGGATGGCGCCGCCTGGCTCCACGGCACCAAGGGCAGAGGTGGCGGCGACGACAGGACCGACAGAGGAATCCAGCACCCCCAAGGACAGGGCGCCATGCTCAACCTCGGTGCAGCGGATGGTGCCGAGGCAAGACACGGACAAAGACGGCGCCGTAGAAACTCCCACAGCACTGCTAGCAGTATCGGTTCTGTGAACGGCACCAACAGCAGCCACAGTGCCGAGTGACAAACTGGCGCCGCAGAAGGCTCCTTCAGGGCCCACGGCGCCGTGAACAGTGCCGACCGACGGCAACGAGGACGGTGCCGACCCAGGCCTTGCAAACTGCAGGTCAGACACCGGGGGAGTCTTCACCCCAAAGGGGTGACTGCCGTGGCGGCGCCTCCCGCCCGCCCCCTGAAAGGAGCAGGACGGGCCTCCTGCACCACGGAAGGAGCCTCAGCAATGGCCAGGCTACTAGTAGCCGAGGCTCCCTCCTCCTCGGTCCATGTAGAACCAGGAGGGGACCTGGAGGAAAGGCCGAGAGTACGTGGCTTGGCCCGATGAGTGTGCACCCGACCCCCCGAAAGTCAGCGGAGGTTGCCCCACTTTCCACACGCGTTGTTCGATGACCCAGCAGTCCATGGAGAAACAGGCGTTGCTCGAATCCATGTCGTGAAGCGGGCCAAGACACATAAGGCAACGGTCGTGCTGGTCGGTGACGGAAAATTTACTGCCACAAGGGCACTGTCGCATGGGGGACCGTCCCGTCTTCAAAGTCTTCTTGCCTGCCGACCCAGACATGACCTACGAAGAAAAAAAACACCAAAAACAGACGCCGCCAAGAATAAAATATATGGAAAGATCTTACCAGCGACGTCGAGTAAGGCAACTAGAACCAGCAGGACACAGCACCACTGGACTGCAGCACGCGAAATAGCTGGAGAATAGCTGGAGAACGAACTGTGTAGGCGGTAGGCCTCAAATCGGATCTGGCTTCCGAGTGACCTCTGTGGGCGGGAGGCGAAGAACTGGCAGGCAGAGGCGGAGTCGACAGCGCCCTAGCAACCCAACTCCCGCCGCGCACTGATGCGTCAGCCTCGTAGAGGTGGCGCCGATGGTGTGTCAGCTCCACCTACCTAAAAAAAAGGTTCTCCACGGGGTCATGACCTCCGGCCATGTACCCAATGGTGATGAATGGTGAAGACTGACACAGATAAGATCATGGAACAACGCGCGTAGTCAGCCGTGGGCCATTCCGAACTATGGTGGCTCTCTCGTGAAGCCCCGCCCAAAACAAAACTACACCAGGATCAACCAGATAAATTTTTTAAAAACTAGAAAGGCAGGACTAACCAGAAAAATGCTGTTAAAAAAAAGTAATACCTTCACAGACGTTAGCGCCAAACAATGAATGTGGTCCAACTCCTTGGTAATGGAGAAACCGCCCCCATGTTTGTTATTGTGTTTGGCCCGCCCACACACAGAATAAGAATCAGGTGGCACTCTACTAATGAATGACACAAGACGCCATAATAACCCATTCTACCTATTATTACAGCGTCTGAAACACGGCTCTAGTCCGTGTATTAAAGGGGGTCACCAGTAATTATAAACAGAAAAAAGGTTTTGAAAAAAAAAAAAAAACTTTATACTATGGCAAAAAACAGGTTAACATTATTGATCACTGAGTATCAGTTGTGAAATTATGCCACAAGTAATGCTCGAGCAATTAAAGAGAAAACTGATTCTTGTGATAACCTTTTCCCGGTTCTAGAGGGAAGGTAGGGATGGGATTGTTAAGCACAGTGAGGGATCCCTTTGGAAGACACAACATTACTAAAAACAGCCTGTGATTCTAGGAATTTGTCCTTACCAGAAGAGACCTAAGCTGAAACTGCTGCCACATGCACCTTCAGTGTTGAAGGCCGGAGGCCCAAGGACTGCATATGGACTAGATAGTCCAACACATGTGCCAAGCTCACACTGAGTGGGTTGAGCTGTCTGGAGAACCATAAAGAAAACCTTTTCCATTTCGAAGCATAAGTTTTCCTGGTTGCTGGTTTCCTGGAAACCTTTAGGACATGTAACACCTTTTCTGAAAGGTTTAACACAGAGATTTCTAGCTCTTCAAGTACCATGACTGGAGGTGTTGGGTCCTTGGGTTTGGAAATGTTATGCTGCCCTGAGACAGAATCAGCAGATTGTACCTTGAAGGTAGGATTGTTGGGGTTTTGACCAAAAGAGGCAGAGTACCAGGTCTGTCTGGCTCAGTCTGGAGCAATCAGTATCAGTGTTGCAGGTTCCCTTCTGAGTTTCAGCAGTACCCTCAACAGGAGAGGGAATGGTGAGAATGCATAAACGAACCTCCCCATCCAAGAGATGACCAGGGCATCCTCTGAGACCATTCTCACAGAGGGGGGCCTGCAACAGAAGTCAGGTAACTGGTAATTTTCCCAAGATGCGAACAGATCTATCTCTGGTGTCCCCCACCTTCTGAGCACAGTGGAGAGCGCTTGCCTGTTCAGTGTCCACTCGTGGTTTCCTTGACTGATTCTGCTCAAAGAATCTGCCAAGATGTCATCTTTCCCTGGCAGATGTACTGGTGCCAGCTGCAGACGCAGTGAATATGCCAAGCTCCAGATCTTCACGGCTTCCGTGCAGAGCTTGGAAAACCTGGTTCCTCCCTGCTTGTTTATGTAATACATAGTAGTGGTGTTTTCTGTACTGATCTGAACTGACTAACCCCTGATTTGGGAGGAGAAAGCTTGCATTGCCAGGTAGACTGCTCTGAATTCCAGAGAATTTAAGTGTTCCTGAGACTCTAGAGGGGTCCACACCTGCTTAAAATTTGATCCTTCAGGTGGGTGCCCCACCTTAGGAGGGAGGCATCTATAGCGAGCACCGGAGGAAGGGGTGACCTGATTGCTGGAGGAAGGGAACCCTCTCTATCAGGTTTTCTCCTCCTTCCACCATTCTAAGGCCTTAGTATCAGAGACTTTGTAAAAGGCACTCATTTTGACAGATGGTCCCATCTCTGAGACCAGTGAGCCCCCAAGTAGTACTGGATGTCCCTCATTTGGAATCTGGCAACTGGTACCACTGCTGTGGATGAGGCCATGTGCCCCAGTAACTGTAGGAAGTCCCTGGCCAATCTGGGCTTCCCTGTTCTGATGGATTTTGCCAGGCCAATGAAATTTGATACCTTGTCCTGAGGGAGAAATGCTTTCCCTTGGGTGGTATCCAATTCTGTTCTTATAAAGTCCAGCACCTGAACTGGTCCTGACTGAGACTTCTGAACATTTACCAGGAAGCCCAGAGGTTCTAGTGTGTGCTGTGTGAGCAACACAGAGGCCTTGGCCTCCTGCTGTGACTGACTTGAGACTAACCAATCATCTAAGTAGAGAAATACCACCACCCCCTACCTCCTCAGCGGTATAGTACTGCCACTACAGCCAGGCACTTTTTTTTTTATTACACTTTTTGGTGCCGCCAGCCACCCGGAACCTCAGCCTGGTCACAGACCCTCGCTCCCACCTCCACGTTGGATACGCCACTTCTATACCCCCGGCTTACCCCCAGGACGAGATTGCAGCACCAACCCCTCAAGGTGCCGCAGATGACGGGACAGGTCAAAAGACCGTCCTGAAGGCTGATTGAAGTCGAGGGCAGGCTTCATCTAGGGCAGGGATGTGCAATGACGTCCAGCATCCACCCCACCCCTGAGCTTGCTTGGTGTCGGCGCACACGGTACACCCAGCCTCCACTAGGTGTCCACATTGAACCGAACACTCTACCCCCTCCTCCCTGGAGAAGGAGAGCAGTTGTCGGATGCTCAGTCCTTCTCTCCTGGTTGGCTCTCTGACATCCCGGGTCTGTTCCCGAATCCAGGTTGCTGGCATCGCAGGTAGGCACTTTGCCCCTGCGCCAGCTGACTGGCTAGCCAGGCACTTTTTGAAAACCCTGGGTGCTGAGGAAAGGCTGATGGGAAGGGATGTGAACTGTTAATTCAGTTCCCTACCCTGAATTTGAGGTACATGGGTCTTACTGGTATGTGGAAGTATGCGTCCTTTAAATCCAGAGTCCCTAGCCAATGTCCTTGCTGTAAGGATGGAATCACTGTGCCAAGTATTACCATTTTGAATTTTTCTTTCTTTAAATATTTGTTCAGATACCTCAGGTCTAAAATGGGTCACCACGCCCCATTTTTCTTGTGGGTCAGAAAGTGTCTTGAGTACAGCCCCTTCCTGCACCGGGAAGGGGGAACTTTCTCCACTGCATTTGCTTGAAGCAACTTCTTTACTTCCAGCTCTAGCAGGAGCATTTCTGTTGGAGTGTGAGGTTAGAAGGCTCTATGACCTTTTAGTTTGAGAATACCATGAACTGCAGAGTGAGACCCTGGCCTCTCTATTTCCAGGACCCACTTGTCTCTTGTGATATCTTCCATGCCTGGGAATGGTAGGCGAGACTTCTTCTCACTGGCAATGACTGGGTGACCTGGGCAATCATGTCAGGGATTTTGCCTAGCCTGGGCTTTGGGGCCTGGAATTGCATCCCCATGCTTGGCACCCCTTCTGCCTCTACCTCTGAAAAAGCCCCTCTGGGGGGGTGTAGTCATAGGTCACATATGCACGAGGGGTAGTATCCACAGCCCCTGCCTCCCCATCCATAAGGCCATTCGGAAGTTGAGGCCTTTTCCTTTTTCAGCGTTACTCTTGTAGGTGGTTTTGTATTTGTCCACCTTTTTCATGTAAGCTTCTGTCTCGTTACCAAATCGAGAGTTCCCTCACAGGGCAAATCTATAGTCTTTGTCTGAGTGTCTTGGGAGAGGTCTGTGGTCCTTAACCATGCGAACCTCCTGAGAGGCACTGCATGTGCCATAACTCTGGAGGCACTGTCATTAGCATCCACAGCCATGTGAAAATAGTACTTGGTGGCATCCATGGCAGATTTTGTTGTGTCTGCCAGAACTGGTTTCAAGTCACCAGCTGCTTTCTCACTCATGGCCACAGCTGAGCTCCAGAGTGCCTTCTGGTACTGGCTGGTATAGGCTACAAAAGTTGCTTGCCTCAGCAACAAAGAAGTTGTGGTATAGACTTTTTTCCCTATACTATCCAGCTTCCTGGAGTCACATTCTGGTGGCTGAGAAAAGAGGAGGACTTTGGCCTTACCAACAGCAGCAGTCTGCACCACTCCCTCATGGTCTGGGTGGGTATACAGATAAACCATCATGGAAGTTAGCACTCCATTGCAAATCAACTCTAGTAGAGGCAAAAAATGCAGTAAAAATATAGGTACTTCATTGTGGCAAAATAGAGATGCCGACTAGAATCCTGGGCCCGGCGCTTCAACCCTATCGGGCCTTTGTTAGGGGGTGGATCTAGTGGCTGTCAACTACTGTATGTCCACCTTTAATACTACATACAGCAATAATCTGCATGCCATTTATATATGTGATGTAATTCATTCAAGTAGCAGCACTCATAATTCAAATGTACAATAATCCTATACATACACTACACGGTGGAATACATTTACAACAAAAAAAAGGCATTTGCTCATTGTGTTAATTGTTCTAGTTCTAAGAACCATTATAAGTTACATATCATTATACCTTATTAATACAACTGAATGGAAGGTACACTCCATAAGAATAAAAAACACCAACATGTCTAGTTTTTCAGAGAATGGTAACACTTCTGTCCTGACATGAATTTTGCACTTTCAGCCAGGAAATATGTAATCGTAGAGCACTGGTGCTTGGGACCTCACTCCAAGGGGATCTAATATGTCCAAAACTGACATTTTCTGGTTGGAAGAAAATGCACGTGAAGTGTGTTTCCAAGTTAAATTTATGTTTCAGCAGGACAGTTACTAATCACTGTTTTCATTTAAAACTCACCCATAAATAGGGAACGCCCAGATCGGTCTCTCCTCTCCACTTCTTCCTTTTAATTTATCCTATCCTTTTGCTTGGTCTTAAAGCAAGGTGGGAAGAAGAGATGGGAGAAATAATAGAGAAAGACAAATGGGAGAAGAGTTGGGGCCTAATATGGAACACTACTTCCTCGCCGTCGTGGAGGGAATTTGTCTGGAAGGCTAGAAGTCGGTACTTCTTGGTCCCCAGAACTCAGGCTAAGTTCAAGGAGGGGGGAAACTCAAGTTGTTGGAGGGGATGCGGGGAGACCATGGCAGGACCCACTCACATACTATGGCAGTGCCCTAAAATAAGGGGTTACTGGGAAGAGATTCAAGAGCACTTGAGGGCCATTTTTAGAGGTGAGGATGGGTTGAACCCATACATATGATACTGGGTGTGGATCCGGTTCACCTAAAAGGTAAAGATAGTAAATACCTCTGGCGCACACTCTGAGCAGCAGCTTTAAAGGCACTCACAAAGCGTTGGCTACAGAAAGACAGCCCTACAGTAAAGGAATGGGTCAAAATAAGTATAGCAATACAGGAGATGGAGAGACTGACCTTTGCAAGTCAACACAGGCAGGATCAATTTGTTAATAGGTGGACCAGATGGGAACTTTATGTTACCAATATAGAAGCAGAATGAAAATAACAGAACCTTCTTTTCCAGGCACATAAAGATTGGGGACAGGAGGCAAATTATGAGTATTAGAACAAAGTTATATGACAAGAGCAGGAATAGGGGGTGCAAATGATTTCACTTTACCCCAATTATTAAAAGAGGACTTTGGGTAAAGAGATACTAAGGAACTAACTAAGGGTAACCAGGGTGAGAATTAAAGATAAATTAATAACTTGGAAGGTTTATTTAATGAACTTGAAGTAGTACATAGATTCTGATACAGGATTATGTATCAGGAAGGTAAGGGTAAAAGGCGGGGAGGGGGCGATGGCAAAGGATGGCAGCTTTATAGTTTTTATGTTAGAGTTTATATTACAAATTTTTAAGTTTTTTTTCTAAGTTTTCTTTGTAATTTATGCAGTATTTAACTGTTAAGATTAATTTTTTCACTTAACAGAATGAGATAAATCTCCAGACTGTAATACTCTGTAATTTAAGCTCAAATGTATAGTTGTTGAAAAATGAAATGGAACAATTTCAAATGTTGAAGCATCTCTATTTGAAAATAAAATAAATAAATAAATAAATAATTATCCTATCCGTCTCTACAACTAAGGGTTTTCTTCTCTCTCCCCCCACTCCCATGTTCCTTAATACAGAGGGCTGTGTACTAATATCAGCAAATTTAGCCAAGAATTCCTTCACGTAAAGTGACGTAAAGTTTAATAAATTAATTTGTCGGAAGTTTTTTGCTGATACCATTATTAATTATTTACAGTTTTAATAAGTATGAAGTACTGTACAGTTAATTTGAATACCTCTCGCCAGGTTTGCTTCCCCGTATTTGAATTTCTGTCCTTTTCTGTACCCCCCCCTTCTTTAATGCACTAATAGCCACATTTATCAGGCACTGTCTGTTCTAGCTAGTATTCTGCCACTTAGAGCACTTATTTGTGTGACGGAGATTTACAGAAACTCATAATGTTTCCTGTAGAAAACTTATTTGGCTGAAGCGTGGTGCATTGCAAAAAGGATATGGATATGAGCATTTTAATGGTATAAATTATTGCTGTAATGTCAGTTAATTTGAAACGTTGCTGGATTCATTTCATAACCTTTCTCTTCCGGTTTGGCTGTCTGTTTTGTTTCTCTTATACACCCCGCCTCCCCACACACACACACACACATAGGATTAGTTAATGGTTATACAGGTGTTCATTTGAATTTCTTCATTTTTTAGTAAAATTAACATGATTGTTCATCACAATTTTTAGTATTTCATAATCAAGCAATGATGTTGGTTATTTTTATTCTGACAGAGTGTACTCCCCATTCAATTGTATTAGTAAGGTATTGTGACAGGATAGGTGACCAGATGCATTTATTCTTTTAAAAAGGGGTGGGGAGTAGACGGAAAAGGGGGAGGAGCAGGCAGAAGTACTGAATAAATACTTTTGTTCCGTGTTCACAGAAGAAAAGTGGGGACCGCTACCAGCATGGGCTGGGAGGGTGGGTACAGGAGGAGAGGAGGCGACAGATGGAAGAACTGAGGCAAGCAGAGTCCTATAGGGACTGAGGGCACTGAAGTTAGACAAGGCACCAGGGCCAGATGGTATCCACCCCAGGGTGCTGAGGGAGATGGCGGAGGTGTTGGCGGAGCCGCTGGCGGATCTGTACAGCACCTCCCTGGAGTCGGGATGTGTGCCAATGGACTGGAGGATGGCACATGTAGTGCCATTACACAAGAGCGGGCCAAGGGATGAACCAGGTAATTATCGTCCGGTAAGTCACACATCCATAGTGTGCAAACTCATGGAAACGATACTAAAGGAAAGACTGGTGTCGTACCTGGAGGACAATGGCCTCCAGGATGTGAGGCAGCATGGGTTTGTTTCAGGGAAGTCTTGTCAAACCAACCTGATACAATATTATGACTGGGTGACAGATGAACTGGATAAGGGTCGTTCGGTGGATGTTCTTTACTTGGACTTCAGCAAGGCCTTCGATTCGGTGCCTCATGGGCAGCTTGGGGGGAAGCTAACTGGTGTAGGAGTAGGGGTAAAAATGATAAACTGGATTACAAGCTGGCTGAGTGGGAGGCTGCAACAGGTGGTGGTGAGTGGGGAGCTCTCAACTCCAAGGCCGGTGACAAGTGGAGTGCCACAGGGCTCTGTGTTGGGGCCAGTATTGTTTGGGCTCTTCATATCAGACATTGGACATGGGGTGGTGAGCAAGGTAAGTCTGTTTGCTGACGACACCAAAATTGGAGCAATGGTGAATGGAGAGGAGGGGTGGAAGCAGCTGCAGGGGGACCTAAGTAAGCTAGAGGAATCGTCAGAGAGGTGGCAGCTGGAGTTCAATGCAAAGAAGTACAGTAGAAGGTTATGCACTTTGGGGTGAAGAACCCAAGGAGAGTATACTGGTTGGGGGGGTTAAGCTGGGGATCACAGAGGAGGAGAAGGACCTTGGGGTAATGATAACGGTGACCATTAACAACACTGCCCAGTGCAGGAGAGTGGCTGCAAAAGCGAACAAAATGCTGGGGTGCATAGTAAGGGGGTTTTCGTCCAGGCGAAGTGAGATGCTCTTGCCCCTCTACAGATCACTGGTAAGGCCGCACTTAGAGTGTTGTGTGCAGTTTTGGAGGTCATACCTAAAGCTTGATATCAGGCTCCTGGAGGGGGTGTGGAAGATGGCAACAAAGATGATATGTGGAATGGAGGGGAGAGACTATGACAGCAGGTTGAGAGACCTCAATATGTACACCCTGGAGCATAGAAGGGATAGGGGGACATGATAGAGACATTCAAGTATCTGAGGGGAATCAGTAAGGATGGGGCAGATGGGGTCTTTAAGTTAAGGAGGGGGAGGATCACCAGGGGGCATGGGCTAAGAGTAGAGGGGGGGACAATGTAGGAAGGAAATGAGGAGACACTATTTCACAGAGAGGGTGGTAGCAAAATGGAACGCCCTACCAGAATGCGTGGTATCATGTAAATCTGTGAACAGCTTCAAAAGGGCATGGGACAGGGAACAGGGAGAGTGAGGGTGGGGGTGGCAGTGGGATGACAAAAGGGAGGGGGGTTGGGGCAGCTGCAAACTAGGGGTGTTGGCTGCACACTCGAGCAGACTTAGATAGACCAGGTGGTCTGTTTCTGCTGGTACATTCGTATGTTCTGTTAGTTTAAAAATATTTTTTCCTGTTATATGTTCAGTTTGGGGTGTACTCAAAGATGACTGCCTGGTCACATGCACTGACAACTCATGGGGGCTACTAATCTACTGTAAAGGTGCTGACTCTCTCATGGGAATGTAACAGTAAGAGCTGACAGGAAGGCCAGGCAGGAGACAATTAAGTCATAAACTCATTGTGACGGTCTTTTCCTGGATATATTCCCATGGCAGACAATAATGCAGTTGGATGTCGTAAAACGTCAGAGATACTGAGGAAGTACAAAGTGGATGAGATCACACACACACACACACACACACACACACACACACACACTCACTCATTCTTCTGGGACACACTCATTCTTCTGGGGCGGGGGACTATCAGGGACTGTCACTCAAAGGGTGAAGTCACTCCCCGCAGCCAAAACGGTATAAAAATGTAAATTACATACCTACCGTAATTCTTAATCTTGTTGGATGAAGTCTCCACAACTCATTCACACTAGTGGGACTACGCCGGAGGTGCTAGGACCGAGTGGGAGACAAAAATCTTCAGGAGGGCCGGCGCCAAGGTAGGACTGCACATGTGTGGTGCCACGAGGCTGGCTCGCGCCGCACAGGCTACCTCGGCGACGACCCTCCAACTG